>CM046456.1:42139720-42470802 GCA_025506515.1 Flaveria trinervia
ACTTGGATTGTATCCATCCAGATGATCTGGAGTATATGGAAATAGCTCAACAGATGGCTCTTGTCACTCACACAGCCAAGAAGTTCAATATAAGGATAGGGAGGAAGTTTCCTAGCAATGCAGACAGTGGAAAGTTTGGTCTGGATAAGAGCAAGGTAAAATGTTACAACTGTAACCGGATGCGACACTTTGCTAGAGAATGCAAGGCACCAAGAATGATAAGCCAAAGAAGTAAGTTGTAGTTGCTGTTGAAGAAGGAGGCTTTGACTAGAGATTTTAGGTGGAAGATGTATCTTCAAATCAAGCACTCATGACTGACCATGATGAAGCCATGAACACGTCAAGATAAACAAGAATGTATGGATCATTGAATGTGGATATTCCAGGTACATGAAATGTAATAGGTCCATACGCCAAAAGTTTGAAAGAATTGATAGAGGATTAGTTGCTTTTAGAGGAGATGCAGGAGGTTACATTACAAGAATGGGCAATGTCACAAATAGTAAGCTCAGCATTGAAAAGTTAAATTTTGTCAAGGATCTTGTATACAATCTTCTGAGTGTATCCCAATTTTGCAGTTAGAATCATACAATGCTCTTTACTGAGCATGAGTGCATTGTTCTCAAGCTCGGGGTGGTCATTCCACATGAGCATATTCTGCTCATAATACCCAAGAGATCGAACATGGACATGATGGATTGCAAGAAACATCTCCCTTTGGAGAAGTTTCATGCTTTTTGTCTAAAGCTAATAGTAATGAGTCTTTCCTCTGACATAAAAATAATGTGCCATGTAAACTTTAAAAACATGAATAAACTAATTAAGAATTACTTGGTAACTAGAATGCCAAAGAAAGAGTTTACAAGTTATTACCACTGTGTTGCATGCATGAACGGGAAGAAACATAAGGTATCTCATAAGTCAATGGCAAGAAACACCATCACTACTCCCCTACACTTGTTACATATGGATCTTTTTGGCCCTACTAGTGTAATAAGTCTAGGAAAGACCTCTTATTGTTTGGTAATCACAGATGAATTTACAAGATTCACTTAGGTCTTCTTTATTAGAACTAAGGATGAGACCCCTGAGACTCTGAAGAACTTCATCTTAAAGATTGAGAATCAATCTGATGACAAGGTCAAAACCTTAAGATGTGATCAAGGAACTGAATTCAAGAACCATGGTTCCTTGATACATTTTGTGATGAAAAGGGTATTAGAAGATAATACAGTGCTCCCAGGACTCCTTAGCAAAATGGTGTTGCTGAGAGGAGAAACATGACATTGATTGAACATGGAAGAAACATGTTGTCTCACTCTAACCTACGTGTCACCTTCTGGGCAAACGCAGTTAACACTGTCTTGAAAACGAAAGATCAAATTGTCAAGTTTGTTGAGAAATCAGACGATGGACACTTCATTGGATACTCTTCCCAAGCTAAGGCTTATAGAGTAAACAATCTCTAAACCAAAATAGTTGAGGAGTCAACCAATGTGACCTTCAATCAACACATACCTAGTGTAAATGGTTCTTTGGCTATTTGATCTTGATTTAGTTACCAACTATTTTAACATATCTTGTGAGAATATTTCAAGAACCATAGATATCTTACCAACAGGTGATCCTCATCTAAGGTTGGAGCTGAGAAGACCTTAAAGCAATACAACTTCAGCTCCAGTTGTAACTAACCATGCAAATGGAGAACCAATTAGTACAACAATGACAAATTCAGCTCATACATCTAAAATACCTTCAAATTCCATCATAGAGGAACAAAATTTAGATGCAAGAGCTTCAAATGTTGGAAAAAATGGTCACAGTGATAGTAATCAAGAATTTGTAGCTGCTCATAATCATACCATTGAAAACTACATCAATGATGTCACATACTCGTTGGATCAAATTTGACTTATTAAGTATGCTGATGTGGTAGGAAAAACCTCAATGCCAGATCTAAATTTCTCTAATTTAGATCTCTCTCAACAATTTGTTCTGATCCCTCAGCTAAAGATCCATAAGTTTCATACCTCAAACATCATTGGAGACGTTGATTCAACGGTAAGAATAAGAGGATAAAGCAATGATGCAAATGTTTCTCTTCACTATTGTTTCTTAAATTAGATAGAGCCTAAGAAGATTGATGAGGCTCTAAAGGATAGAAGTTAGATTGAAACTATGCAAGAAGAACTACTTCAATTCAAAAGGCAAAAGGTTTGGAACCTATGTCCTCTTCCTCATAGGAAGACTACTATAGAAACCAAATGGGTTTTTAGAAATTAGAAGGATGATAGAGGACTTGTCATCAAAAACAAGGCAAGGCTAATTGTTCAAGGGTACACAAAAGAAAAAGGAATTTAGTGCAGAGAATTTTTTGCTACTATAGCAAGACTAGATGTTCTTAGGACATTCATAGCTTTTGCTTCATCCAAAACCTCAAGGTGTACCAACTTGATATCAAGTTTGCTTTTCTCTATGGGGTGATTGATAAAGAGGTGTATGTCAAACAACCACCTGGCTTGGTAGATCCTAATCATCCTAATTATGTCTGCAAGTTTGATAAGGCTCTATATGGGTTGCGTCAAGCACGAAGGATATGATATGAGATTTCATCTCAGTATCTCTGCAAGCATGGATACACAAGATCTTCTATAGTTGGAACTCTCCTCATAAAAGGAACAAGAAATGACTTTAAGTTAGTTCAAGTGTATGTAGATGACATCATCTTTGGTTCAACTAATCCAAAGCTCTGCAGAGACTTTAACAAGCTGATAAGTGATATATTTGAAATGAGCGCCATGGTGGAACTTAATTTCTTTCTAAGAATTCAAGTGTAGCATGTTTAAATGGCATCTTCATAAGTCTATCAAAGTATATTCAAGACATACTCAAGAGATTCAACATGACTTATTATAAAGTTTCTAAGACACCCATAGCAAGAAACCACTCCCTTGGGCCTGACCTTGAGGGGGAGTGTGAGTGGGTCCCTTAGATGAACACCTCTCTAGGACTATGATTGGGTCTCTTATGTACCTTAGAGCTACCAAGCCTAATATCATGTTTGCCACATGTGTTTGTGCAAGATATCAAGCCAACCTCAAGATGTCACACCTTTTGACTGTCAAGAGAATTTTAAGATATCTCAAAGGTGCCTCAACACTTGGCCTTTGGTATTTGAAAAATTCTGATTTCAATTTGTATGCATATACAAATAGTGACTATGGTGGATGCAATATGAGTGCAAAATTTACATCTGGGGGGATAAGGGTTGTCTCATGGAAATGATAGAAACAATCTTATGCCTCTGTATCAACTGTTCAAGTTGAATACAATGCTGCTACAGGCTGTTGTACTCAAGTGCTTTGGACTCAGAATCTGATGCTAGACTATGGGTTCAACATTAAAGAGAATCCCATTCACATAGACAACAATAGTGCCATCTCTATCATAGAGAATCCTGTGCAGCACTCAAGGACAAAGCACATCAATATCAGGTATCATTTTGTTAGAGATAACTTTGAGAAAGGGTTAATCAAACCAGTCAAGGTTAACACAAATGAACAATATGAAGATCTGTTCACCAAAGGTCTTGATGAATAGAGATTTAAATATATTGTACCAGCTGTTGGGATGATTAACTTTGAGTAGATTTTTCTTAAAAGTTAATCATATCTTATTTCAAGAATATGTGTGTCCTTAATTTGTCTATATCTATCACCATTCATAAGCCCTTGTTTAATTTGCAAGTAAATTCTTTTTGAAGACATTTTATAGATTTTTTTATAATTTCACTTTGGAAGATATGTTTTTACCTTCAGAAAAAATTTAAGTCTTTCAAACAAACAACTATCATAGAAATTTTACCTTTGGAAGAAATCTCCAGCATATCTTCCAAGCTGAAATTGGTTTCTAAGTAATTGTATGTTTCAAATACCCTTTTTTCCGAAAGTAATTAACTCTCAGAAGCTTTTACAACTTTTGAAGGTTAATCTCTTCCAAAGCTAAATTATCTAAAAATCTTAGAAATTTCTTCCGAATACATTTTGGCTTCGGAATCTTTCTTCTCAAAACTTCTGAAGTCAAATTACCTTTCGAAGATTTATGACTTCCAAACAAACTACTTTTAGGTAAAAAGCAAACTACTTTTTCAAAGGTGGGACCGACATTCGGATTTCAATGTTTATCCTCTTTCATTAATTTTGTCTGAAATCCATTTCTTATATAAACCCAATGGTTCCCCCTCTTTCTTTATCATCTTCATTTACTCCCTAACCTAAATTCCCAAAATTCTCTGAACCACCTTTGTTCTTCATTTCCTTCACCTCAAAGCTTCCTAAAATAGCCAACCTTAACCGCAAAAATGACCCAAACTTCTCTATGTAGTTACACAGGCACCCTAATCAGGTTTCCTTATTACACTCTGAGAGAGATCTTCATTTCTAAGAGGTTTTTCAATTTTTGGGTTTGTCCAACTACTCCACCTCCCTTACCATTGATCATGTTTTCTTTATGAGGATCATCTGCTTGATTTTTGGAAGACCTGTCAAGAGGTCATTATGAATGGGGCAAGGCACTATCTGCTACAGTGAAGGGGGAAAATCTTTATCACTCTAGCCATCATTAACACCCACCTTCAGCTGGATAATGTGGAAGGTGAATTGTCCTTTCCTAAAGAAGCTGTAAACCATGCCGTTGAGTAGATAGGCTTTGAAGGAGATTCCTCTGTCAAGACCTTCAGGAAAGGGAAGGTCTCCTCCTAGTGGAAGTACTTACTTCATGTGGTCATCCATAGCTTGTCTAAAAAGCATAGGAGTTAGGACAAGATTTCTGAAGAACTATCCTTCATAGTACATGGGATGGTTCAGGGGTCAAGTTCAGGTAATCTTAGTTTGTTTATACAAATTTGCATGTTAACTTTGACTCCTTAGAATATTATATGTTTCCTAGATATGTTTAACACATTCTCAACTATGACTGAGCTCATAGTTGAGGGAAATAGGTAATGTTCTTAAATTGGGACAGATGAAGCCTGCCAACTTTAAACTTTTGATGATGCCAACTGTTGGCTTCTCTTGGGTAGAAACAACGCTTGTCCCCAAAATGTTAAAGCTCATTGCTCAAGGTGACAACCTAGCATCACAAGCTAGTGTTGAACCCACACTATCTACCTCTCAACCCCCAAAACAACCACAAATCACCCTCACCTACAAATGAAAATCCATGCAAACCCTTGCATAAGCTACTCAGTTGTGTAGGTCCCCATACCACTACCCACACAACTGAAAGTGGACATTGGAGCTTCCACTTCTTTTGAGGAGGAAATCACTCCCATTTCTTCAAGAACAAGTGATAAGATACCTCATGCTCAGCCTGATAATCACACTAGCCCAACAGCCTTAAATATTCACTTTGAGTCTCAACAATCAAGTGAACAACCTTCAGGGGAAAGTTATGATCCCCAGCCTTTATATCACAACCAACCAATCCTTAGCCTTGATTCCATGATGATGAAAACTTGGGATTCAGTGAGTACCATGAATCTCTCTACTCTTCCGCACTAAAAGAGAGATGAGTGCTCTTGAATCTCCCCTGTCTAGCCCACACATCTACTACCGCTGAGTTAGATCTCCCTATTCCTATTGAGGAGGTCCATATGCAAGAGGCTCTCACTTCTTCAACTGATTACATCCTTAAGACCTCAACCATGGCAACTTAGCCTACTGATACTCCATCTAAAGTGGTCAGTGAGTAGATGAAAACCAACATCCAAGAACATGATATTGGTGGTGAGACTAAGGACTTTGGTCTAATTATCTTATCACCTAATGAATCTTCTAGTGAATAACAAGCGAATTTGAGACTAAAAGTGCAAAAATGTCAGAAACATGCACCTACTTAGTCTCTAAGGTTAGTCACTTGGAATCTCAGGTGACTACCTTACACAATAGGGTTAATGATTAGCAACTTGAGATTTCTTATCTCAAGAAGAAACTAGCTGGGAGACATTTAAGAAGATCTCAACGAGGAATACAAGAACCCGTGGATATGATTCACCTAAATCCTAGCTCACCAATGCAAGAGGGTGATGCTACAAAAAAGGGGGAGAAAGTCATTACAATCACTGAACCTGGGAGTTCCTCACAAAGTATGGACATTGAGGAATCACCATCCTCACTTGCAGTTGTTCATTCTTATCAAATTCCTCAAGTTCACATTGATGTGGACTCTATAAACTCTTTCATTTAGAGTCTCTTTAAGGAATGCATACCAAGGGCTGTGTCATCTCCGCCTTAAGTAACTTCCAACTACATTATTGGGTGGATGTATGATGCTCATAGATGAGCCCTTATTCTTCAAAGAGTTCAAGGGCAACAAGAGGTCTTTAACTTTCAGACCTTAAACTACTATGAAGGTCTTGACCTTATCAATATGCTACTTGTTAACCCAAGCGAATCTAGACAAGCTGACAAGTTGGCTCAAAGGATTCAAGACAGGATTACTAAAAAGTTTAGCCTCACATGGAGACAAAGGCAATCATACAATGTAATTGGTCAACTGGATGTTGAGGCAGACCTAGAGATTAGCTTTAAAGGGAAAACCTTGACTCAAGGCCCAATGATAGAACTTGAGAGCCCTGTCATACCTATAACTGCTTCAAAAATGCATTCCCTTAATGAGACACCTTCTTGTGAAGGTGTATCTCAACCTTTCTCCAGCTAGAGAATGGATGCTACCCCATGCAATGAAGGCCAAAGCTCTTTACACCCTGAGTCACAAAGGTTTGTGAGTGACAAAGGGACAAGAAAGATGTCACCTTAGGAGATTAAGAAGGAGAGAGGAAAATGAAGCTATGGGGAGAAAGTTCCTCTGCAAGGTCTGCTCGCTTCATGGAAGCTCCAGTCAAGACTGCTCCTGGACCGAACACTCAAAATGATGAGTTAAGGAAAGTGAGGATTGCTTACTTACAGACCCAGAACTATAATATTGATAATATTATCTCTCTCCCTTTAGAAGAACGGGATGAACTGGCTGACATGGAATTGTCAAGAGAGAATAAAGAGAAAGAGGATGCAAGATTGCTTTTTCAGAATAAAGAGCAAAAGATAATTAAAGTCTCTACAAACATGTCTTACTCTCTCATCAGTTCTAGAAAGTCCAATATAGGAGACTGTGGCTCCACAAGAACCTCAGGTAGACAAAGAAACTGATAGGATCAAGATGATCAACTACCCGAGTGCCACAAGTCTCTATCAGACACATACACTTCTGCCCTTGTCCTTTGAGTACATTGAGTTTGTGTATCTGAAGCATCTTGAACTTTAGGTGCTCAATGAAAGAAAGGAAGCAAAGAGGAAGTTAAGGGAAGAAGCTGCCAAGACAAGAGCCATCATCCAGAAGTGTCAAAAGAAGTCTGTTGATAGGCAAAGGATGATGAGATTTTTGAAGCTATATGGATTCTTAGGTAGGAGACTTGGCCCTAACTCTTTATCCACTATGGATGAGCACATTAGCTTCATCAAGCAAAAGATCAAAAGAGGAGAGCTTGTTGACTTACACTCCCCACCAAGCCAGGTCCCTCAAGAAATGGAGGTAATGGTTGAACCTTTTGAGACAACACAACGTGGACCTACTACTGAATCTCAAAAAGCTTTTTCTTCTAATCAACAACAAGGTTCTGTCCCCTCTGAATATGAACATGTGAGAGAGGAAAACCAAACTGAGAAAGACAAAGATCATCAACAAGGTGTTGCCGCCTATTCTTCTCAGTTAAAGGAGCAAAGAGGAGAAAAAGGATGGCTTCTAAACCAAAGTCTAAGAAGAAGAAGAAAGAAGAATCCATCTCCTAATCTTAGGATGAGTCAGAACATCCTAAGTATGTGTGATAAGAGGAAGCTCCCCAGAATGAGAAGCCAAAGCAACAAGCTGCCGTTGCTGTTGAAGAAGGAGGCCTTAAATGAGCTTGTGATCAGCAAAGGCATTGGAACCTCTTTGCGATGACCACGATGAAGCCAAGGCATTGGAACCTCTTTGCGCTCCTGAACGTATTGCTAAATTTAATAGATATAGGTCCTATAGCATAGAGATGAGATCTGATCTTGAGTCCTTGAACATCTCAAAATCTGATTTAAAAAAGGCTGAAAATGATTGTAAGTTAAATATAGAGGACTTAGAAAAAACCATTTCACTGAGAAGTGACCTTCGAGAACATGATATCTTCTCAAATGAGCTTGTGATCAGCAAAGCCATGGTAGAAAAATGTGTTCTTGAAGAAGAGACCTTCAAGAACATGATATCCTCATCCTTGCATGCAAAAGTGTGTTATCAGAATAAGTAGGGACTGGGATCTTGTGAGTTAGGTCCTCCACACATAATTTTGTCACTAAGATCTCCTAGGTTTGGAACTTGTGAAGATGAGCTTCCCTTCATAGATCCTTTGACTGAAGAGGATGAAGTGAAGATGATGAAGAATGGCTCTAAGAGGAGTGCAGAATAGCATTCTAAGAAGGGTCATCATCCCTTTGAAGAGAGTAAAGCCGTTGGGATGACCAAGGGGATGTTTGAAATGGCTGACCTGGCTTCTGACCACTGACTGGTCGACTCAGTCAGCCAATGAGCGCGTTTGTTGTCGCTGACCGCATCGTCTGACCCGGCCTATTCATCTGAACGAGTCTGTTTGTTGGCATCGCTGACCAAACAAAAATCTAGCCCTTCCCCCCTCCTCTCTATCTGTTGCCCACCCTCCTCTCCATCTGCTGCCCTCCCTCCTTTCCATCTGCTACCCTCCCTACTCAATCACCGGTGCTCGCATACGCAAAACATTGGCATCAACATCAACAAGCTTCATGTTGAGAATCACAAACTCAGCTTAATCTCGGTTAATCAGCTCCACGAGTTCATATTTGAGAGACGAAAGATGCGACTGAAGCTCCAATCTTAGGGTTTCAAACGGGACGAATGTTAGCAGATCGGAGATGTATGATTCAGAGTAGAAATTGTTGGATGTTTTATGCCTAAGACACATACAAGATTGATATGGTGAGTACATTATGATCGAAGTCGGGTCATACCCAATAACAAGCCAAACAAACACCATAAATATTCATTCGTAGATAAGATCGTACAAATAAATATTAAACACCAATTTAGAAAATGGGTTTTCTAAATCATTGCTTTTGTAAATAAACAACATTATGTGGATAATTTGTTTATGAGAAGTTATTGTCTCATTATTTAAATTAGTTAAACAATGACAAATACAAATGTGTTAGTATTATAAAATTAAAAAGTGTTTTAATTTTATAAAACAATGGATAAGAGTGTCTTTTATAAAACAAAAATAAAAGTGGGGAAACCCAATTTTCGAGAGATTTCGGCCGCCCATGTAAAGGGGCATTGGGACAAGTTTTGCCTTGGTCCTTGTAAACATTTTCTACACACTTGCACTCAAACACTCTTCTCCATTGATTGCACTTTCTCCTACACACACAAAACCAATAATCCTCTCTCTCTCTCCCTTGGCTAAAAATAGTTTTGTAAGCTGAAAATTCAGATTTTTTGCTTGGGATTTTTGGATCTTCAAGAAGAGAGGAAACTTGGTGTTTTACTACCTAGCAAGTAGGTGTCTTGGAAAGGCTTGTGGTTATCACCTCTTGATGTCTTCTACTTTCGAGATTTGCTTTCAATCATCCTCTTCCCTCTTCATCCACAAGTTCTAAGAGGTAGTATTTGTTGCTTTGAATGTTTGTTTGATAGCATGTTCTTTCATATAAAGATCCTTGTTAATGGGTTTTGTATTTCACATGTATTTGATATATATAAGCTGAAAATTTTTCTTTTATTATAAATCTGCTGCGTTTTGACACATTGATGGTTAATGTGACTTTGATAAACATCTACAAAACCCAACAAGGCATCAAGAGCCGGTTATATGGATACATGCTTCAAAAACGAAATTTTTGGGTCCTTTTGGTGTAAAGAGTGGGCTGGAAATTTCACGCATGGCAAACCCTTTGTTTTCCAAGATTATACTTTATATGCATAGTTATGATCCTGAAAATTAATGTCATATGATGGTTTGTTTGTTTGGACAAAAACCCCTTATGTTTTGGTTTATGTTGGCTGAAATTTTGGGGTTTAAAAGGCTGCCATTCTAGTTTGTTTTGTTTACATATTTGGATGTAATTTTGGTGCATATAACCTAGCCATGACCTTGTGTTTGAATGTTTGTGATTGTGATTTCATTTGTTGTAATAAAGGCATGTAATTTATTTGATTCATTTGGTATGTACTAAATAGATTAGTTTTCACTTTATTATTCTAGAAAAATGTGTTAGTTTTTCTATGTAATTGTACTTTGGGGCTGATTTGGATGACCAAGAAGGTGCCTAAAGAAGATGGTGAAATCACAACACAAAAGGGTTACTTGAAGCATTTGGATATGGGTTCAAGTTGTCACACCAGACCATTCGCATCAACAATATTGTCCGCTTTGCCCACGAGGAGCTCACAGATTTGCTTTTGGCTGCCCGAGCAAAAACTTCCCACGGAGGTCACCCATCCCTGGATTGTTCCCACCTGAGCACGCTTAACTATAGAGTTCTCCTCTCATCCACAGCCAATACGCCCAAAACACGTTGTTGATGTTAGAGACCAGATATTCCTTATGAACTAGGAATCTCTCATGTCCACAGCCGATGTGGGATACGTAGGGTGTCACAAGCACCCCTTGTTTGGACTCATCATCCTCGATGAGCCGAGAAGTCACCATACTTGGTGAGGTGTGTCCCACACCCCGAACGGCACAAGAGTGGCTCTGACACCAATCTGGTCACACCCGACTCTTCGCATCAACAATATTGCCCGCTTTGCCACGAGGAGCTCACGGATTTGCTTATGGTTGCCCGAGCAAAAACTTCCCAGGGAGGTCATCCATCCCTGGATTGCTCCTACCTGAGCATGCTTAACTATGGAGTTCTCCTCTCATCCACAACCAATATGCCCAAAACACGTTGTTGATGTTAGAGGCCAGATAATACTTATGAACCAGGAATCTCTCCTGTCCATGGCCGATGTGGGATATGTGTAGGGTGTCATAAGGGATCAAACCAGAGACCTTTTGCGTGTAAAGCAAACATGATAACCATTACACCACAGCAACTGATTCACTGGTTAAGACATTGTTCCCCCATACATGAGGTCACAGGTTCGAACCCGGGCACCTCATGTAAATTTTCTTGTGACACCCTACACATATCTCACATCGGCCGTGGACAGGAGAGATTCCTGTAACATAAGGAATATCTGGCCTCTAACATCAACAACGCGTTTTCGGCGTATTGGCTGTGGATGAGAAGATAACTCCACAGTTAAGCGTGCTTAGGTGGGAGCAATCCAGGGATGGCTGACCTCCCTGGGAAGTTTTCATCCGGTCAACCCAAAGCAAATCCGTGAGCTCCTCAGGGGCAAAGCAGACAATATTGTTGATGCGAGGGGCCGTGTTAGGATCAGAGATCTAAATTTGATCAATTAGAGTAGATTGCAGCGGAATTCGAACAATGAATTAGACAATTTAGCAAGAACTGTCCTGATATTCAATAGAAAAGCACACGATTATAGAGAGAGAGAGAATTTTGCAAAAGGAATATTTCATTCAAATGCTTTCGTGGTGGCTGAATGTCACATGTTACAACTAGGTCAACATTCCTTATATAAGGAATGTGACGTCTGTTGATGTCACTTGATAGTGACATCTAACAGATTTATACGAACAACTGAAACTATGTAAACTATTGAGAATGTTCTCAACAACTGATCACATCTCAAAGAATGCTAAGTACAAAAACATAAAACTAATGAACTAAAACTACTGAAACTGTAAACTACTCAAAGGTAAATTACAATTACTGAAAAGGAAAACTATCACAACTACTGAAGTTAATAACTTCAGCTGTTGTGACAACTATTGATGACTCTGGTCTTCAATCTTTGTCTTCAGTCTTTGTTCTTCAGACTTTTACTTCAGACGTTGTCTTCAGCTGATAGCTTTAGACTTTGTCTTCAGTTGATAGCTTTAGACTTTGTCTTCAGTTGATAGCTTTAGACTTTGTCTTCAGTACTTTACTTTCAGACTTTGTCTTCAGTAGAAATCTCCAGATCTTGTCTTTAGACTTTGTCTTCAGACCTTGTAATCAGCTGATGTCTTTAGCTGTTGTGATCTTCTTCAGCAGTTCTAATATCAGTGGGACTTAGAGGTTTTTCTGATCAGGCTCATTGGTTCTTTTGGTCCAACAAACTCCCCCTGAACCAATACAGCCAAAACCTCTAAATTTATTGATGATCCCACTTATTCTTGGCAGAAACACCCTCTTGATCTGCTTCAGAGGGTGAGACTACCATAGCCAGCATAATTGCAGCATTCAAAGTCTTTTTCACTTGGCCATGATATCTACTTGGTATGTTCTTCTTGTGTATTCTGGAACTTACCCTGGGCTCTGGCCAAATCCTCACTCTTTCTCTTTGATGTTGGAATGTATGCCTAAGAGTGTACAGCCTGAAAGCTTGTTTCGTCATTTCTTGAATGGATGAGGACTGAGGGAAGTCCTTGTCAACCATTTTGAGAAATTGCTCATCATGTTGCTTCTGCTATTCTGCTTCTTCAATCTTCACTTTCACCATTTGCATTTGCAAGTCAGGTGTGATCATCTGTTGACTTCTGGGCTCAGGTGTTTTAAGTTTGAGAACAGCAGAGATTGACAGATTGTCTTCATTATCATCCTCTTCTTCTTCTTCTACCCTCAACACCCTTCTCCTCCTTCTAGGTGTATCACTGGGTATGGTTTGAGATGGTTTTTGGGTTAATGGAATTGGTTTTGTGGGTTGAGTTGTGGGTGGTTTTGGTTTAGGAATAGACTTGGCAGATTTTAGAGATGATTGCTTTGAGGGTTGTTTTTGAGTGGGAGTATGAGAAGGCTGATCTAGCAATTTAGTGGTGAGTTTTGCTTTTGAGAGCTTTGCCATCTCAGTTCTCTTCCCAGCACCTGCTTCATCCAGTGCTTCGATGATCAACCCTTTGTTGTAGCTTCCAGCAGAACAGATTTTCTTGGTTATCTCCAATATACTGTCTCTGGACCAAGACTTCATCTCTATCAATGATCTTCGTAGATATTTGGCAATAAATCTGATCATAATCTCCAATCTTTCCCTATCCATCACACTATAACTAGCCCATCTTGCTTGAATTTCATTTATCTCCAGCCTTCTAATCTCAACATCTAAGGTGGCTGTGTCATGACCCTATCTGAAGAGCTGATCTATTATTTTGTCCACATATCTGCTGTGAGCTTCATCAGCTTCTTTGACTAGATCTTCTAAGGACTTTTCTCCATCAGACTTTGACTCAACACTTCTCTCCCTTTTGTAAGTGATCAGCTGATTTTTCTACTCTTTGCCTGTGCTCAGCTCTTGCACTGTGATCAGCTATTTCTCTGAGATCAGTTCTTGTTCTTTCTCCATCTCCTTTTCTTTTTCTGGTTCTTTCTCATCTTCTACTCTCCTCCTTTTCCTTTCTTTCACTGCCTTAGACTTAGTCTCCCCCTTTTTGGGTGCATTGGGATCAGGGGCTTGAAAGGCAGAAAGTGACTTGTGAACAGCATCATCAATGAGTGTTTGGAGATTTGAGGAGATCCTCTCATCAATGGCTTTATGTACTATCTCAGTGATGATGGGAGTGTTGAGAGGTAAGGAGCTTTGAAAGATTGCAACCATCTGCTCATAGAGGTTCTGTCCCTGAGAAGTGGTGCCAAAAGCAGTAGCTGGTGGCTTAGTTAAGTATATTGGCTGCGTGTTTGGTGAACCTTCAAATGAACGTGCCATCTGTGAGTCTATTGGGGTAGATGGACTTCCATCCTGAGACACTTTGGCCATCAGAAACCTGGGATATAGTAGCCATCTGTTTGTCACAGGTTTCTAAGCCAGATCTTTAAGTTCCATAAACACTATCTCAGAAAAATTTAGAGTTTGTGTTCAAAGATAGAATACAATACCTGTTGCCATCTTGAGGACATCTAATCCCATGAAGATGTCTTTGGAGCAAGGCAGACATTCACCATGTGGAAGATAAGTCTTTCAGCATCATGGAAGTGCTTTTTGAGAATGGTTGTAGCACTTAAGTCTCCTTCCTACCCGTTTTTGATGAAAGACATATCAATGGTGCCTTTGGAGAATTCTATAATACAGGTGGCATCATGCAAATTTAGGGTTTTGCGAATGATGTTAGGGGTGATTACCACCTGTTTCTGGTTAACCAACGATTGGAGAGTGATTTGGCTATCATTTTCACCGGTTGTGACAAAGACGTTGGTCCAGAATTGGTTTAAGGAATCGGGGTATATGGTAGGATTCAAAAGAAAGGCGGTTCTGTATTGGGAATCCACCATAAGATCGATGGCATTATCAAATTTGTTCCAAAGGTCGATTCGAGAGGTAGGCAACACAGTTGTCTCTGGGTTTGAGTTTCATGGCCGCCATTGTTGAGAGAGAAAAGGATAGAAAACGGCTAATGAAACGTTCGACTATAAGTGCAGGTATTTATAGGTTAAGAAAAGGCTGAAAAGAAAACGACTGAAAGTGTTGGTGTTGTCAGCAGTTGTATGAAAACAACTGAAGACTTGGTTTTAGTCATCAGTAGTTATGAAACTACTGAAAACCTTGGTTTTGTCTTCAGGTGTAGGAAACAACTGAGAACTTGGTGTTAGTCATCAGTAGTTGTGAAACTACTGAAGACATGGTTTTGTCATCAGTTGTTTAAGGTGAAACAACAGTTTGTGGAAACGACTGAAGAGAAAATTCTCATCAATAGTTTTCGTCAATTCTTAGATTTTCAGCTGTTTCAAACTGTCCTCAACACTTTCTCATTAGACTTTTTAGTTGTTTTCAGTTGTTTCATAGGACATCTTATCTGTTTTTACTGACATCAGTAGTTGTAACTACATCAGTAGTTGTAACTGTATCAGTTTCTTTTAACGGAATCAGTGCATATTTGTGACATGTTTACTAATGGTCATCAGTACTTGTTTACTGAGATCATCAGTAGTTGTCACTTATTCTAGCTGCAGCATACCAAGCCTTAACATAAGGTTTTGGAGAGTTGAACTATCCAAAGGCTTAGTAAATATATCTGCAAGCTCATCAGCACTTGGCACAAACTTTAGATCAATCAGACCTTTTTCAAAACAATCCCTAATAAAATGGTGTCTGATCTCTATATGTTTGGTCCTAGAATGCTGGGCTGGATTCTTGAAAATACACAGAGCTGAAGCACTATCCATGAACAATGGAGTCTTAGTCTCTGTAATGCCATAATCCAATAATTGATTCTGAAGCCAGAGTACCTGAGATGTACAACTTGCAACAGCAATGTACTCTGCTTTAGTAGTTGATGTAGCAACAGATGTTTGTTTCTTACTCTACCAAGAAATCAAACAGTTGCCTAGGAATTGACATCCACCAGAAGTTGACTTTCTTGTTAACTTACACCCTACATAGTCACTATCAGAAAAAGCAACTAATTTGCAAGAGTGTCCAGTGGAATACCAAAGACCTAGAGATTGTGTACCTTGCAGATATCTAAAGATCCTCTTGACTGCAATCAAATAAGACTCTTTAGGAGCAGCCTGAAATATAGCACAAACACAAGTTGCAAACATAATATCTGGTCTAGAAGTTGTCAAGTACGCAAGGACCCAATCATACATCTGTAAAGTGTTTCATCAAGAGCTTTACCTTTCTGATCTACATCCAGTTGTGTGGTGTTGCACATGGGAGTAGAACAAGGCTTACAGTTTTGTAAATCCAACTTATTCAAAAGATTTTTTGTATATTTGGACTGATGAATGAAGATTCCATCAGCCTTTTGTTTGATTTGCAAGCCTAGAAAGAATTGTAATTCTCCCATTGCACTCATTTCAAACTTTTGTTGCATTAAACTTGTAAAATCATCACACAACTAGGGATCAGAGGATACAAAAATTATATCATCAACATAAATTTGAACAAGTAGCTTATGCTGATCCGTTTTCTTAACAAACAAAGTTTTATCTATGGAGCCTCTAATGAAATTATTTTGAAGAAGAAAATTTGAAAGTGTTTCATACCAGGCTGTAGGAGCTTGCTTCAACCCATAAAGAGCCTTATCAAGTTTATACACCCAATCAGGATATTTATTATCCTCAAAACCTGATGGTTGACACACATAAACCTCTTCTTTTATTTTTCATATAAAAAGCACTTTTGACATCCATTTGAAAAACTTTAACATTATGGAATGCAGCATAGGCTAAGAACAATCTAATTGCCTCCAGGCTACAGGGGCAAAGGTTCATCATAATTAATACCTTCTTCTTGTGAAAACCCCTATACAACCAGTCTAGCCTTGTTCTTGACAATAAGCCCATTTTCATCAGTTTTATTCCTAAACACCCACTTAGTGCCTATTGCACACTTACCTGCGGGTAGAGGAACCAGTTCCCACACTTGCTGCATTTTGAACTGAAGTAGCTCAAGCTGCATGGCTTCAACCCATCCATTGTCTCTTAAAGCAACATGATAGTTCTTTGGCTCTAGCTGACTGATGAAGAGAGCATAGAAGCAGAAGTTGGACAATTGACTTCTCGTTGAGACACCAGCACTGATGTCACCAATGATTTGAGACATGGGGTGATTCTTCAGCTCTTGGTACACTATAAGATCAGTGCAAGTGTTTGTAGCAGGTTCAGCAACAGCAGATGTTGATCCAGACTCTAGAAACCAAGTATGAGATGGCAATTCAAATGATGTAGAGGAGTCAGAAATCTCATGAGCATTTGTTGTGGATGGAGCTACTGAAGCTACAGGAACATCAATTTTAGTGGACTCAGGCAGTTGATCACTAAACTTGAAAAGGTGAGTACTAATATCATCATCATCTGCAGTACCACCAGGTGGAAGACTTGCTGCAGAAGATGATTTATTCACATGATGTGCAACAGCTGGAGGTTGATAAGGAACATATTGCAGTATATCCAGATCAAACAACTCCACAGGGTTTTATGGAATTTTATCCTTAGGAGATTAATTGAACTTCACATGCAAGGTTTCTTCAACTATCTTTGTTCTGCAGTTGAAGACTCTATAAGCCTTGCATGTGGATGAATATCCTACAAAATACCCCGCATCCACCTTAGAATCAAATTTATGGAGTTGATCCTTTGTGTTGAGAATGAAACAAGGACACCCAAAGGCTTTGAAGAATGAAATTAGTGGAGCCAAATAATGTAGAACTTCATATGGAGTCTTCATCAACCTCTGATTTACTAAAACTCTATTCTACACATAGCAAGCCGTGTTGACAGCTTCAGCCAAAAGGTCAATGGCAAACCAGATTCAGCCAACATGGACCTTGCAGCTTCAATTAGGGTCTTGTTCTTTCTCTCCACTACTCGATTTTGTTCTAGAGTCCTTGGGATGCTAAACTGCCTCTTGATTCCCTTTGAGAGATAAAAACCATCAAGTGTATGTTTTCTGAATTCTGTTCCATTATCACTTCTTATACACATGACTGATAGGGAATACTGCATCTCAACATACAACACAAAGTTGATAATCGTCTGAGCAACCTCATCCTTTGAATGCAAGAAGAAAGTACATACAAATCTGGAGTAATCATCCACAATTACCAGATAGTATTTCTTCTTTGCCATGCTCATCACTCTCACAGGACCAAATATATCCATGTGCAGTAACTGCAAGCAGACCGTCGACTTAGGTTCTTCAATAGGAGGGAATGAGACTTTGTGCTGTTTTTCTTTCAAACAAGCAGTGTAGGTTTCATCACAGTGGAACTCCTTTATTGGTAGACCTCTCACTAAACTATTGTGGATCAGCTGATTCATGTTGTTGGGATTTACATGACCCAACCTTCTGTGCCACAGTTTAGATTCCTGAGGAAAGACTTTGGAGAACAAGCAAGGATGACCCTTCAAATCAATCTTCTTTGACAAATCCAGGGCATATACTCTTCCAATCCTATTGGCCTTCAGGAGAGTATGTTCATCCAATACCCTGTCAATCAGCCTCAGAACTTGGGAAGATAGAATCCTCTAGTTCTGGCTTGTGAAAAGTGCAACATGCCCTTTATCACACATCTGACTGACACTCAGTAGATTATACTTAAGATTCTCCACATGGTTAACATCATCAAATCTGATTTCTCCATTAGACTGAAAGACTTGATCTACCCAAGATGCATATTAAGTTGATATGGCTAGTGTGATATGATCCAAGTCGGGTCATACCCAATAACAAGCTAAACAAACACCTATGAATATTTATTCGTTGATAAGATCATACAAATAAATATTGACACCAATTTAGAAAAGTGGGTTTTCTAAATACATTGCTTTTGTAGATGAACATCATTATGTGGATAATCGTTCATGAGGTATTATTTGTTTCATTATTTAAGTTTGTTAAATAAAACAAATAAAAGGGTGCTAAGTTATAAAGTTAAAATGGGTTGCAACTTTATAAAATAAGAGATTAAAGTGTGTTTATTATGTCAAGGAGGTAAAAATGGGAATTTTTTATAAAAAAATGCACTTTCGGCCGCCCATGGCAAGGAAGTCCCACCCCTTTTGTCTTGAAATGTGCAAGACTTAAACACACACACAATCCAATCTAGCTCTCTCTCTCTCTTGCATGCAAAGGAAAAAATCCTCTCTAGCCTAACTCTCAAAAATCGGTTTTGGAGCTCAAACAAGGAAAGAAGATTCAGCAACAACAAAGTGTTAAGTTGCTATAATTTCGTGTTGAGAAACCTAGCATTTAAAGGGGTTTGTTGGTCGCTTGGGGTATCACTTACTTGAGGTCTTCTTGATTGAAGATTAAGCTACAAAGTTCATCATCTACACCTCTTAAAAACTCGATTTCTAACAGTTAGAAAGGTAGTTTCTAAAAATCTTATGTTTTTTTTGGTATTCATTTCGTATATGGATCCATGGTTTGGGTTTTGCTTTCAAATGGGTTTGATAATCAACATATTAACAAGATTTTAAACTCTTAATCCGCTGCGTTTTCCTATAAATTAGCTTATATGGACTTTGATAATCTTGTTAAATCCCCACATAGACACATATCCTTTCCCGATGAGGTAACCCTTAGCATCATTTCCAAATGAAACAAATCATTTCTTTCCTTGAGAGTAGTCATTAAGAGAGAACTGCTCCCTGTCATATACATAGATCCTCCACTGTCTACATACGAGATGCTTCCTTGGCATGTTGAAGAACCCTGCATTCATCCCAAGGAACTAGTTAGGTTTTGAGACCTAAACATTTTTGGTTTTGGGTCTGTTTTCATCAACAAATTTAACCATAACTTGTTTCTCATGATTAACAGCTGGTGAAGGTGGAGATGATGCTGAAATGGATTCCTTGGATTTGGGCGTGGAATACCTTTTCAGTGGTTTGATCACAGGTGCATCAAGTTGATTAACTCTCCCCAACAAATGTTGAACCATCATAACAAGTTGTCTCTGATTTGTAGCTAAAGCTTTCAGCTCTTGTGACACATCAGTACTTGTTTTTGATGAGTTCCCTGTGACCCACCATTTCCTCCTTGAAATTCAGACTTAGTCTGATTTTTATCATGAGGAACACTATCAGCTGTTTTATGATAAACCCTATCCTTGTTTTTGGATTTGGGTGAAGCCTTGGGTTTATCACATTGGGATGACTGTTGTACAAACTTGGTCTGAAACTCATTTTTCATTTCATCTATCTGAATTTTAATGAGCTTATCTCTGTTGAGTTTGGAAGCCTTTTTGTACCAACATTCATCAGAAAGATGATTGAATTTACCACATATTTCACATTGCTTATTCTTCATGTTGGATTAATCAATTGCTGAAGTGGAAACTACTGAAGGTGTAATCTTTAGTACTTTCCTCCTTTCAGTACTTGTGTTAAGTAATGAAGGATCTGTAACAACTGAAGACTTGTTCTTCAGCTGTTCTCTATCCGTCCTGAAAGACCGTATGATAGATTCCTGAGCAGTTGTTAATCCTTTTATTTCAGTTGATTTGAAATGCTTTTCAGATGTTGTAACTTGCCCTTCAGTACTTGAGGTACTTTGAGGGACAATATCTGAAGTACTCAACTTAATGTGCTTATTAGTAGTTAACCCATCAGGCAATTGATTTGATGAGGTATCAACCCTGATTTCATCTTCTGATTTTAGGTAATCTCTTGAGTATGATGCACATGATGATGTGGTTTGGAAATTACTTTCACCTTCAGATTTTACTATTGATTTTGGAGTAAAATCTGTAGGTGGTGCAATGTGACTGTAACTTATTCCAAACTTCACATTTGAAGCTGTTTGCTTGTTGGGAAGCATTTCAAATCCCCTGCAGGATGATACCCAGTGGTCACACTTAACTTGGGTAGCTGCAAGTGTTTCTTTGAGATCTCTGTGGTTCTCAAGAATGACCTCTAGCTTAGCCTTTTCATCATTTAATTGGAATTTAAGCTTATAAATCTCATCATCTTTATCTTTAAGGATAGACTCACACTCAGCTTTTCTTTTGGAAAGGGTTTGCTCAAGCCAAGATTTTGATTTATTAAAGCTACATTTGCCTCTCTAATAGAGATAAATGCAGCTATGCAAGATTCAGAACATAGCTTGGCCTTAGCCTCAGAGGATACCTGGGTTACCTGTGATGAAGATGCATTGGAGCATGAACCCTCAGTAGACTCCAGGGCCATGAGGGCAAGATTCCCAAAAGGATGTTCACCACCATGTTGACCATCACTAGCAAATAATTGCTCATTACCAGAGAGATCATCTGGTAAACCGCTCCAGTCAACAGCACCAGGGGTGAAAAAGCTGTGATGAGGTTGTGATTGAGATGGTTGAGATGATTGAGGCTCAGGTAAGGCTTGAGGTTGTGGTGCAATAGGAATTTGAACTTGATTTGGTTGTGGCATGTAATAGCAGGGATATGGAAATGGCATTGGACCCTGAGGGACAAAATATGTAGGAGATAGAGGTTGTTAATGATGAGCAGAATAGCAGGATATTGCCGTCTGTTTTGTGAACTATTGCTTGGAAAAGTCACAAAGGGTGCAGAGGAGTTAGATCTAGTTGATCTACACTCTCTTGCAAAGTGTCCAAGCCTGTGGCATTTGTGACACCTCAACTTACCCTTGTCAAAACCAACTTTGGTTTTGCCAGAGAGTCCTGGAAAGTTCCTGCCAGTACTCTTGTAGAACTTTTGAGATCTAATATTAATCAAGGCCATTTGGCTTAGAATATCCATCTTTTCTAGGTCATCATCAGCAATACCTTTCAAATTATCCATAATGAAGCACAAATTGTCACTATTACAGCCTGACTGACTATCAACACTAACAAATGCATGATGAAAACTGTTTGAAGAGAAATCTATATGCTCATCATAATTGCTTTTAGATGCAGCATATTCTGACTCATGACCAACCAAGGCAGTGTTCCCTGGTACAAAGTCATCAGTGAGCTTTCCTGATGATGCCAGTTTCCTTTTCTGCTCTATCTCTCTTTAAATTGTAAGCAGTTTCCCATGGAGTTGGGTGAGAGATAGGTTATCCAGATTTGCACTGGAGCGTAGGACAATGGTATATGTGTCCCATCTCTCAGGCAGTGATCTAAGGAATCTGTTGTTCATCTGGCTATTAGTGTATTCATGTTTGACCATTTTTAGCTCAGAGATCAAACAAGAAAAACGCTCAAACTGTTGAGTGAGTGTCTCACCCTTCCTATGAGAGAATGTCTCATATTGTTGGGCAAGGATTTCTCTGTTGTTTGCTAAGACCTCATCTGTTCCACCAAATTGTTCTTTCAATGCATTCCAGAGGTCATGAGAAGTTTCATGATGCATAAGCCCAGAATAGATTTCATTCGACAGTGCCATGACCAGAATCCCATGTGCTTTAGCATCAATCTCAAACAGTTTTCGATCCTCATCTGGGTATTGTTCCTTCTTCTTTGGAACCATTTGGTTGGTTTCCGAATTATTCACCATAGGCTTGTGTGGACCATGTACCACACATGTCCAACAACCTGAACTGTTAACAGACAGGTGATGGAGCATTCTTCGTTGCCATATGTTATACTCAGTCCTAACCAGCATCGGAGGCTTGGTTGAGGAACCAGTATTGTGAGGGTCATTAGAAGGAGTAGTGATTCTTAGATTCAATCAAATTCAATAAGATTTAACCAATTTAGCGCAAAACATAACAAACTCAATACGAACCAACAGGAATCTCAAAGCAAATAACCGAAAGCAGCAGAAATTCAATCTCTATAACCAATTCTTGCAAATAAGCTAACTCGATCAAACTTAGATATCGAAATAGTAGTTTCAATGATCAATTGTTAGATCGATCAATGATTAACCTACTCTCATACCATTTGTTAGGATCAGAGATCTAAGTTTGATCAATTAGAGTAGATTGCAGTGGAATTTGAACAATGAATTAGACAATTTAGCAAGAAGTCAATTGATATTCAATAGAAAAGCACACAATTATAGAGAGAGAGAATTCTGCAAAAGGAATATTTCATTCAAATGCTTTCGTGGTGGCTGAATGTCACATGTTACAACTAGGTGAACATTCCTTATATAAGGAATGTGAGTCTGCTGATGTCACTTTGTAGTGAAATCTAACAGATTTATACAAACAACTGAAACTATGCAAACTACTGAGAATGTTGTCAACACTAATCACATCTCAGAGAATGCTAAGTACAAAAACATAAAACTACTAAACTAAAACTACTGAAACTATAAACTACTGAAAGGTAAATTACAAGTATTGAAAAGGAAAACCATCACAACTACTCAAGTTAATAACTTCAGCTGGTGTGACAACTACTGATCACTCTGGTCTTCAGTCTTTGTCTTCAGTCTTTGTTTTTTAGACTTTTACTTCAGACGTTGTCTTCAGCTGATAGCTCCAGATTTTGTCTTCAGTACTTTACTTTCAGACTTTGTCTTTAGTAGAAATCTTCAGATCTTGTCTTTAGACTTTGTCTTCAGACCTTGTAATCAACTGATGTCTTCAGCTCTTATGATCTTCTTCAGCAGTTGTAATTTCTGTGCGACTTAGAGGTTTTTCTGATGAGGCTCATTGGTTCTTTTGGTCCAACAGGCCGGGTGTTAGACAATGGTATCAGAGCCACTCCTGTATTGTTCGGGGTGTGGGACAAACCTCACCAAGGATGGTGACTTCTCGGTCTCATCGAGAATGATGAGCCCAAACAGGGGGTGCTCGTGACACCCTACACATATCCCACATCGGCCGCGGACAGGAGAGATTCCTTGTTCATAAGGAATATATGGCCTCTAACATCAACAACGCGTTTTGGGCGTATTGGTTGTGGATGCGAAGATAACTTCACAGTTAAGCGTGCTCAGGTGGGAGCAATCCAGGGATGGGTGACCTCCCTGGGAAGTTTTCATCCGGGCAACCTAAAGCAAATCCGTGAGCTCCTCGGGGGCAAAGTGGACAATATTGTTCATGCGAGGGGTCGGGTGTTACACAAGTGGGAGCTCAATGACACAAGTTTCTTGTCATGTTTAATTACCCTTAGGAATGACCTTTTGACACACTTGTTATGGCAAGCAAGTGTGGTCAAAATAGTTGGCTATGGTTATGCATTATATTATATGTTTGGTTGTTTGGATGTGTTTGACATCTTGTTGAAATTTGATAAACTTGGTAAAGAACTATGATAAAACAAGCATAAAATTGGTTCTTTAGTATCATTAAACGAATTAATAAAATGAGTTTATTAAGGATTAATGATTTAATAGAAATGAGTTTTATTAAAAGGAACTATGAAAATAGTTTTTCATAAAATACCATGCATTTGAATGCATACAAATTGTATGGTATAAATGGTTTTTCTAAAAACTTGGTTTTAAAAAACCTTTAAAAAACCCTTTTCTAAACAAGTATAACATCATCCTCTTAGACACACTCGATTCACTTGGAACTCGTTTATGGGATAAAGGTCACCTAAGCAATATTTAAATGTAACTTTGGATTCTAGTTTTAATTATTAATTATATATGAGATATAAAAGGATATAATAATTGAAATACTTTGATATTAAAAATAATAAAATTGAACTTTGTGAAATTGTAGATGGCAAACAACAAAACAACTCGATCCCAACCGTCCATAAGTTATCACTAAGAACCATCCTTGAGAAGGAGCGTCTTAACCATGGGAACTTCATGGATTGTACCGAAACTTGAGAATCGTTGTCATGCAAGAAAAGAAGTCCTATGTGTTAGACGATCCCATTCCCGATCAACCCAATGAGAATAATGTGGATGCCTATAAAGATTGGGTCAAGTACGTCGAGGATTCTGTGCAAGTCTCTTGTCTCATGTTAGCGAGTATGATTCCCGATTTAAAAAAAGGACATTGAGAACCAAAATGCCTATGACATGATCACCCAGTTGAAGGAAATGTTCCAACAACAATCAAGGGTGGAATGCTTTGAAACTGTTCCAGCGCTCCATGCATGTCGGATGGACGAGACCCAATTGGTATCATCTTACGTTTTTAAGATGAAGAGCCACATTGATCGCCTCGAAAGGCTTAATTGTCGTGTCTCCATTGAGTTGGCTACGGACTTGACCCTCAACTCTCTTTCCAAGAAGTTTGATAGCTTTGTTATGAACTATAACATGAATGGATGGGACAAAAGCATTGGTGAGCTTCATTCAATGCTCAAAACGGCCGATCCGGGCATGGGTAGAAAGGTTCTACCGGTCCTTACAATCAATGAAGGAGGTAGAAAGAAAAGGACCCACCCCGACCCTAAGGCAAGTGTTGCTAAAAGGAAGGGGCACATTAAAGGGAAAGGGAAGGGTAAGGCTAAAGTGGAACCCAAGAAAAGAAGCAAAAGGTTGCTAAAGATGATCCGTGTTTTGAGTGTGGTGAGGTAGGGCATTGGAAATGAAACTGTCCGGTCTATCTCAAAGAGTGAGAGCTAAGAGGGATGCCGGGCAACCTCAGGTATGACTTTTATGATACATATTGAGCTAAATGTTGTTTCTTCTAACACATGGGTATTGGATACCGGATGTGGAATTCATATTTGGAATTTGTTGCAGGGGTTCAAAAGAAATAAGCATTACAGAAAAGGGGATGATAGTCTCTTTATGGCCAATGGAGCAAAAGTTGAAGTTGAAGCCCAAGGAGACTATGTTTTGAAACTTTCAAGTGGTTTGAAAGTTATTCTGAAAAATGTTTTGTATGCTCCTAGTTTAACTAGGAATATTATTTCAATTTCCCTTTTAAGACAAAGTGGTTATGATTTCAAATTTGTTGACAATGATATCCATGTTTATTTGTATCATGTGTTTTATTTTAAAGCTATGCCTTGTAATGGTATCTATGAATTGGTTCATGATAACACAACATATGATAGCTCAATGAACCAGAAACCATCAAAAGGCTTAAATTAGATTTGAGTGATTCCTATCTTTGGCATTGTCGCCTTGGTCATAAAAACAAGAATCGTATGCACAAACTTCAAAAGAATGGTCTTTTAAAAACTAATGAAAATGATTCATTTGATGTATGTGAGTCTTGTTTACAAGGTAAAATGAAAAAGGACCCTTTTAGTGGGACTAATGAAAGTGCAAATGATTTATTAGGGATCATACATTCGGATGTATGTGGGCCTTTTAAACCAATAACTAGGAATGGTGAAAGATACTTCATTACCTTTACCGATGAATATAGTCGTTATGGGTATGTGTACTTACTAAGACACAACATGAATCTTTTGAAATGTTCAAAATCTTCAAGAATGAAGTAGAAAATCAACTCAAGAAAACAGTCAAGAATCTTCGTACAAATAGAGGATGTGAATACCTAAGTAGTGAATTTCAAGAGTATCTTAGAAGTTGTAGGATTGTCTCATAACTTACTCCACTGGGAACACCACAACATAATGGTGTTTCTGAGAGGAGGAATCGGACTTTATTGGATATGGTTTGATCTATGATAGCTAGAAGTACACTACCTCTCTCATTTTGGGGTTTCGCTTTGCTATCGAAGTATGGCATGGAAGGACGCCTATCGAAGTATGGCATGGAAGGACGCCTCTCTCATTTTGGCCCCAACCAAGAAAGTGTAAAGGACGCCTATCGAAGTATGGCATGGAGGGTTCCATCATTTTCATACTTAAGAGTTTGGGGGTGTGAGGCTTATCCTAAGCAATACGCTTAAAACAAACTAGAAGCCCGATCCACTAGGTGTAGCTTCATTGGATATCCTAGAGATTGTATTGGATATTATTTCTATGATCAAACAGAGCGGAAAGTGTTTATTGCTCGTAAGGCAGAGTTCTTGGAAACTTAGTTCCTTTCGGAAGGAACTAATGGAAGAATAGTGGAACTTGAAGAGGTTCAAGATTCACAAGACGATACACATTTGGTTGATACTAGCAATCAACATGAGGATGTTGTAAATGATCATATGGATGATCAAGATACACAAAATGTTCATAGATCTGGTAGAACTAGTGTTCCTCTTAAGAGATATGGATTTTCAAAGGATGGATGCTATGTGGTAGATTTGGATGAACCAACCACATACCGTGATGCAATGTCAAAACCTGATTTTGACAAATGGCAAGAAGCCATGAACATTGAGATGCAATCCATGTATGATAACCAAGTTTGGAAATTGGTAACACCACCTCTTAAATCCAAGGTAGTTGGAAGTAAGTGGGTTTTCAAGAAGAAAACCGATATGCATGGAAACTTGGATACATATAAAGCTAGACTTGTAGCAAAATGTTTCACTAAAACTCAAGGGGTTGATTATGATGAAACTTTGAAAGGATCAATTTGATTAGGATTTGCAGCGGAATAGCACACGAATTAGACGAAATTCTAGCAAAAATAATATGAATATTCAATCAAACAGTACAGTTATAGAGAGAGAGTTTTATGCGAAAAGAATGTTTTCATTCATGCACAAGCTTCCCATGAAGTTGGGTGAGAGATAGATTATCTAGATTTGCACTAGAGCGTAGGACAATGGATATGTGTCCCATCTCTCAGGTAGGGCTCTGAGAAATTTGTTGTTCATCTGACTGTTTCTATATTCATGTTTAACTATTTTCAACTCAAATATCAAAGAGGAGAATCGTTCAAACTGTTGAGTCAGTGACTCACCCTTTCTATGAGAGAATGTCTCATATTGCTGGGAAAGGATTTCTCAATTATTTCTAAGACCTCATCCGTTCCTCCAAATTGTTCTTTCAGAGCAACCTAGAGGTCATGAGCAGATTCATGATGCATAAGTCCAGAATAGATTTCATTAGGCAGTGCCATGGCCAGAATTCCATGGGCTTTAGCATCAATTTCAAACAATTTCAGATCTTCATCTGAATATTGCTCTTTCTTCTTCAGAACCATCTCATTAGTTTTCGGATTACTCACCATAGGCTTATATGGTCCATGAACCACAGATTTCCAACAACCTGAACTATTAAAAGACTGGAGATGGAGCATTCGTCGTTGCCATATGTTGTACTCACTCCTAACAAGCTCAGAGGCTTTTTTGAGGAGCCAATATTGTGAGGATCATTGATTGATGTAGCCATTTTCACCAATTCAAACAGGTTCAATAAGAGTTAAACGAACCTAACTCAAAAACTCAACAACACAATTTGAAATAAGAAGAATCTCAAATTGATTTACAGGAAGCAACAGAAAAACAAACTCTATAACTAATTCTTGCAAATTTGCCAATTCGATCAAGCTAAGATATCAAAAGAACAGTTTCAATGATCAATTGTTAAATCGATCAATGATTAACCTACTCTGATACCATTTGAAAGGATCGAGATCTAGTTTGATCAATTAGATTAGGATTTGCAGCGGAATAGCACACGAATTAGACGAAATTCTAGCAAGAATAATATGAATATTCAATCAAATAGTAATAGTTATGGACAGAGAGTTTTTTGCTAAAAGAATGTTTTCATTCATGCACAAGCTTCCCGTAAAGGGAAATTAGGTCAACATACCTTTTATAAGGAATGTGACATCAGCTGACGTCACATGATAGTGACATCTTACTGATTTATACAAACAACTGAAATTAAACTAAACTACTAAAGATGTCCACAACAACTGAGAACACCTTCATTAGAAGATAAGTATAAACTAACATTATAATTACTGAAGTTATAACATCTGAAGTATAAGAACTTCCGATGTTTACATAATATAAAACTACTGATTACAAACTACTGAAATATAAACCATCACAACTACTGAAGAGAACTACTTCAGCTGTTGTGACAACTTCTGAGAACTTGATCTTTAGACCGTCTTCAGCAGTTGTCTTCAGACTTTGTCTTCAGCAGTTGTCTTCAAACTTTGTCTTCAGACTTTGTCTTCAGACTTTATCTTCAGACTTTGTCTTCAGTAGATGTAGATCACTTCAGTTGTTTTGATATCTGTGGGACTTAAACGTTTTTCTGATCTGGCTCATTGGTTCTTTTGGTCCAACGAACTTTCTCGCCTGTCGCGATGTTAAAGTCTATTAGGATATTATTTGCCATAGCTACATATTATGACTATGAGATTTAGCAAATGGATGTCAAAACCGCTTTCCTTAATGGATATCTTGAGGAAGATGTCCATATGGAACAACCTCAAGGTTTTGTTGATCCAAAACATCCTAACAAGGTATGCAGGTTAAAGAAGTCAATCTACGGATTGAAACAAGCATCGAGAAGTTGGAATCACCATTTTGATGATGAAGTAAAGAAATTTGGCTTCATAAAAAATGCTGATGAAGCTTGTGTGTATAATAAAGCTAGTGGGAGCATTACTACGTTCCTTGTATTATATGTCAATGACATTTTACTCATTGAAAATGACATTCCAACCATGGAAGGTGTAAAAGCCTGGCCTGGAAGATGTTTTTCCATTAAGGATCTTGGTGAAGCCGCCTATATTTTGGGAATAAAGATCTATAGGGATAGATCTGGGCGATTGATAGGTTTAAACCAAAGTACATACATTGAAAAGGTCTTGAAAATGGTTCAAGATAGAGAATTCAAAGAAAGGTTTGGTACCTATTCAAAAGGGGACTATATTGAGCATGTCTCAATGCCCTAGTTCAAAGGTTGAACAAGAGAGAATGAATGGAGTCCCATATGCATCTGCTATAGGATCCATCATGTATGCAATGATATGTACTAGGCGGACGTGTCATATGCTCTAAGCTTGACAAGTAGATATCAACAGAATCCTGGAAATAGTCATTGGATGGCTGTTAAGAGTATTTTGAAATACCTTAGAAACACTAAGGATATGTTCTTAATATATGGATCAGGTGAGGAGGAGCTCGTTGTAAAGGGTTACACGGATGCGAGTTTCCAACTGATCGAGATGATTCTCGATCACAGTCGGGATATGTCTTCATTATGAATGGAGGAGCGGTCTCTTGGAAGAGCTCAAAACAAGATGTAGTGGCACTATCTACAACAGAATCAGAATACATCGTGGCTTCATTGGGTAGCTCAAGAAGCTGCATGGCTAAGGAAGCTCATTGCTGATCTTGGGGTTGTTGCTACCATACAAGACCCCTAGAGATCTTTTGTGACAACGAGGGTATGATTGCTCAAATCATGGAACCTCGTGCTCATCAAAAGACTCGGCACATTGAACGAATGTTCAACTACTTAAGGGATGAAGTTGAAAAGGGAAAAATATGTATTCGCAAAGTTCACACCGATAAAAACATTGCGGATCCATTCACGAAGCTCCTAGATAGGTCAAAACATGAAATTCATACTTGTGCCTTAGGACTTTGATATTTTAGTGATTGGGTTTGATCAAATTTTGTATTTGGATATCGTACTTATGTTATTTGACTTAATTATATGGTCATAATTTCATTTGTTCTTTCGTTCTAGCATGTTTAAATCCGTGAATAAGCAAGTTATTCTAAATGTCCGTATCGATCATAGTTGTGGGAACAATTATGAATGTAAGACTATAATGAACTTAGGATTGGTTGATATTCATAAGTATGAATATTGGGCAAGAGGTTGCCACCAAGGTTCATTGATATCTATGGGATATAGGCATAGGACTGACCCGCTCTCAATTATTTCTACATAGAATCTTTATCATTAGTCATAAGAAATTTGAGTAAAGGCAAATATCATTTTATCCTCAGACCTTAGATACATATTGGGTCTTAATACTCACCAAGTATCGTACTTTAACTTAGTTCTTTGCTGTTCTGAAACATTGGCAGTACATAAGGCTAGGTTCAGATATGATATAAGGTGATTATGAGGATGTATTCAGTCAAGATGGAATTTGTTCCTCTTATTCATTGAGAGTTAGATATCTAAGGCTTGTTTAAGTTAGATCATCGGAGAATGACAATTCTATGTCTCTGGGATTTAACATGACATGTGTGACAAAGGATAGATCATTAATTCACCTAAAACATTTCAAGTATGGTACTTCAAGGAGATGATGTTATTGAATGGCACGTAGTCATACGTATTAAGGGTAGTAAACCGTTGTTAGGCGGTATTTACTGCTTGCATCAATCTTCTATGAATCTTATGCAAGTGGGAGATTGTTGGATCATTTATGCCTAAAACACATACAAGATTGATGTGGTTAGTACGTTATGATCCAAGTCGGGTCATACCCAATAACAAGCCAAACAAACACGATAAATATTCATTCGTAGATAAGATCATTCAAATAAATATAAACACCAATTTAGAAAATGGTTTTCTAAATCATTGCTTTTGTAAATAAACAACATTATGTGGATAATTTCTTTATGAGAAGTTATTTGTCTCATTATTTAAATTAGTTAAACAATGACAAATACAAATGTGTTAGTATTATAAAATAAAAAGGGTTTTATTTTATAGAACAATGGATAAGAGTGTCACTTATAAAACAAAAAAAGGGGGGAAACCCAATTTTGGAGAGGTTTCGGCCTCCCACGTAAAGGGGCATTGGGACAAGTTTTGTCTTGGTCCTTGTAAACCTTTTCTACACACTTGCACTCAAACACTCTTCTCCGTTGATTGCACATTCTCCTACACACACTCAAGCAATAATTCTCTCTCTCTCTCCCTTGGCTAAAAATAGTTTTGTAAGCTAAAAATTCAGCTTTTTTGCTTGGGATTTTTGGAACTTCAAGAAGAGAAGAAACTTGGTGTTTTACTACCTAGCAAGTAGGTGTCTAGGAAAGGCTTGTGGGTATCACCTCTTGAGGTCTTCTACTTTGGAGATTTGCTTTCAATCATCCTCTTCCCTCTTCATTCATGAGTTCTAAGAGGTAGTATTTGTTGCTTTGAATGTTTATTTGATAGCATGTTCTTTCATATAAAGATCCTTGTTAATGGGTTTTGTATTCACATCTATTTGATATATATATATTAATAATCTGAAAAATTTTCTTTGATTATAAATCAGCTACGTTTTCACACATTGACGGTTAATGTGACTTTTATAAACATCTACAAAACCCAACAGAAATTGGGGTTGAGGAATGAGGATTGCTTGAATCACAAGGGATGTGAGTCGATTGGATCACCGAAGAGGTCAGCGGTGGCGGTACAACGGCGGCGTAGGGAGTTGCAGTGACGTCCCCGTGGTTGTTCATATTGGATCCCCATTGATGATCGATAAACTATTGGTTATTTCGAATCCCCATATATATATATATATATAAATATATATATATATATATAAATATATATATATATATATATAAATATATATATATATATATATATATGTATATATATGGTTGTTTGTTTAGTAGTTGATTTAAGATTGTTAATTCTTTTACTTGATTAGAAAATATACGGTTTTTGAGTCAGTCAGATACTGAATCAAACAACCAAGTTTCAGTCAGATGCTTACCCAAGCAAAACTTCTAACTGGGTCAACTTCTGACTCAGTCAGATCTTACTCAGTCAGTGTAATCAAATAGCCTCCAAGTCTAACAGAAAGAACTTGATGAGAAAGAGCAAAAGAAAAGCACGGAAGGCTCAGGAGATCAATGCTACCTTCAGCTCTGCACAAAAACAAGTCTTGTTTCTGCAGGATTCGAAGTGGTTAAAATGAGGACACAAACTTGAACTACAATTACAAGAGTTCTAGTTCATGTCCAAGTCATCCTATCATCATGAAGAAGGCTAATAAGTTGTGCACCACTGCTATACAACATGAACCATCAAGCTCCAAAGGTAGTTCTAACCCCACAAGATTGGCGCATTATTTGAGAAGATGAAGATGGAGATTGAAAGTGATCAAGTTCAACCTTGTTCAGAGAAGAAGACTCCTAAGAGGAAGAAACTGGGTTGTGTATGTGTGGGAGTACCACTTATCATGCTAAAGATTGTATCTACAATCCAAAGAGTACTCTCTACATCACAAAGAAACAAACTTCTAAGAGTCTAGAGAAGAAGAAGAAAGCTTTGGAAGGATAATCTATTTCCTTCTGAAGCTCCAAAATTAAGATGAAGGCAAGTGGAAAATTGTCTTCGGAAGAAAATACGGTCTTAGAAGAAAGGAATTCTTCCGAAGCATTGATGTGTGCTGTATTGCTAGCAGGATCTTTCGAAGGTCCAGTCATAAAAACTTTCGAAGCCACAAAAGCTTCCGAAGTTTTGAAGGTCAAGTCCAAACTTCCGAAGGTGGTGTGGAAGACAAAGAAAGACCAAATGACTAAGAACTCTCCATCAATAATAGCAAGAAATCCTCAAAGCACAACTATAGGATCTATTACTATTTCATTATCTTCTACATCTTCAATGAGCCCAAGACCAATAAGGCTTGGGTTTCCAAATGTAACTAATCATTTTCTTTGTGCAGGAACAATTCAAGACAAACAAAAATGTCTGGATCATTGATAATTATTGTTCTAGGCACATGATTGGCAATAGGTCAGTACTCCGAAATTTTGAAAGAATTGTTGGAGGGCTAGTTGCTTTTCGATATGATGAAGGTGGTTTCATTTCTGGAAGGGGAAATGTCACAAATGGTAAGCTTAGCATTACGAAGGTCAACTTTGTTAAGGAGCTTTGATACAATCTTCAGATTGTATCTCAATTTTGTGATTAGAGTCATAACATGCTCTTTACTGAGTATGAGTGCATTGTTCTCAAGCTCGAGGTGGTCATTCCTCATGAGCATATCCTGCTCAAAGCCCCCAGGAGAGGGAACATATACAGGATGGATTTGAAAGAAAGATCTCCCTTGGGAGAAGTTTGATGCTTTCTATCCAAAGAAAACAGTGAAGAGTCTTTCATATGCCATAGAAGAATGTGCCATGTAAACTTTATAAACATGAACACACTTTTTAAGAATGATTTGGTAACTGAAATGCCAAAGAAAGAGTTTACAAGTGATGGCCATTGTGTGGCATGCCTCGAAGGGAAGCAACACAAGGTATCTCACAAACCAAAGGAAATAAACTCCATTACTAATCCCTTACACTTGTTACAAATGGATCTCTTTGACCCTACCAGTGTAATGAGTCTAAGAAGAACCTCTTACTGTTTAGTGATCACAGATGACATTACAAGATTAACTTGGGTTTTCTTCCTCAGACTAAGGATGAGACTCCTGAGATTCTGAAAAACTTTCATCTTAAAGATTGAGAATCAATGTGATCACAAGGTTAAAACCATAAGATGTGATGATGGAACTGAATTTAAGAACCAAATCCTTGATACATTTGTGATGAAAACGGTATTACAATACAACATAGTGCTCCCAGGACTCCTCAACAAAATGGTGTTGCTGAGATGAGAAACATGAGACTTATTGAAGCTGCAAGAACTATGCTATCTGACTCTAAACTGTCCATCACCATCTGGGATGATGTAGTCAACACTGCTTGCTATGTGTAAATCAGAGTTTTAGTGGTTAAGACTCATGGTAAGACTCCTTATGAACTTTGGCACAAGAGAAAACCTTTCATTGGTTTTCTCATGTCATTTAGATGGCCTTGCACCATCTTGAATACCAAAGATCAAATTTCCAAGTTTGCTGAGAAATCAGATGTTGGACACTTCATTGGATACTCTTGCTAAGCTAAAGCTTATAGAGTATACAATCTCAGAACTAGAGTAGTTGAATAGTTAGCCAATGCGACTTTCAATGAGCACACTCCTAGTGTGAAAGGTTCTGGTCCTAATTGGCGGTTATATCTTGATTTAGTTACCAACTGTTTTAATAATCTTGTGAGCATGTTTCAAGATCTACAGACAAACTACCTACAAGTGATCCTGATCCAAGATTTGAGTTGAGAAGACCTTCAAGCTACACATCTCTAACTCCAATTGTAACTAACTCTGGCAATGAATTTTCTATCAGCACAACAATGACAAATTCAACTCATACATTTAACATGCCTTCAAATTCCAGCTTAGAGGCTCCACAACCAGATAAAGAAGCTTTAATTGTAGAAGGAAATGGTGGTGGTGATAGTGATCAAGAATTTCTTGATGCTAACAACCACTCCATTGAAGACAACATCAATGATGTCACACACTCTTTGGATCAAGTCTCTCTTGATAAGTGTGATGATGTGATGGGAGAAACATGAGTCCAGATCTAAATTTCTCTAATTTAGATCTCTCTCAGCAACTTCCTATAATCTCCCAGCTAAGGATTAACAAGTCTCATCCCACCACAAACATCATTGGAGATGTTGACACAAGGGTAAGAACAAGAGGACAAACCCATGAAGCAAATTTATGTCTTCGTTCTTGTTTCTTATCTCAGATAGAGCCCAAGAAAATTGATCAGGCTTTGAAGGATGGAAGTTAGGTTGAAGCTATGCAAGAGGAGTTACTTCAATTTAAAAGGCAAAAGGTTTGGAACCTTTGTCCTCTTCTGGATGGGAAGACTACTACAAGAACCAAATAAGTGTTTAGGAATAAGAAAGATAATAGAGGAATTGTCATAAAAAATGAAGATAGACTAGTTGTTCAAGGGTACATACAAAAAGAAGGAATTGACTACACTAATGTGTTTACTGCTACAGTAAGACCGGAAGCTGTTAGGATATTCTTGGCTTTTGCTGCATCTAAAAACTTCAAGGTCTATCATCGTGATATTGTAAGGCCCCGTTCCCGGGACACTTAAAACTGGTCGGTCATCACACATAAAACATTTATATATATTAACTTTAATAAAACATTTCAGTAGAAACATTAAAACAAACATTTCATTTAATTATAATAAACGTTTTTGCAAAATAATACAACATTCGTTACAAATTATCGTTTGTTCTCATTACAATGCAAAAACATTATACTAAAGAATGCAATCCAAAAATACCCAAGTAGCCGCCCCGTGCCATCCTCAGCAACCTTTACTTGCCAACTGGAAACACAAAAACTCAACGTTGCTGAGTGAGTTCTAGTTTTGAAATAAAACATACTTTACTTTCATTTAAAACCATTCTTTACTTTCTTTCAAATCAAACTATACTTTCGTAAATGATCACGCATCGTACGTACACATGGATAATAACATTATTATCTTCATCATTCATTTGTTAACTTTTTTCATTCACTTTCATTCATACTTTCTTACTTTCATTCGTACATTCATTTCTTTCGATGACATGTACAATACCCCAAACATTGTGCATGAAGCTGGTTACTTGCCTGAGGTCTTTCATAGACCTCGAACATTATGCACGAAGCTGTCTCCAGTACCTCAGGTAAGTACATTGATAACTTATCTTTTCTCTTTCATTCTGGACCAACGGCATATGCTATACCCCGAACATTGTGCACGAAGCTGGTTACTGGGCCTGAGGTCTTTCAAAGACCTCGAACAATGTGCACGAAGCTGACTCCAGTACCTGGGGTAAGCGGCAAGGATCCCATACATATGGTCAGTGACTAAGATTGGACCCCAGTGTGCATCCTTCTGGGGTTGCTAACCTGCACATAGTTGAGCTAACATCCTTCATTGGGTATGAACCTCCATACATTTTATTGTAAGCCTTCTTACTTTCCTTCGTTCATTAATGCATGCATTCTTTTATTACGTTATTCTTTCCGTTATCTTCCACTTATGTTACATAATACTTTTCTATTTCATTCATTAACATTCAATGTAAAGCCACAGGAATATAATCATACATAATAAGAACATAAATATAAACATACAAACATCACCATACAAGGCACCATCATACATACATAACATACATCATACATACCATCATGCATAAGATCAATCATTCATCATCTACCACCTCAAAAGTCAACTTACATAACCCCCCTGAACTTCCCAAGTCAAAACCTATATATCACATTTTCCTGAAAAATCAAAAAATATTCTAAGTATTTAGGCGCATTGCACTATGCAGGCACATAGCCTTATAGGCGCATGGGGAACACTTGGGCGCTTCAGCAACTTTTAGGCGTATTGGCACTATTGGGGCGCATGAGCAACACTTAGTCTATTCTGGGCAATTCTAGGCGCATGGGCACTATGCAAGCAGGCGCATGGACAACACTTAGTCATTTCAGCCTAATTCTAGGTGCATGAACACTATTTGGGTGCATGAGGTTTTGGGGGCATGGGACATTTAGGCAGTTATTTATGTTGGTCGCATGGACCACTATTTTGGAGCATGGGCAGTCTAATTCACACCAATCATCATAATTCAATCCCCAAACATCACATATCATGTTCTAAGCTTTAATCATACATCCTAAGCCTTTGAAACATAACCATAGCATCATCAAAATCATACATAGCCCAAAATCAAACCCCACCCATAACATACACACATATGGGTATAAAACCCAACTTGTAAAAATGTTCATACATGAATTTCCAGCCCCAAATTAGTTAAAAATGAGTAAAAAGGGGGTCCTAGAACTCACCTATAGAGCCTCTTAGGTATGACTTCTTCCAAACCCGTTTGCAATTGAATTCAACAGGCTAGAAACCCACTAAAACACAAAAGACCAAACACACGAACACACTGAAGCATACACCCAGGGATAAAGCCAGTTAAGAACATCACAAAACAAAGAATTCTTACCTTGAATCTGACTCCTGCACTTGTTCTTGAAAATACCCAAGAGTTTTCAGCTCTCCTTTTTTCTCTGTCTAAAAATCCGAATGATATGTGTGTAGAGAGAGTGATGGGCGGCCATGCCACCTTTATCTCCAACTTTGAAAGTTTTACTCCTTTTGACACATTTGGTCCCTCTACTTGGGCTTTATTTCCTTTCTTTCTTTTTCTTCACTTTATTCTTTCATTTTGTTCATACATATGTACGTAGTTTAGGAGCTTAATGCAAAATGTCTATCATGTATTACATATATGTAATTGAATGGGTATGAATTAAAGAAAAAGTGTAGTTGATGTTTATAACGTTTAAGATTTCATAGTTTATTGTGTGATAACTTATAGTGAACTAAATATATAGGTTTGTGGTTGTTGAACATAATTCTTAGTCAATAGTTATTGAGAACATGTTCAAACTTAATCGTGTGATGTTGTCATGCTAATGGACCATACACATGAATACTTCATGCTAATGGACCAGTCACACGACTAAACCAGGAGACTGGATCAGTCACCCGATTTAGACATAAGATTCACTCAGTTGCACGACTGGACCTTCAGTCGTGCACATGGATCAATCGCATGATTCAGTCGCACGACTAAACCATGCTAATGGTCCAGTCATACGATTGGAAGACCCTAACCTATAAATACCACCTAATTCATGGAAAAACATAACAATTTGATACCTATGCACATAATCGTACCCTAGCCGTCATAGACTCAAGAAAAACTGTTCCAACTTCATAGATCGCAGTTGATCATTCTTTAATCATTCTTAATGTTTCACTAATTGTTAGATTGATCTAAACTGTGTTCTCCCTAATTGGATCACCAATCAATACGATTCCGCACTATTTGAGTTGGTATACGCGCTCATTCAGTTAGTACTACGTACGTAAACGGTCGTAACAAGTGGTATAAGAGCTTAGGCTCTTGATTTTGCGTGTGATTCGATGGTTTTGGTGTAAAAATCACGTTTTTTCATTCAAAGAACACTATCTTTTTGCATAAAACGTGTTTTTGACGTCTCCAAATCCAAAAGTTCACGTTATTCAGCTTACGGCAGATTAGGATTTGTGAAAAATCATATTTTTGTGTCAAAGTACCAAAAACCCTAGAATTTTCAAAACCAGTAGCTTTCAGTTGCAGGATTAACTGAATCGCATGACTGAACTCACTCGCACATCCCATATGCACGATTGATCTCAATCGCCCATCCATTCGTATGACAGAACCATCCTATTCGCATTGTTCATTCGTATCTGCCCAACGCACGACTGTTCATCCGCATTTGTCCATTCGTACGATGGCTCAATCGCATTTGTTCAATCACCCGATTGATTCATTCGGACCTCTCCATTCGCACAATTGAATAAGTTTCAGTTTGAAGTTGAAAGTTAATAAAAATGGAAGATCGTACTCAGCGTTTACTGCCGATAGGGATTCATGGATCCAGAATCTATTACTTCGGGAGAATGAAATTGGGAATCACAATAAGCCCCTTAAGCTCATAACGTTAGATGATTACCCACAATGGAAGCAAAGGAACAAGATATACCTAAATGGAGTTGATCCCAATTTATGGGAATCATCGAGACAGGTTATAGCATGCTAGTTGGTGCTGATGGAGTTAAACTTACCTTGGCTAGCATGACTGATACCCAGAAGGTGAATTATAATGCAGAGAAGAAGGTGTATGCTTTGTTGACTCTAGAAAAACGGTATGACGGGAATGTGATATTGAAGGCATTAAAGGCAAAGGCTTTGAAGAAGGAGTTTGATAACTTCTCTTCGATAGGAAAAGAGAGCCTCGATGACATCATCGACCGTTTCTACCTCTTGATGAGTGAGCTGCACACTCATGGGGTAACCACGTCCATGGAAGACAAGGCGTCGAGTTTTCGCAGATGAATTGCCAGAGAAATGAGTTTTGTTTGTGTCAAATCTATGACAAAATGATATGCTGGCAAAGTTGGATATTAACGATTTCATTCAAAAGCTGAGAGAGGAAGAGTTGAGGATGAAGTATAGGTCTCAAAACGGATCATATGATCAGAACCTGTCACTTCATAACTCATGTCCCACTCTAACAAGTTCAGGAGCACCACTTCAAACGGCATTCGTGTCCAGTTCAGCCGCTCCTTCTCAAGCCACTCCTTCAGGATCTGACACGTCAGGGTCATCTTGCACCCAATATATAGCACCTGAAGCAAATACTAGAATATTAAAGACCGAAAATCTCGGTAATGTTAGTGTAGCGGTGGCAAAGGAGCATATGAATCTTGTACCAGCTGTAGTTCACTCCTATAATGGTCTAGTTGCGAGGAAGATTGGAAACTGCCATCTCGCTTGTGAAGACTACGAGTAGGTAGATGAAACTGATATCCAAAGAATGGATATCATGTGGGCATTGGCTAGTGCTGTCCGGAGGGCAAAGAAGTTTGTGAAAAAGACGGGACTGAACTTGATAGCTGCCAAAGACACTACCTTTGGTTTCAGTAAAACTAAAGTTACCTATTTTAACTGTGGGGAGAAGGGGCATTTCAAGCGTGAATGTGTTAAGCCCAAGAAAAGAGTTAATGGTAATCCATTCTCCACCGTAAATCATCAAGACAAATCCACAATTGGTGCTACCTCGTCAAACAAGGACATTAAGGCCTTTGACTATACAAGACGACGAATGGCAAGATTGGACCTTTCGTTTTGTATCTCCGAGAGAATCCAACATTGCTTGCGTTGAGGGTTTGGATGACGACTCTGCAAGCAAAGGTGAAATCACAGTGGAACTAGTGATGTCTAATAATGACGAAACTATGAATGTGGTCAATCACCTAAAGGAAGAAGGTCTTAGAACAACATGTTCAGAATCACCAGCACCCAAACAGTAAAACTCTTATATGATGGTTGATTCAACCGAATCTTTTCAGGTAAGTACCAAAGACTAACTTTTTGATAGTCATGCCTGTATGAATGTAATAAACTTAGAGAAAACATAGACTCAAAATTTTCTAGGTTATTAGATCACAATAATAGCTTAGTAAATGACTTCCAACTATGCACGGAAGCAAACCATATTCTAAAACAAAATGAGCATAATTATAAAGAGAATAGAACTGTTAAATAAACAACTAAGGGAAACCAAAGTTGTTGCTTTTAACCAAGTAAATGCCTTGAATTTCTATTTAAACTCCCTAGAAGAAACTATGAAAGAAAAAGCAGTTTTGGAAGTCGAAGTAAATTCACTAAAACAAAAACTACACAGTTCGACCCGTTCTTCTCACGTAGTCTAGCACTTAGTGAAAGAACGTAACAACATGGAGGGTTTGGGTTACAAAGTGGTTCCACTACCACATGAGAGCTTGTTGAATGCTAAATATAAACCAATTAATAACAACCCAATCAAGGATCATGTGGTGTTCACTCCTCTAGTTAGTGATGTAGATTCCATGAGTAAATCGGTGGAACCTATCGCTAAACAGAAGGAAGCCATTATATAATCTAAAGGTAAGATGCCTATTGTTAATTTGGATGAACAATGTGAAAAGGTTAAGGTAAAGTCCAAATAAACAAAAGGGTAAAGATGATAAAAATGTTCAAACAATGAATTTCGTTATAGAAGCTAAAACATCCAAACAAGATGTGTCAAAACCCAAAAAGACTAAAGTCACACCTTTGTCATACACTTCCCTATAGAAACAGTTCCACCAAAATGTGGAAAGTAGATCATCCTACAATTATGGAATGTATGGACACATTTCTTCTAACTATCGTTATTATCAAACACCAAGAAAGAAAATTGAACTTCATGATCCTAAACCAAGTTCTTCTAAAAGGATTTGTATCACTCCACCAAAAAGAATTATTGAACATCAAGTTCAAACCTTAAGCCAGTCGTCTGTTTATCACAAACAGAAGAAGAATGATCTGCCCTCACCCTCAAATGGACAGTGGTAAGAATTTATGATGTGTGATTCCTCCGGGTCACCCAAGCCAGTTAAGGCTTAGTTACCTAACCTAAACTAATCATTTCCTTTGAATGTGAAAGGTGTCTGCTATAGTGATACTACAAATACCTGGATTCCTGATAGCGGGGCATCAAGGCACATGACTGGAAACCTGTCACTCTTGTCAAGTGTCAAACAAATAAAGGAGGACACGTTTCATTTGCTAGAAATAAAGGAGGTTATATCACTACATAAGGGGAAGTGAGAAACTAGAAAGTGAAATTTGTTAAGGTAAAATATGTTCAACAACTTCAAAATAATTTACTTTCTGTCTCCCAGATATGTGACAAAGAATTCAAAGTTGTATTTGATAATATGATGTGCTATGTTCTGAAAAGAACTATGTCATCACGGAGGACCAAGTTTTAATGTCAGCTTCAAGATATAACGATTTGTATGTTTTGGACCTAACAAAGGCCTCCACAACCGATGATGATGTATAATGCTTTTTGTCAAAGGCAACAGAGAGACTCTATCTCCTGGCATAGGAGAACATGACACACTAATCCACGGAAGATGAATCACTTGATCTAGAATGATCTAGTGCATGGTGTAAATGTTAAGAACTTCCGATTACCAGATTTTTGTGTCGCATGTAAGAAAGGCAAACAAAGAAAGAAGTCTCATAAGGTAAAGAACATTCACTCAATTGACCTGCCTCTTGAGCTTCTTCACATGGATCTGTCTGGCCCAGTTAGTATAAAAAGCATTATTGGTGATTTTTACTGCTATGTAGTTACGAATGATTACTTAAGATTTTCTTGGGTGATGTTTCTGAAATCCAAATCAGAGACATTTGAGTCATTCAAGGAGCTGGTAACTACATTGGAGTCACTCTACAAGCTTAAGGTAAGGCAAGTTCGCTCAGACAACAGTACCGAGTTCAAGAACTAGTGGATGGAGGCATTCTGCAATGAAAAAGAAATTATGCACCAGTTCACATCTGCCGACACTCCTCAAATGAACAAGGTTGCTGAGAGAAAGAATCGAACCTTGATAGAGAGAGCCCGGACGATGCTAGCAGACTCGAAACTGCCTATCCAATTTTGGAACAAGGCAGTAGCATGTTATACCCTCAATCGAGTCTTAGTGGTAAAACATTACGGTAAAACGTGCTATGAGTTGCTCTAACGACGTAAACCAAATCTAGAGTACCTCGAGCCATTTGGTGTACCGTGTACGCTACTAAAGAAAACTCAGTGAGGGAAGTTCAGCGAGAAGGCCGTAGAAGGAATTTTCTTAGGATACAACATACCGAATAATAGGGTTTACAACAACTCAACTGGTTAACTAGAAGTGTCGTGCAACGTTGATGTACAGAGATATACCACCCGCCTTGCTAGAAAAGGACCCTCATTCTTTTTCGACTATGATGGATTCTTTAAGTCCTTCAACATCCCTCTCTCCCCTCCTTAGGTTGAGTAATCGACTAGAATGATGTACGAGGTGTTAAATACACATTCACTGGACAGATGACCTCAGCGTCATAAGGTGAGTCTTCTAGTTCTTCAGGGGGAGCACTTGGGTAAGTGACTCCTCCTCTGATGATGAAGACCTCGAAAATGATCAGTGGATCAGGAGGAACAAGTTCCTACTACTGCAAGTACACAAGCATACGATGTCGATGTCTCTAACACTTCCGAACCTCACACTCCCACTACCTTAGATACTGAACCAGCTGTTCACAATCTGGATAATCAGGTAGTTTTACCCACAAATCCTAGATCACAACTAAATGTTTATCATCCTTTGGACAATGTCATTGGAGATTTTCGATCAGAAGTACAGACAAGAAATCAGCTATACTCAGCTGATTATGCCTTAGTAATGGTAAAGGGATATCTTCACGATGGTGCATATCGATATTTTGTGTCTCAATCTGAGACAAAATATGTTAGTAAAGCTCTAAACGACAAGGCATGGGTCAGTGCCATGCAAGAAGAACTTCTTCAATTCATGAAGTTAGGAGTATGGACACTGGTGGAAAGACCTAAAGGTGCCAAGGACATTGGCACCTAATGGGTCTTGAATTGCAAGAAAGATAACCAAGGAGTAAAAATAAGAAACAAGGCTCGACTTGTAGTTCAAGGATTTCGACAAGTTGAGGGTATTGATTACAATGAAGTCTTTGCACCTCTGGCATGAATGGAAGCAATCCGTATCATCCTAGCCTATGCATCTTACATGAAGGTTAAAGTATATCAACTACATGTAAATAGTGCATTCCTTCATGGTGAAATCTGGGAGACAGTGTATGTCAGTCAACCTGAAGGATATGAGGATCCATACTATCGGGACAGAGTTTACAAGCTGGATAAGGCTCTCTTCGGGCTCCACCAAGCCCCTAGAGCATGATATGAAAAGCTCTCAACTCATCTTGTGAAACACGGCTTTCGCAGCGGAGTGATTCATTATACCCTATTCATCAAAGAAAAGGATGGTGACTTACTTCTAATTTAGATCTATATTGATGACATAATCTTCGGTTCCAAAACCGAAGCATTATGCAAAGAATTTGAAGTAGTAATGAAAGCTGAATTTGAAATTAGTGCCATGGGAGAGATGAAGTTCTTTCTTGGGTTACCGGTGGATCAGACACCAAAAGGGATATTTCTACATCAGGAGAAGTATGCAGGCAATATTCTTAATCAGTTCGATATGGAGAATGCTTTGGCAGCTAGGACTCCACTGGCTACAAACCACGATGTGGCACCCAACAAAAATGGTGATCTGGTGGATGCCATAATGTACCGAGGAATGATCATATCCCTCGTGTACCTCACTGCCTCACGACCTAATATCATGTACGACGTCTCTCTGCTCCAAATATCAGGCGAAACCGAAAGTCAACCAACTCATAGCGTCAAAGGGAAATTTCATTATTTGAAGGGTACTCCTAAACATGGGTTGTGGTATCCTCATGATGATGACTTTTAGCTTACAACGTATAGCGATTCGGATTATGGCGGCTGCAAAATGAACTACAAGTCAACTCCAGCAGGATGCCAATTCTTTGGGAGAAGATTAGTCACGTGGTTGTGTAAGAAGCAGACATCGGTTGCTCTATCAACTTGTGAAGCTGAATACGTTGTTGTTGCAAGCTGTTGTTCACAAATCATCTGGATTCAACAGCAAATGCGAGACTACGGTTTGAAATTCTCTAACACTCCTATATTGTTTGATAATTCTGCTGCTTTAACCGTAACTAAAAATCCTATCCAACATCCTAAGACAACACACATCGGAATTAATTATCACTTTATACGTGATTGTTTTGAAAAGAATTTAATCGATGTTGTTAAAATTAATACGGACTTTCACGCGCTGACCTCTACACAAAAGCTTTTGATAAACCAAGATTTTAATATCTGTTAGAGATCAATGGCATGAAAAAAATGTGATGTGATTCCCGAAGATGACAGTAGAAAGTCCCACTAGTAGAGTCAACATTTTATTTTATTTTATTTATTTTATTTTATTGTATTTCTTCGCCTATTAATTTCTAAACACAAAAACATTTTCGGTTTAGAATTTTAGGGGGAGAATTTATTAGTTTAGTATTATCTTAGTAGGTTTTATTTAATTATATAAAAAAATGAGGGAGGAGGACAGCTTATCTAAAATGAAAGAAATCAAATCTATGATACTGATTGAGACATAAGATTGACTCAATCGAACGACTGTCAGTCGCACGACTGAACCATGCTGATGGTTCAGTCGTACGATTGGAAGAGCCTAAACTATAAATACCACCTAATTCGTGGAAAAAGTAACAATTCGAATACCTACACACATAATCGTACCCTAGCCGTCCAGAGACTCAAGAAAACATGTTCCAAGTTCATAGATCACAGTTGATCATTCTCTAATCTTTCTTAACGTTTCATTAATCGTTAGATTGATCTAAACTGTGTTCTCCCTGATTGGATCGCTAATCAAATAGGATTCCGCTCTATTTGAGTTTGTATACGTGCAAAATCAGTAGTACTCTGTACGTAAACGGTCCTAACATGTTTGATTCTTCTAAAATAACCGCGTGTTACTAGTCCACCCACTTTATATAGGTTTCGTCCCTGAAACCTGTTATTCCTCAAACAATCATGGGTAATGCTGTCTCATTTCCTCCTCCGTCTCCCACGTAGACTCAGATCCCTTCCTGTGCTTCCACTGTACACAAACATGAGGAACCATATTATTCCTTAACGTCTTACTTTTCCATCAATGATCGCCACTAGTTTCTCCACATAATTGAGTCGTTCATCTACCTAGATATCTTCTAGTGGTACAATCATATCCTCATCTGCCAAGCACTTTCTCAAATGAGAAACATGGAATGTCGGGCGAATTCCATTTAACTCATCTTTTAACTCTAGTCTATAGGCCACCTCTCCTACTCGAGCAATGATTCGGAAAGTCCCTATGTATCTTTGGCTCAACTTGCCCCGCTTTTTGAACCGTATGATACCTTTCCAAGGTGAGACTTTCAACATAACTCTATCACGTACCTGGAACTTAATCGGTCTACGTCATTTATCAGCATATGACTTTTGCCTATCTTTAGCTTCTTTTATAAAGGCTTTGATCCTTTCAGCTTCTTAGTTGTACCTTGACCACCATGACGCTCCCTAACTCTTTATGGCCAATATCACCGCAACGGACTAGTGTTCTACATCTCCTACCGTATAGCATCTCATAAGGAGGCATACCAATGCTAGCATGATTACTATTGTTATATGAGAACTCAGGTAATGATAAATGGTCATCCCAACTCCCTCCAAAATCAATGACACATGCCCGAAGCATATCTTTCAACGACTAAATGGTCCTTTCTAACTGACCATCTATGTGGGGATCATAAGCCACACTAATATGTAACCTCGTCCCCATAGCATCATGAATTTCTTCAAAAAATTAGATGTAAACCGAGTGTCACGATCAGAGCAAATAGGCACCGGCACACAATGACAAGTTACAATCTCATTAATGAACAAATCCACCAACCTCTCAAATGAATACGTCTCATGAATCAGTAGGAAGTGAGCACTCTTCGTCCAACGATCCACTATCACACATATGGCACCATACCCTCGCGCGATACGCGGTAGCTTTGTTACAAAGTCCATGGTGATATGCTCCCACTTCCACTCCGGTATATCCAAAGGTTGGATCTTCCCCTACGGCTTCTGATGCCCTACCTTTACTTGCAAGCAAGTAAGGAACTTACTCACGTACTCCACTTTGTCACGCTTCATACCCGGCCACCAATAATCTTTCTTCATGTCTTGATACATCTTTGTAGCACCTGGAGGGATAGTGTATTGCTTCTTATGAGCTGCATCCATTATCTTCACATGTAAATCCCCAAAACGAGGAATCCACATCCGCCTGAATAGGGTCCTAACACCGACTGTATTTTCATCTAATTCTGCAACTGGACCTCTCATTCTTTTGGAGTTAAGATGATCTTCATTCAATGCCTCATCTTGAAACTCCTTGACTTGTTTCATCACCTTGGAGTTCATGACCAACTGATAAGTCTACACCCGAATCGGCTCAGTTCTCTCGTTTCGGATAAGGGCATCCGCCAGCATGATGGCTTTGCACGGATGATAACGGATCTCACAATCATAATCTTTTATCATCTCTAACCATATCCTTTGCCTCATATTCAAATCTTTCTACTTGAAGTACTTCAAGTTCTTGTGGTCAGTGAATATGGTGCACTTTAACGCAAACACCAGAGCTGCTAGCTCCAAGTCATGAGTAGGATAATTAACCTCATGAACATTCAATTGTCGGGATGCATAGGCTATAACATTTCCTCTTTGCATCAACACACATCCCAACACCAAGAAGGAAGCATGTGAATAAACCACCAGATCCTCGCTTCCAACGGGTAACGACAAGACAGGAGCTTGAGTCAATCTCGCCTTTAACTCCTCAAAAGCTTTCTCTTGAGCTTGAACCCATACAAACTTTACATCTTTTCAGGTCAACTTGGTTAGTGGGGAAGCGATCTTAGACAAGTCTTGAATGAATCTTCTGTCATAGCCTGCCAAACCCAAGAAACTACTAATCTCAGATGGCGTCTTTGGAGACTTCCATTACATCACTGCCTCCACCTTTGTTGGTTCCACAATAATCCCATCGGGATTCACTACGTGACCCAAAAACTGAACCTCACACAACTAGAACGTGCACTTGGAGAACTTGGTATACAACTTCTCCCTTCTTAAGGTCTGCAACACCTCCTAATGTGTCTGGCATGCTCCTTCTCGCTCTTTGAATAAATTAGGATATCATGGATAAACATAATCACTGATTTATCCAACACCGGCCAACACACTCGATTCATCAAATCCATAAAAGCAGCATGCGCATTGGTTAAGCCGAATTACATAACAAGAAACCCGTAGTGTCCATAACGCATGCAAAAAGTTGTTTTAGGAATATCATGCTCCTTTACATTTGATGGTAGCCAGATCAAAGGTCTATCCTTGAAAACCAACTGGTACCCTCGTGCTCATAAAAAAGATCATCAATTCTCGGTAACGGGTACCGATTCTTCATCGTCAACTTTTCAACTCATGGTAGTCTATACACATCCTCATACTACCGTCTTTCTTTTTAATGAATAAGACTAGAGCACCCCAAAGAGAGATACTCGGTCTAATGAACCTCTTATCAAGCAATTCCTGTAATTACTCCATCAACTCCTTCTTCTTGGTCGGAGCCAACTGATACGGTGCCTTTGCAACAGGGTGGACACTCAGTATCAAGTCAATCTGGAACTCGATCTCGCGGTTAGGTGGCACTCTTGGTAAGTCTTCAAGGAACACATCTGGAAAGTCACACTCCACTAGTACGTGGTTAGTTATGGTGTTGGCATGTTCACATCCTTTACGTAGGCCAAGTAAGCACTACATCAACGCCTCATGCACTTTCCCGCCACCGCCATCGAAATCACTTTCGGAATCGTCGTGACTCAATCACCGTAAACCGTTACCAAACACAAGTGAGGCGCTGTCAATCGAATCAACTTCTTGCGACACACAATATTCGCCTCGTGGTCCGCCAACCAATCTATTCATAGGACTACGTCAAATCCGCCTAAGGTCATCGCAAATGGTCTAACAGAAAACTTGTGAGCTTCTTGTTCTATGTCACAACCCTCTATCATCTCAGAAATCCTTGTAGACTTACCTATGGCAGTTTCGACATCAAAGGGCGTATCTATACTCCTACTACTAATAGGAAATTTAGCATAGAATGCAGCAAAAAAACTTTTACTAGCACCAGAATCAAACAACACCGAGGCTAAAGTTTGGATTACTAGAAACATACCTTACACAACATCAGTGTCCGTCCTAGCCTCCTCCTGCGTCACCGTGAACGCTCTGGCACTCGCCCTCTGCCGTTCTCCTCCAGCCTTCTTCACTCCTGAACCTTCAGCCCTTGGTTTCTTGAAGTCCCTACTCATGTGGTCCTCCCCTCCATAGTTAAAACATCTCCCTGTTTTGCACTCTCTTGCCATATGGCATGGCTTGCAAGCCATTCATACTTTCATTCATTCATTAATCCATGCATTCTTTCATTACCTTCCTCTTTTCATTATATTCCATTTTACGCTACATAATACTTTTTATTTCATTCATTAACATTCAACGTAAAGGCACATGAAAATAATCATACATAATAAGGAAAATAAATATAAACACACAAACATCACCATACAAGACACGATCATACATACATAGCATACATCATACATACCATCACGCATAAACATCAATCATACATCATCTACGACCTCGAAAAGTCAACTTACATAACTGCCAGGAACCTCCCAAGTCAAAACCTACATATAACATTTTCCTTACGTATGGCCTTACAGGCGCATGGGCAACTTTCAGGCACATTGCAACTATTGGGGCGCATGAGCAACACTTAATCTAGTCTAGGCAATTCTAGGCACATGGGCACTATGCAGGCGCATGAGTTCCTAGGCGCATGGATAACACTTAGTCATTTCAGCCTAATTCTAGGCACATGAACACTATTTGGGCGCATGAGGTTTTGGGCACATGGGACACTTAGGCAGTTATTTCTATTGGGCGCATGGGCCACTGTTTAGGTGCATGGGCCACTGTTTAGGTGCATGGGCAGTCTAATTCACACCTATCATCATAATTCAGTCCGCAAACATCACCTATCATGTTCTAAGCTTAAATTATACATCCTAAGCTTAAGAAACATAACCATAACAACATCAAACACATACATTGCCCAAAATCAAACCCCACCCACAACATGCACAATACGGGTATAAAACCCAACTTTGTAAAAATGTTCATACATGTATTTCGAGCTCAAAGAAGTTAAAATCAAGTTAAAAAGGGGTCCTAGAACTCACCTTTGCATCCTCTTAGGTATGACTTCTGCCAAACATGTTTGCAATTGAGTTCAACTTCCTAGAAACCCACCAAACACACACGACCGAACATAGAAACACACATAAGCGTACACCTAAGGATAAAGCCAGTTAAAAACATCACAAAACCAAGAATTCCTACTTTGATGTCGACTCTTGCAATTGTTCTTCAAAATACCCGAGAGTTTTCAGCTCTCCTTTCTTTCTCTCTCTAAAAATCTAAATGATATGTGTGTAGAGAGAGTGATGGGCAACCATGCCACCTTTATCACCAACTTTGATAGTTTTAGTCCTTTTGGCACATTTGGTCACTCTACTTGGGCTTTATTTCCTTTCGTTCTTTTTCTTCACTTTATTCTTTTGTTTGAGTCTTCTAAAATAGCCGCGTGTTACAAATGTCAAGTGTGCTTTTCTCTATGGGGAAATTGATAAAGAGGTGAATGTTAAAGAACCACCTGGTTTTACAAATCTTGATCATCCTAATTATGTTTGCCAACTAGATAAAGCTCTTTATGAGCTACACCAAGCACCAATGAAGTGGTATCAGACTCTATCTCTCAATCTCTACAAGCATGGATACAAAAGGGGTTCTATAGATGGAACTCTCTTCATCAAACGACAATGAAATGACTTGATGCTACTTCTAGTATATTAAGATGACATGATCTTTGGTTTAGCTAATGCAAGCCTTTACAAAAGACATTGAGAAGCTAATGAAGGACAGATTTGAAATGAGTGCCATAGGGGAACGCAATTTCTTTCTAGGAATTCAAGAGAATCAAGTTGAAGATGGCATCTTCATGTAATACTGGGTTATTTTTTTAAAGACAAAGAAAAAGAAAGAAAAATGAAGAAAAAGGTGGAAAAGGCATTTTACCCAAGTTAAGGGGTAAAATGTGCCAAAAAGGACAAAACTTTGGAAGAGTGGGTGTAAAGGGGCATGGCCGCCCACTCACCCCTCATTCTCCCCCATTCTAGTCGGTTTTGAGTTTGAGAAGAAAGGAAAGGGTAGAAATGTTTGGGAGTTTGAAGAATCAAGGTGAAGAGCCAAATTCAAGTGGGTGTTTATGGTGAAGCATGAAGCAAATGGGTTTGAAGGAAGTCTTACCCAAAGAGGCTAATAAGGTGAGTTCTAGAACCCCCTCTTTTACATGTTTTAATCAATTTTGGGGCTGGAAATGCACTTAAAACTGTTTTTGTTATGTTGGGTGTTGTACCCGTATGTATACGTTTGTGCATGTGTGTGATGTGTGCGATTCGGGCGGGGCTCGGATTTTGGGTAGGTTACATTTGAAGGATGATGTTAATAGGTTTCTAAGGCATAGGATGGTTGGTAGAAGCTTAGAACAGGTTAGAGAAGTTTTGGGACTGCAATCTGTTGTTCTGATCCAAATGAGATTGCTTCTGTGCCCAGTTCAGGCTTATGCGACTGGGAATTTCCTCATGCGACTGTTGGTCATGCGACCGAATGTCATGCGACTAAAGGTCATATGGCCGAAAGTCATACGACTGAAGGTCGTACGGCCGAAAGTCATCCATTTGAAGGTCATGCGGCCGAAAGTCATGCGACTGAAGGTCATGCGCCTGGAACTCATGCGACTGAAGGTCATGCGCCTGGAACTCATGCGACTGAAGGTCATGCGCCTGGAAGTTATGCGACTGAAGGTCATGCCACTAAGGTTTCATTCTCCCCATAGTGTTCATGCGTCTGGTAGCTCTCCATACACCTAAGTGTCCTTCATAGGCCCAAATAGGGCTCACGCGCCTAAAAGGACATGTAGAGGTTCCCGGGGGCTAAGTAAGTTGACTTTTAATGGTAATGGCACTGTTGCTGCTACTCACTGATGGGTGAGAGAAATAGAGGCGGTAATTGATATCAGCGAGTGATGGGAAGACAAGAAGGTGATGTTTGTTGCCCACTCGTTTATGGACTTGGCTCTATGTTGGTGGGACAATATTGTCCAAGCCGAGGGTAGTCGGGCAATTTGAATGATGAAGTTGGCAGAGCTGAAAAGGCTAGTAATTGAGGAGTTAGTCCTTATAGGGAAATGGATAAGGTGGATAGGGAATTCCTGCAGTGGGAGGTGGGAGCCATGACACATAAGCAATCCACCACCAAATTTAATGAGATGGCACGGCTGGTGCCAGATCAAGTGACAACCTCGTCACGAAATATCAAGAAATGTATCCAGGGCTTGCCGGCAGATGTCTGCTGGCACATGTTCGCTGCCCGACCGAGCATGTTTCGGTCGGCAGTTGACTAGGCGGGGAGGTTGTATGATGGAAGGAATATGGTGGTGGCTGAAGGCAGGAAGAAAGGTGATGGTGATTGAAAGTAGAATAAGAAGCGGGTTGGACTCGGTAGGGCCACTCCAAGCAACAAAGGAGCACAGGTGGATAACCAACGTGTTATCATATTTGGTGCAGAAGTGAAGAGATGTGGCAAGTGTGGGTAGGAGCACACCGGCGAGTATAGGTGGGGATCGAACGTGTGCTTCAAGTGTGGGAAGCCTTGTCATATGGCAAGGAAAGGCAAGGCAGGGAGATATTATAACTATGGCCGGGAGGGCCACATGAGTAGGGACTGCAAGAAGCCGAGGGCTGAAGGTTCGGGAATGAAGAAGGCTGGACGAGAAGGAATGAGGGCGAGCACCATAGCGTTTACGATAACGCAGGAGGAAGCTAGGACGGACTCTGATGTTATGTCAGGTACGTTTCTAGTAAACCAAACTTTAGCCTCTGTGTTATTTGACTCAGGTGCTAGTAAAAGTTTTATTTCTACTGCTTTCTATGCTAAATTTCCTATTAGTAGCAAGCATATAGATACGCCCTTCGATGTAGAAACTACCATAGGTATGTCTACCAGGATTTCAAAGATGATAAAGGGATGTGACATAAAACTAGAAGGTCACAAGTTTCCTATTAGACCATTTGTGATGATAGAAGGTGGTGACATGGAATTAGAAGGTCACAAGTTTCCTTTTAGACCATTGGTGATGACCTTAGGTGGGTTTGATGTAGTTCTAAGACTGGATTGGTTTATGAACTATGAGACGAACATTGTGTGCCACAAGAAGATGATTCGTTTGAAGTGCCTAATCAAAGTTTGGTGATGGTTTATGGTGATCAAGTCACTATGATCCCAAAAGTGATTTCGATGGCGGTGGTGGGAAGGTGAATGAGGCGTGGATGTAGCACCTACTTGGCCAATGTAAAGGATGTGGATGTATCCACGCCACAACTATCCACCATATCGGTTGTGTGTCACTTTCCAGATGTACTTCGTGAAGACTTACCAGGGGTGCCACCTGTTGCTAACGCACCGTATCAGTCGGCCAAAATGATTTAGGTACTGTCGAGGTGGTCAATGCTACGACTGAGAAGCTAGAAAGGATCAAGCCTTCATGAAGGTTGCTAAAGATAGGCAAATGTCGTATGCTGATAAACGACATAGACCGATTGAGTACCAGGTGGGTGATAGAGTTATATTGAAAGTCACACCTTGGAAACGTATCAGTCGGTTCAGAAAGCGGGGTAAGTTGAGCCCAAGGTACATAAGGCCTTTGTGAATCATTGCTCGAGTAGGAGAGGTGGCCTATAGACTGGAGTTACTAGAGGAGTTAAGTGGAATTCATCTAACATTCCATGTATCTCATTTGAGAAAATGTTTAGCAGACGACGATATGGTTGTACCACTATAAGATATCAAGGTAGATGAACGGCTCAATTATGTGGAGCAGCCAGTGGTGATTATTGACCATAAAGAGAAGAGGCTGAGGAATAAAGTGGTTCCCTTTGTGCGCGTACAGTGGAAGCACACAAAGGAATCCAAGTCTACGTGGGAGACCGAAGAAGAGATGAGACAGCATTACCCACATTTGTTCAAAGGATGATAGGTTTCGGGGATGAAACCTATATAAGGGGGGTGGACTTGTAACACTTGGTTATTTTTTTAAAGCCAAAGAAAAATAAAGAAAAAGAAAGAGAAAGAAAGAAAAAGGGGAAAAGGCATTTTACCCAAGTTAAGGGGTAAAAAGTGCCAAAAAGGAAATAACTTTGGAAGAGTAGGTGTAAAGGGACATGGCCGCCCACTCTCCCCTCATTCTCCCCATTCCAGTGGGTTTTGAGTGTGAGAAGAAAGGAAAGGGCATAAATTTCGGGAGTTTGAACAATCAAGGTGAAGAGCCAAAGTCAACTGGGATTTTGGGGTGAAGCTTGAAGTACACGGGTTTGAAGGAAGTCTTACTTGAAGAGGCTACTAATGTGAGTTCTAAAACCCCCTATTTTACATGTTTTAATTGATTTTAGGGCTGGAAATGCACTTGAAACTGTTTTTGGTTGTGTTGGGTGTTGTACCCGTATGTATGCGTTTGTGCGTGTGTGTGATGTGTGCGATTCGGGCAGGGCTTAGATTTGGGTAGGTTACATTTGAAGGATGATGCGTATGGGTTTCTAAGGCTTAGGATGATTCGTAAAAGCTTAGAACAGGTTAGAGAAGGTTTGGGGACTACCATTTGTTATTCTGGTGTGAATAAGATTGCTTGTACGCCCAGTTAGTGCTCATGCGACTAGGAATTTCCTCATGCGACTGGAGGTCATGCGACTGAAGGACATATGGTCAAAAGTCTTGCGATTGAAGGCCATACGGCTGAAAGTCATGTGACAGAAGGTCATAAGCTTGAAAGTCATGCGCCTGAAAGTCATGCGCTTGAAGGTCATGCGCCTTGAAGTCATGCGACTGAAAGTCATGCACCTGGAAGTTATGCGACTGAGGTTTCATACGCCCCATAGTGTTCATGCGTCCGGAAGCACTCCATATCGCTAAGTGTTCTTCATACGCCCAAATAGGGCTCATGCGCTCGAAAGGACTTAGAATGTTTTCTACTTTTTGGGGGATAACTAAGTTGACTTTTGACGTCATAGATGATGTGGTGGGCTATGTATGTATGATGGTGACTTGTATGGTGATGTTTTATATGGTTATGTTGCTGCCCTTTATTTTGTGTGATTATCTTCCCACGGCTTTACGTTGAATTATAATGAATGAAATGAAATTTATTATGTAATGTAAAGGGGAAGATGATGAAAAGAGGAACGTAATAAAAGAATGCATGCATTAATGAAAGAATGAAAGTAAGAAAGGCTTGCAAGCCATGTATGGAGGTTCACACCCAATGAAGGGTGTTAGCTCAACTGTGTGCGGGTTAGTTACACCGGAAGGATGCACAGTGGGATCTAATCCTTGTGGTTGACCATATGTATGGGATCCTTGCCGCTTGCCCCAGGTACTGGAGTCAGCTTCGTTCATAATGTTCGAGGTCTATGAAAGACCTTAGGCCCAATAATCAGGTTCGTGCACAATGTTCGGGGTATAGTATATGGCATTGGTCCGGAAGGAATGAGAAAATATAAATGGTGCATGTACTTGCCCCAGGTACTGGATCCAGTTTCATGCAATATGTTTGAGGTCTATGAAAGACCTCAGGCCTATTAACCAGGTTCGTGCACAATGTTTGGAGTATTGTACATGTCATCGAAAGTAATGAATGTACGAATGAAAGTATGAATGTATGAATGAATGGGAATGAAAGTAATAAAAGTAAATGATAATGATGTACGAGGTGTGATCATCTATGAAAGTAAAGGATGTTTTATTATAAAACTAGAACTTACTCAGCAATCCTGACTTTTATGTGTTTCTAGTTAGCAGGTAAAGGTTTCTGAGGATGGCACGGGGCGGCTACTTGGCTCATTTTTGGATGGCATTCCCTTGTATAATGTTTTTGCATTGTAATGCGAACAAACAATGTTTTATAATGAATGTTGTATTAATTTGCAAAACCATTTATAATGAATGAAATGTTGTTTTTAGTGTTTCCGCTACAATATTTTATTTAACTTAATGTATATATATGTTTTATGTGTGATGAATGGCTAGCTGTAAGCGTCCCGGGAACGGGGCCTTACAAGTTGGTATCAGAGCCAAGCTTAACTAAAACGGTTAAATTTTCAAAATAAACCTAAACATAAACTGAAAATGTGACAGAAAGGGGAGGGATGCCAGTTCGAGTAGCTGCATGCCATGAGGTATTTTCTTAATTCTAACCGTTCTTATGTGCGCATGTTCTGTGGTTTATGTGTTATTAGTAGATTTAGATACTGATGTAGTCAGGATAAGAATGCTTTGGGTATGAAGAGTAAAGTATGTGCCTAATCATAATTGGCCACTGTAATTAGGGACTTACTATACTTGACATAAGCTAAGTTGTTCCCTTGAATGACCATGTTAGCCTTTGAATCTTTCAGTGTGTTTAGAGGATGGCCGTTGGTAAATCTTCTAAAGCTTCACGTGGTGCAGGTTGTCGGGGATGTTGTGCTGAACCACGGGGCATGTGAGGAACTCCTAGGGCCAAAAAGGTGGTTCATGAAGAACCCGAGACCCCTCATCCAGAGGGCGGAGACGAGAATGCTAACTTAAGAGCCTCAATGAAGGAGGTTGTTATGGAAGAGAAGCATTAGGTCATGCACACAATCTTACCATCTGTGGTGACTGAAGTGATTAAGGCTGTATGTGAAGGAGAAAGGAGGGAGAGGAATAGGTCCTCGGGAGGACGACAACGATCAGAGACTGAGACGGTTCTCTTTGATGATGATGAGGAGGAGGAAGAGTCTGTGCAAGAGATGACACGAGGCTGTAATTATGGGGTATTTCAAAGATGCAAGCCCCCTACTTTTGGGCAATTGGAAGGATGAAGTGGGCAGAGCTAAAAAGGCTGGTAATTGAGGAGTTCTATTATCACAGGGAAATGGGTAAGGTGGAAAGGGAATTCCTACAGCTGGAGGCGGGAATCATGACACATGAGCAATACACCACCAAGTTTAATGAGATGGCATGGCTGGTGCTAGAACAGGTGAGACCCTCGTCATGAAAGATCAAGAGATATATCCAGGGCTTCCGGCGGATGTCTATAGGGACCTGATCGCTGCTCGACTGAGCATGTTTCGGTCGGCAGTTGACTTGGCAGGGAGGTTGTATGTTGAAAGGACCGTGGTGGTTGCTGAAGATAGCAAGAAAGTTGGTAGTGATCGTAACTAGAATGGGAAGCGGCTTGGACGTGGCGGGGCCACTCCAAGGAACAAAGGTGCACAGGTGGATGACCGATGTGTGGTCACATCCATTGCGGGGGTGAAGAGATGTGGCAAGTATGGGAAGGAGCACACAGGCGATTGTAGGTGGGGATCAAACGTGTGCTTCAAGTGCGGGAAGCCTGATCATATGGCGAAGGAATGCAAGGCAGGGAGATGTTTTAACTGTGGCGGGGAGGCCCGCATAAGTAGGGACTACAAGAAGCCGAGGGTTGAAGGTTTGAGAATGAAGAAGGCTGGAGGAGAAGGACAGATGGCGAGCGCTAAAGTGTTTACCATGATGAAGGAGGATGCTAGGATGGACCTTAACGTTGTGTCATGTACGTTTCTAGTAAACCAAACTTTAGCGTCTGTGTTATTTGATTCTGCTACTAGTAAAAGTTTTATTTTTGCTGCTTTCTGTGCTAACGTGCCTATTAATAGTAGGAGTATAGATGCACCCTTTGATATAGAAACTGCCATTGGTAAGTCTACCAGAATTTCGGAGATGATAGAAGGTTGTGACATGGAATTAGAAGGTCACAAGTTTCCTGTTAGACCATTCATGATGACCTTAGGCGGGTTCGATGTAGTCCAAGGAATTGATTGGTTGGCGGACTACGAGGCGGACTCACGACAATTCCGAAAGTGATTTCGATCGCGATGGCGGGAAAATGGATGAGGCACGGATGTAGTGCCTACTTGGCATACGTAAAGGATATCGATACGCCAACACCATAACTGACCGACGTACCGGTGGTGTGTGACTTTCCAGATGTGTTTCCCAAATACTTACCATGAGTGCCGCCTGACTACCACATCGAGTTCCAGATTAACTTGATACGGGTGTCCAACCTGCTCCTAAGGTACCGTATCAGTTGTCTCTGACCGAGATGAAGGAGTTGATGGAGCAATTAAAGGGGTTCATTGGACCGAGTATCTTTTCGTGGGGTGCTTCGGTCTTATTCGTGAAGAAGAAAGATGGTAGTATGTGGATGTGTATAGACTACCGTGAGCTTAACATGTTAACGGTGAAGAATCGGTACCCGTTACCAAGAAATGATTACATGTTTGATTAGTTACAAGGTGCCAGTTGGTTCTCGAGGATAGACCTTCGATCTGGCAACCATTAGCTGAAGGTTAAAGAACAAGATATTCCTAAAGCAGCTTTCCACATGGGTTATGGACACTACGAGTTTCTCGTTATGTCATTGGGTTTAACCAACACGCGAGCTGCCTTTATGGACTTAATGAATCGAGTGTGGCTACCGATATTGGATAAATAAGTGATTGTGTTTATTGATGATATCCTGATTTATTCAAAGAACGAAGAGGAGCATGCCGTTCATATTCGAGGAGTGTTAGTGACGTCGAGATGGGAGAAGTTGTATGCCAAGTTCTCCAAGTGCGCGTTTTGGTTATGCGATGTCCAGTTCTTGAGTCACGTACTTAATCCTGAAAGGATTATGGTGGACCCGACAACGGTGGAGGCGGTGATGCAATGGAAGTCACCAAAGACGCCATCCGAGTTTCGTAGTTTCATGGGTTTGGTAGGTTATTATAGAAGATTCATTGAAGACTTCTCTAAGATAGCTTCTCCATTGACTAAGTTGACCCAGAAAGATGTAAAGTTTGTATGGGGTCTAGCTCAAGAGAAGGCGTTTGAGAAGTTAACGGCGAGGTTGACTCAAGCTCATGTCTTGTCATTTCCCGATGGAAGCGAGGATCTGGTGGTTTATTCAGCTGCCTCCTACTCGCGCATGGGATGTGTCTTGATGCAGTGAAGAAAGGTTATAGCCTACGTATCCCATGTGTTGAAAGTTCATGAGGTTAATTATCCTACTCATGAATTAGAGCTTGCAGCCGTGGTCTTTGCGTTAAAGATATGGAGGCACTACCTATATGGGACGAAGTGTACCATATTCACTATCCACAAGAGCTTGAACTACTCCTTCAAGTAGAAGGACTTGAACATGAGGCAGAGGAGATGATTCGAGCTCACAAAGGATTATGATTGCGAAATCCATTACCATCCAGGCAAAGCCAATATGGTGGCGGATGCCCTTAGCCAAAAGGAAAGACCCGAGCTGATTCGGGTGAAGGCATGTAAGTTGGTTATGACCTCTAATGTCATGAAACAAGGCAAGGAGTTTCAAGATGAGGCATTGAAAGAAGATCATCTTAACTCCGAAAGAATGAGAGGTTTGGTTGCGGAATTGTGTAAGAACACACTCGGTGTTAGGACCCGATTCGGGCGGATGTGGACTCCTCGTTTTGGGCATCTATATGGAAAGATTATGGATGAAGCTCATAAAACGTGATACTCTATTCATCCCGGTGCTACAAAGATGTATCAAGACATGAAGAAAGGTTATTAGTGGTTGGGTATGAAGCGCGACATAGTGGAGTACCTGAGTAATGCCTTACTTGTTTACAAGTGTAGGCCGAGCACCAAAAGCCGTATGGAAAGATCCAAACTATGGCTATACCGAGTGAAGTGGGAGCATATCACCATGGACTTTATTACCAAGCTACCGGGCATCACGCGAGGGTAGGATGCTATATAGGTGATGTTGATCGTTTGACGAAGAGTGCTCACTTCCTACCGATCCGTGAGACATATTCATTCTAGAGGTTGAATGATCATTTCATTAAGGAGATTGTAACTTGTCATGGTGTCCCGGTGTCTATTGATTCTGATCATGATACTAGGTTTACATCTAATTTTGAAAGGAATTCCACGATGCGATGGGGACGAGGCTACATATCAGCACGGCTTCTCATCCTCAGATGCATGGTATGTCGGAAAGGATGATTCAGATGTTAGAAGATATGCTTCGGGCATGTGTTATTGACTTTGTGGGAAGTTGTGATGACCACTTACCATTAGTTGAGTTCCCATATAACAACAGTTATCATGCCAACATTGGAATGCCCACTTATGAGATGCTATATGGTAGGAGATGCAGAACGCCCGTGTGTTGGGGTGATATTAGCCATAAAGAGTTAGGGAGCATTGAGGTGGTCAAGGCTACGACTGAGAAGCTTGAAAGGATCAAAGCCTTTATGAACGTAGCTAAAGTTAGGCAAAAGTCGTATGTTGATAAACAACGTAAACCGATTGAGTTCTACGTAGGTGATAGAGTTATGTTGAAGGTCTCACTTTGGAAAGGTATCATCCAATTCAGAAGACGGGGCAAGTTGAACCCAAAGTACATAGTGCCTTTCAGAATTACTGCTCGAGTAGGGGAGGTGGCCTATAGACTAGAGTTACAGGATGAATTAAGTGGAATTCACCCGACATTCCATGTATCTCATCTGAGAAAGTGTTTGGCAGACGATGATATGATTGTACCACTGGAAGATATCGAGGTAGATGAACGTCTCAATTATGTGGAGCAACCGGTAGCGATCATTGATCGAAAGGTGAAGAGGTTAAGGAATAATCTAGTTCCTCATGTGCATGTACATTGGAAGCACAGGAAGGGATCCGAGTCTACGTGGGAGACGAAGGAAGAGATGAGACAGCATTACCAATGATTGTTTGAGGAATAACAGGTTTCTGGGATGAAACCTATATAAGGAGGGTGGACTTGTAACACCCGGTTATTTTTATAGGACTCAAACAAAAGAATAACATGAAGAAAAAGAAAAAAAGATATATTACCCAAGTTAAGGGGTAAAAAGTGTAAAAATGACAAAATCTTAAAAAAGTTAGTGATAAAGTTGGCATGACCGCCCATCACTCTCTCTACACACATATCATTCGGCTTTTTAGAGAGAGAAAGAAAGGTGAGCTGAGAACTCTGGAGTATTTTGATGAACAAGTGTAGGAGTCGAATTCAAGGTAAGAATTCATGGTTTTAAGATGTTCTTAACTGGCTTTATCCTCGGGTGTACGCTTATGGGTGTTTGTTTGTTCGGTCTTTGTGTTTTGGTGGGTTTCTAGGCGGTTGAACTCAATTGCAAACGGGTTTAAAAGAAGTCATACTTAAGAGGCTATAAAGAAGAGTTCTAGGATATGCATGATATATGTTTTCATACTTGTTTTTTACTTTTGGTGGGTTTCTTACTTGTTTTTAACTGCTTTGGGGCTGGAAATGCATGAATATATGTTTTCATAAAGTGGGTTTCATACCTGTTTGTGTGTATGTTGTGGGTGGGGTTTGATATTTGGGCAATGTTTGTGTTTGATGATGTTTGGGGAATGAATTATGATGTTAAGTGTGAATTATACTTCCAATGCACCTAAATAGTGGCCCATGCCCCCATAAGAAATAACTGCCTAACTTTCCCATGCGCCCAAAACCTCATGCACCCAAATAGTAGCCATGCGGCTAGAAATAGGCTGAAATTTTCTATGTGTCCACACGCCTAGTATTCCTATGCGTGTAGGCACTCATGCGCCTGCATAGTGCCCATGCGTCTAGACTTGCACGTAAATGACTAAGTGTTACCCATGCGTCCCAATAGTGCCAATGCACCTGAGAGTTGCCCATGCGCCTAAGTGTTCCCCATGCGCCCGCATAGTGCCCATGTGCTTAAAGACTAAGAATATTTTCTGATTTTGGGGGGAAAAGTGAAATGAGGCTTTGACTTGCGATGTTCTCGGGAGTAAAGGAGGTTGAGTTTTCGCAGGCGCAAATGATGTGATGGGCATGTAGGATGTATGTTATGAATGTATGATGATTTATGATTGATGATGATGTATGATGGTGTGTATGACGTATGTATGATGGTGCCTTGTATGGTGATGTTTGTATGTTATATTTATGTTCCTTATTATGTATGATTATTTTCGTGTGGCTTTACGTTGAATGTTAATGAAATGAAATGAAATGTATTATGTAACACAAAGTGGAAGATAGTGAAAAGAGGAACATAATGAAAGAATGCATGCATTAATGAATGAATGATTGTAAGAAAGTCATGCAAGCAATGTGAGGAGGTTAACACCCAATGAAGGCTATTAGCTCAACAGTGTGCAGGTTAGCTCCCCAGAAGGATGCACACTAGGGTCTAATCCTTGTGATTGACCATATGTATGGGATCCTTGCCGGTTGCCCTACGTACCAGAGTCAGCTTCTTGCATAATGTTTGAGGTCTATGAAAGACCTCAAGCCCAGAAACTAGCTTCGTACACAATGTTCAAGGTATATCATGTGGCATTGGTCCGAAATGAAAGAGAAAAGATAAGTGGTGAACGTACTTACCCTAGGTACTGGAGTCAGCTTCGTGCACAATGTTCGAGGTGTATGAAAGACCTCACACCCAGTAATCAGCTTCGTGCATAATGTTCAAGGTATTGTACGTGTCATCGAAAGTAATGAACATACAAATGAAAGTAAGAAAGTTATGTACGAAAGTGAATGAAAGTAACGAAATTGAATGATAATGATGTACGATGAATGAAAGAAAGTTAACGAATGAATGATGAAGATAATAATATTATTATCTATGTGTACGTATGATGTGTGATCATATACAAAAGTATAGTAGGATTTGAAAGAATGTAATGAATGGTTTTAAATGAAAGTGAAGTATGTTTTATTTTAAAACTAGAACTCACTTAGCAATGCTTACTTTTATGTGTTTCTAGTTGGCAGGTAAAAGTTGCTGAGGATGGCACGAGGCGGCTACTTGGCTCGTTTTGGATGGCATCCGTTTTTATTATGTTTTTGTGATGTCATGCAACAAGTATTTTGTAATTTTATAACGATGTATTATTTTGCAAAAGCTATTATAATGGAATTAAATAAATGCTTAAATGTTTCCGCTGCATGTTTTTAGTAAGTTAATACAAATATATGTTTTATGCATGATGATTGACCAGCTGTGAGTGTCCCGGGAACATGGCCTTACACGTTCTTTCTTTCCTTCACCATTAAGTTTTCCTAAATGGCCAACCTTAACAGAAGAAATGACCTTGATTTCTCCATGCAGTTTCACAGGCAACACAATTAGGTTGCCCTGTTATAATCCGAGAAAGATCCACACCTCTCAGAGATTTGTCAATTCTTGGCTTTGTCCAACTATTCCACCACCCTTACCATCGTTCATGTCCTTTATGAGGATCATTTGATTGATTTCTAGAAAACCTGTCAAGAGGTTATTCGAGCTGGGGAGAAGGCACTGTCTTCTACAGTGCAGGGGAGGACAATCTTAAGCCTTAGGAGCAAACCACTCCCATACCTTCAACTATCAGTCCTAAGATTCCTCATGCTTAGACTGGTGAGCTCATAAGCCCAACAACCTTAAGCCTTCATTCTGAGTCTTTATAATCAGATGAATAACCTTGATGGGAAAACTATCATCCCCAACCTTTAGACTTAAAACAACCAATTCCCAACCTTGCCTTCTATACTAATAAAAGCTTAGGTTTTAGTGAGTATCGTGATTCTCTCTATTCCTCCCCTACTCCAAGAGAGATGAGAGCTCCTAAATCACCTATGTCTAGCCAACATCAGTCACCCATCACTAAGGTGGATACTTCTAAACCTATTCAGGATATCCATATGGAATAGGCTCTCACTTAAGCAAGTGATTACATCATTCAGACCTCAACCATCTCAGCCCATTGACACTTCAACTGAAGTTGTCATTGAGTAGAGGAAAACCTGCAACCAAGAACTCTAAGCTGGTGATCAGAGAGAAGACTTGGTCCATTACTATTATCCCCTAATGATTCTTCTAATGAGGATGAGGGAAATCTAAGACTAAAAGTGCGAAAACTGTCAAAAACATGCTCCTCTCTAGTCTCCAAGTTTAGTCACCTTCAATCTCAGGTGACTACCTTGCAAAACAGGGTCAATGATCAGCAGCTTGTGATATCTTATCTGAAGGACAAACTAGCTGGGAGACCTTTAAGAAGAGCTCAACCAGGAAGACAAGAACTTTTGAATGTGGTTGATCTAACCTCTAGCTCACCTATGCAAGTTGGTGATGCTACCAAAAAAGGGGGGAAGTTCTATTAGATTCTTTATGCCCAAGACACATAGACCGTTGATGTGGTTAGTACATTATGATCCAAGTCGGGTCCTACCCAATAAGAAGCTTAGCAAACACCAATATATATTTAATTGATGATATGATTATATAATTAATACTTACACCAATTTAGAAAATGGGTTTTCTAAATAAATTGTATATGAGATGGAACAACATATAAGGATATTTTGTTCATGGGTATTATTTGTAATGTTACTTAAGTTGGTTATTTAACATCAAATAATAACAGAGCGCATGAGTTATATAATTAAAAGGCTAGTTACATAACTTATTAAACAACTAGTTAACAATTAAAAGAGGAAACTGGGGGGAAACTCCAATTTTGGACCAGTTTCGGCCACCCAATGTGAGGTGGTTGGTTCATTAGTTTTGTCTTGGAAGAAGACAATATTAACTACTCCCACACTCAATCTTCTAACACTCTCTCAAATGCAAAAACTAAAAGGTGCAAATTCTCTCTTCTCTTGAAGAGAACTCACAGCTGAAAAAGGGGTTTTCAGCAGCTTCTCGGGTCATTTTGGTGTTCAAATCCTAGCAACAAGGTGCTTGCTTGATGCTTGTGGGTATGGAAATTTAAGGACACCTTCCTTGGTGTTTTGGCTGATTCAAGAACCTCATCTACTTCCTCTTTCTCTTGGTTTTGGCACCTCTTGAAAGGTAGTTTCATGGGTTTGTATATGGTTTTTATATTATGCTTGATAGCTATTTCTTACACATATATTTGTTCCTTTGTTCTTGGGTTTGTTGATGTTAAATAATATGCTTTAAATTTAAGTTTATAAAACATATTATTAAGCTTTGTTTCCACTGAGTTTTTGTGTTTAAGATGTTAAACAACTTTGATTACATGTCCAACAAGCCCAACATTGGTATCAGAGCCGGATATGTGGAAGACTAGCTTCTAAAGTCCGTGTAAAATTGGTTTTATGGGACTTAAACAGCAAAATAGGGGCTGTTTTGTGATGATATAATGAATCCTCAATCTTTCGAGGTTAAATTTTACATGCTTATGATTAAACCTTGAAAGATATATGTCAAATGGTTGATATATTTTGTGTTGACGAAAACCCAAAATTATTGGTTTATGTTGGCCGAAAATTTTTGATTAAATGGGGATTTATTTTGGTTCTTGAATGTTGAATATGTTGTTTAATATTGGTGCATAACCTAGCCTTGACATTGTGTTGTTTTGGTTTTGGGATGAATGTTTGTTTTTGCTTGATTTCTTTAACTATCTGTTGAATTATTTATTCTTTTTTGCTTGTATACGGTTGTAATTTATTTATTCATTCAATGGTGATGTAATAAATAGATTAGGTGTATTTGTTTTATTAGAAAATTTTTATTATGATAAAAATTTTGTAAAAGAAGATGCACAAGTTGGAACCACAAAGGGAAGGCACAAAGAGAAGGACTTGAAGCATTTGGATGCAACTTGAAGTGGGAGTCTTTGGAGATCTTATCTTATGTGTTGTTATTAACCGTTATGAAAGACCAAATGACAACACTTGTGATGGCAAACAAGTGTAGTCAACTTAGTGGCTTTGGTTATGCATTTGTGATTGTATGATTATGCTTGTTTGGTTGTTTGTTTTATGATTATTGTTTGATATATGGATATGCAAAAAAAGTAATTAAGAAATAAAACAAGCTGAAAAAATTGTTGTTTCTTATCATTAAGTGATTAATAAAAGGTAATTAAAAGTATTAATGATTTTCATTAAAGGGCTTTTACTAAAAGAGAGCCATAGGGTACCATGTATTTGAAAGCATGTGAATACAAGGTACATAGAGTTTTCAAAGCTAGAATTAATGAAAACTAAAATCCCTTTGGAAACAACATTAACACCATCCTTTTGCACCACACTTGAGTAACTTGAGAACTATTTGTGGGATAAAGGTCACCTAACCACTTCTAGGGAACTTGTGTGTTTGAGGGGTCTTAACATATTTATGTGATAAAGGTCATCTAACCACTTGCATGTGTAAACTCACATGTGTGTGTATGTAGGACGACTTGAATTGGAAACCATGTGCATAGGGTGACAGAAGCATGGCGAACAATGGTATTGATGGGATTTTACATGGCAACTAAACATAAGATGTTTAACCGACCCCATAAGGCTAGAAGTTGCAAAATGTTACAATTGTCATGTGTTGACTACCTTGTAAATTTAAATAATAGGATAAAGGTCACCTAACCATCATTTAATGTAACGTTGGATTCTAGGGTTGTAATTATAAATTGCCTATGAGACATAAAGGCGTATTAATGATTAAAATTTGTATTTTAGAAATACTAATATGAACTTTGTTAATTCTTGTAGAAATGGCCGCAAACCATAATGCTACCACCCAGACCATCCAAACCCTATCGCTAAGAACTATCTTAGAGAGGGATTGTCTTAACCATAATATCTTTATGGACTGGTTTCAAAACTTGAGAATTGTTCTCAAACAAGAGAAAAAGGCCTATGTCCTTGATGATTCCATTTCTGACCAACCTGACCCCGAGGATGTTGAGGACTATAACGATTGGCTTCAGTATAGTGAGGATTCAATGCAGGTTTCCTGCCTCATGTTCGGAACTATGATTCCCAAACTCCAAAAGGATTTGGAGCATCATGGGGCATATGACATGATTACCCAGTTGATGGAAATGTTCCATGAACAAGCTAGGGTAGAGCGCTTCGAAATTGTTCGAGCGCTTCACGCGTGTCGCATGGAAGAAACCCAACCAGCGTCATCTTATGTACTTAAGATGAAAATCCATCTTGATCGCCTTGAGAGGCTTAACTACCCCATCTCAAAAGGAGTTGGCCACGAATTTGTTCCTTTTTGGCCAAAGTAAAAGGTTTGAGACGTTCATAATGAATTACAATATGAACGGGTTGGACAACAGCATTGGTGAACTTCACGCAATGCTCAAAACAGCTGAGGCAGGGATGGGTAGAAAGGTTCTACCTATTCTCACGATTAATGAGGGAGGCAATAAGAAAAGGCCATTCCTCGATCCCAAGGCAAGTGTTGCCAAAGGAAAGAGGTACATCAAAGGCAAAGGGAAATGAAAGGCTAAAGTGGAACCTCCAAAGCCTAAGCTTAAGAAGCCTAAGGCAACGGAGAACAATCCATACTTTGAGTGTGGTAACATAGGACATTGGAAAAGGAATTGACCAACCTACCTCAAAGAGTTGGGAAACAAGAGGGATGCTAGGCAAATCACAGGTACAACTTTCATGATTCATATTGGTTTATATGTTATTTCTTCAAACACATGAGTATTGGATACCGGATGTGGAACTCATATTTGCAATTTGTTGCAGGGGTTCAAAAGAAATAAGCATTTCAAGAATGGAGACGGATCAAAAGTTGATGTGAAGCCCAAGGAGACTATATTTTGAAACTTTTAAATGGTTTGGAAGTTGTTCTTAAGAACATTTTGTATGCTCCTTGTTTGACTAGGAACATAATTTGTTTTCCCCTTTAAAACAATCTAGTTATGACTTAAAGTTTGTAAACAATGGTACTTATGTTTGTATGGATGATGTATTTTATTTTAAGGCTATGCCTTTTAATGGTATCTATGAATTGGTTCATGATGATTCATCCTTTGATAACTCATTATACCAAACAAGCACCAAGAAACTTAAAATGGGTTTAAGTGATTCATATCATTCATATTGTCGTGTTGGTCACATAAACGAGAATCAAATTCAAACACTTCAAAAGAATGGTCTTTTGAAAACAAATGAAAATGGTTCATTTGATAAGTGTGAATCTTGTTTACAAGGTAAGATTACCAAGTCTCCCTTTAGTGGTATTAACGATAGGACAAAAAAACTTATTGGGAATCATACATTCGCATGTATGTGGTCCTTTGAAGACAATGACAAGAAATGATGAAAGATACTTCATTACCTTTACCGATGATTACAGTCGCTATGGTTATGTGTACTTAATGAGACATAAATATGAAGGTTTTGAAATGTTCAAAATCTTCATGAATGAAGTAGAAAATCAACTAAACAAAAGTATCAAGTTCTTCTCTCAGATAGAGGAGGTGAATACCTCAGTGAGGCGTTTTAGGATCATCTAAGAAGTTGTGGGATCATCTCACAACTTACTCCACCCAGAACACCACAACATAATGGTATTTCTAAAAGGAGAAACCAAACCCTATTGGATATGGTTCGATCTATGATGGCTATAAGTTCGCTGCCTCTATCACTTTGGGGTTTCGCATTGCTCTCCGCGGCTCGTATTTTGAATATCGCACCGACCAAGAAAGTGGATACGACGCGTTTTAAAATATGGCATGGAAGAGTTCCATCGCTATCATATTTAAAAGTATGGGGTTGTAAAGCTTATGTTAAGCTAAACACCCAAAACCAATTGGAAAATTGATCCACTAAGTGTATATTTGTTGGATATCCCAAAGACCGTATAGGATACTACTTCTTTGATCCAACAGAGCAAAACCTATTTATTGCTCGAAAGGTAGAGTTCTTGGAAGCTAAGTTCTTTATGGAAGGAATGACGTATAGAATAGTGAAATTTGATGAGGATCAAGATCCACAAGCTGATACACGTTTGGTTGGCACTAGCAATCAACAAGAGGTTGTTGATGATGATCAAAAGGTTGATAACACACAAAACATTCACATATCTTGTAGAGTTAGCATTCAACCTGAAAGATATGGATTTTTTATGAATAGATGCTACGTGATTGGCTCTGATAAGACAACTAGATACCATGATGCAATGTGCAATTTGGATTTTGACAAATGGTTGGAAGCTATGAACATAGAGATACAATCCATGTATGACAACCAAGTTTGGGAAATGGTTGACCCTCCACTTAACTCCAAACCGGTTGGATGCAAGTGGGGTTTCAAGAAGAAAACGGATATATATGGAAACTTGGATACTTATAAAGCAAGACATGTAGCAAATGGTTTCACTCAAACTCAAGGGGTCGATTATGATGAAACCTTCTCGCCAATGGCAATGCTAAAGTCAATTAGGATATTATTTTCCATAGTTGTATATTATGACTATGAGATTTGGCAAATGGATCTCAAAACCGCTTTTCTTAATGGACATATCAAAGAGACTGTCCATATGGTTCAACCTGATAGTTTTGTTGATCAATTACATCCTAATAAAGTATGCTCAAGTTAAAAAGATCAATCTATGGATTGAAACAAGCATCGAGAAGCTGGAATCAACATTTTGTTGAAGAGATGAAGAAATTTGGTTTCATCAAGAACACTAATGAGACTTGTGTATATAAGAAGGCTAGTGGGAGTATAATTACATTCTTATTATTGTATGTTGATGACATACTACTTTTTGGAAATGATATTCCAACCATGGAAGGTGTTAAAACCTGTCTTCGAAGTTGTTTTTCCATAAAAGATCTGGGTGAAGCCGCCTATATTTTGGGAATAAAGATCTATAGGGACAGATCGAGGCGGTTGATAGGTTAAAACAAAAATGCATATATTGATAAAATCTTAAAAAGGTTCAAGATGGAAAACTCTAAGAAAAGTATGGTACCTATTCAAAGAGGGACAATATTGAGTACATCTCAATGTCCAAGCTCAAAAGATGAGCAAGATCAAACGAAGGACATCCCATATGCGTCTGCTATAGTATCCATCAGGTATGTGATGATATGCACTAGACCGGACGTGTCATGCACGTTAAGCATGACAAGGAGATATCAGTAGATTCTAGGTAATAGCTATTGGATGGCTGTTAAAAGTATATTGAAATAAGGATTGTTTCTAAAATACGGATCTCATGAAGTGGAACTCGTTATAAATTGTTACATGGATGCGAGTTTCCAGACTGATCCAGATGATTCTCGATCACAATCGGGATATGTCATCATTATGAATGATGGCGCACTGTTGTGGAAGAGTTCAAAACAAGGAGTGGTAGCATTGTCCACTACAGAATCTGAATACATAGCTGCATCTTAGCAGCTCAGAAAGCTTCTTGGATAAAAACTTTATCGCTGATCTGGGGTAGTCTCTACCATTCAAGACCCCCTATAAATATTTTGTGATAACGAGGGTGAAATTGCACAAACCAAGGAACCCCGTGCACATCAAAAGACTAGACACATTGAGGGGAGATTTAAGTAAATTTGAGTAAAGATGAATATCATTTGGTATCATCTGACCTCAGATACATATTGGGTTTTGATATTCACCAAAGTGTTATACCTTGAGCTAGTTCTTCACTACTCTAAAATAATGGACACTACGTAAGGCTATGTTCAAGTCTGACACAAGGTGATTGTAAGAAACGTATGTAGTAAACATAGAATATTTTCCTCATATTCATTGAGAGCAAGATATCTAAGGCCTGATTAAATTAAATCAACAAGGAATGATCATTGTGTGTCCTTTGATTTAACATGACATCAGTAACAAAAAGGATAAATGATTGATTCACCTAAATCATTTCATGTTGGATACTTGACGGGGATTACCTTTTTGAATGAATTTTAGTCTTGCGTATTGAGGGTAGTAAACCGTTGTTAGGTGGTATTTACTGCTTATATAAATATTCTATGAATCTTGTGCAAGTGGGAGATTGTTAGATTCTTTATGCCCAGGACACATACAATATTGATGTGGTTAGTACATTATGATCCATGTCAGGTCACACCCAATAACAAGTTTAGCAAACACCAATATATATTAAATTGATGATAAGATCATACAATTAAATAATTTAGAAAATGGGTATTCTAATAAATTGTATATATGATGGAACAACTTATAAGGATATTTTGTTCATAAGTATTATTTGTAATGTTACTTAAGTTGGTTAATTAACATCAACTAATAATAGAGTTTATGAGTTATATAATTAAAAGGTTAATTACATAACTTATTAAATAACCAGTTAACAATTAAAAGAGGAAAATTTTGGGGGAGACACCAATTTTGGACCAATTTCGGGCGCCCCATGTGAGGTGGTTGGTTCATTAGTTTTATCTTGGATGTAGACAATATTAACTAGTCCCACACTCAATCTTCTAACACTCTCTCAAATGCAAAAACTAAAAGGAACAAATTCTCTCTTCTCTTGAAGAGAACTCACAGCTGAAAAAGGGGTTTTTCAGTAGCATCTTAGGTCATTTTGGTGTTCAAATTGTAGCAACAAGGTGCTTGCTTGATGCTTCAGGGTATGGAAGGTTGAGGACACCTTTCCTTGGTGTTTTGGCTGATTCAAGAACCTCATCTCCTTCCTCTTTCTCTCAGTTTTGGCAGCTCTTGAAAGGTACTTTCATGGGTTTGTATATGGTTGTTATATTATGCTTGATAGCTAGTTCTTACACATATATTTGATCCTTTGTTCTTGGCTTTGTTGATGTTAAATAATATGCTTTAAATTTCAGTTTATAAAACATATAATTAAGCTTTGTTTCCACTGTGTTTTCATGTTTAAGAGGTTACACAACTTTGATTATGTGTCCAACAAACCCAACAAAGTCATCACATACATAGAACCTAGGAGTTCATCATATAGTATAGATATTGAGGACTCACCATCCTCACTTGTAACTGTCCATACTCGGCAACTTCCCCAAGTTCACATTGATGTGGACTCTATAGACTCCTTCATTCAGAGTGTTTTTGAGGAATGAATACCAAGGGTAGTGTCATCTCCACCTCTTGGAACTTCCAATTACATCATAGCGTGGAGGTATGATTCCAATAGAATAACCCTTATTTTTCAAAGAGTTCAAGGGTAACAAGAAGTTTTTAAATTTCAGACCTTGAACTACTATGAATGTCTTGACCTTATGAGCATGCCACTTGTCAACCCAAGCCAATCAAGATATGCTGACAGGCTGGCTCAAAGGATACAAGATAGAATTACTAAAGAGTTCAAACTTAGAAGGAGACAGAGGTAAACAGGTAATACTATTGGTCAACTGGATATTGAGGTAGACTCTAAGATTAGCTTTGAAGAGAAAACCTTAACTGAAGGCCCAGTGGTAGAGCTTGAGAGCCCTATCACATCCACAACTACTTCAATAATTCATTACTTTAGTGAAGCACCTGCTGGTGAAGGTGCATCACAACCTCTCTCTGGCTAGATCTTGGAAGCTACACCAAGAAATGAAGGCCAAAGCTCTCTCCACCCTGAGTCATAAAGGTCTGTGAATGTCAAAGGGAACAGGAAAATGACTTCTGAGGAGATTGAGGAGGAGGAGAGGGAGAGGAAGAGGAAGCTAAGGGGAGAAAGTTCCTCTACTGGGTCTGCAAGATTCATGGAAGCTGCTATTAGGGCTGCCCCAGGCCAACACTCCGGATGATGAGTTTAGGGCAATCAGGATAAACTATTTTCACAATAAGAACTATGATATTGATAATATCATCTCCCTCCCCTTAGATGAGTTAAATAAACTAGCTGACATTGACTTGTTAAAGGAAAGAATAAAGGTAGAGGATGCAAAATTACTTATTCAAATCAAAGAAGAAAGAAGACAGAAAAGACTCTACAAGCAAGTGCCAACCCTCTTCCTAGTTCAAGAAAGTCCTGTACAAGAGGATGTAGCTCTACAAGATCCTTAGGTAGACAAAGAAACGAATAGGATCAAAATGATCAACTACCTAACTGCTACAGGCCTCTATCAGGCAGATGTACTTATTCCCTATCCTTTGAATACATTGAGTTCGAGTATCTCAAAGAGATTGAACTTGAAGTAACCAAAGAAAGAAAAATCACAAAGAAAAGGTTAAGGGAAGAAGCTGCAAAGTCAAGAGCCATCATCCAGAAGAGTATGAAGAAGTCTACTCATAAGCAGACGATGATGAGCTTCTTGAAGCTGTATGGATTCTCCGAAAGGATACTTGGCCCCATGTGTCTATCCACTATGGATGAGCATATAAGGGTGATCAAGAAGAAGATTCAAAGATGAGAACTAGTTGACTTACACTCTCTGCCAAGTCAGGTCCCTCAAGAATTGGAGGTTATTGTTGAACCATGTGAGACAACACAACCTAAACCTCCTGCTGAGCATGAGCAAGCTTGTACTTCTAATCCACAGTAGGGTTCCGTCCCCTCCCAATCTAAATCTATGACAGAGGAAAACCCAGCTTAGAAAGACAAAGAAGATTAAGAAGGTGTTGCAGGCTAGTCTTCTTAGTTAAAAGGTTCAAAAAGGAGAAAAAGGATGGCCTCTAAACCAAAGCCAAAGAAGAAGAAAAAAGAAGCATCCATCTCCAAACCTCAAGATGAGTCAAAACCTCCAGAGGATGGGAAACCAGGGGAAGCTAAACCAACTGGAATCCAAATATCTCCTCTAGCATCAAGAAGACCCATATTGCCCGAGACATACACTACGAATCCAGAAAGAGAGCATGTCATCAGAGATAAACACGTTGAAGATGTCTACACATGGCAACACATGTTCTATCTACCTCTATATGATCTCTTTGATATGAGAAGACACTATAGAGCCTAATAAAGAGGCTGATGCAACTCAAACATCTAAAGTCTATCCTACATGCTGCATAAGTGCATTGAAGAAGAATTCTTAGGAAGTTTCACACATGCAACTGAAATACTCTAAGTGTGAAATTTTCTGAAGCCAAGACCAATATCTTCCGAAGCCAAATATGAAGTCTTCCGAAGCTTCAACTAGAGACAAAGTCTTCCGAAGCTTCAACTTATGAGGACAGATTTCTTCCAAAGAATTTTGACACATGCTTTATCTGATGTACGTTTCCATAAAGCATTCCATTGCATCTCTGTAAGGTCACCAACTTACATGAGTTGGTGAAAAAGTCCATGCTTTTGGTAAATGTACATTGAGGTCTTAAATGTGTAACTTTCTACTTCATGTACTTTATCCTTTTTGTACTGGATAAGGATGTGAGCTATGGCATGTCATAGTCACTAGTCAAAAGGCAATCTGCCTTTTGACTCTACAATTGATTTTGTTGGTGTCTAGTCAATGGTATCTAGTTGGCTTTCAAAGTATAGCCGGCTGTAGGATGTAGTATATGTATCTCATGTTCTTGTATCTTTCCAATATGCTTTGTAACATTTGTAATAGAACATAGAGAAAGCAATATACTGCATTCTTGAAAACCATACACTTGTGTTCTTTTGTTCTGTCTCATATATTACTTGTGTTCTTAGTATCTCACGTGTGGTTAATCCAGTTTAGTCTTTGATTAAGTTTGGTAAATCTCCTGTTTGTTGTATTGGGTTGTAGGTGACCCCCTTCACCGGTCATGCATTTGGTATCAAAGCATTCCAGGCTCTTGATATAAGATCTCACCATCTTAAGATCCCTCACATACACAAATACTAAACTTTTCAAATGGCAGCCATTTCTAAGACTAATATGGAAATGGAACCATGAACAAGTCCCTATTGATCACTCTTGATAAGTTTGATACCTGGTTTTTGAGAATGAAAGGTTTCATCAGCTCTCTTGATTCAAGAATGTGGGAGTCTATTGAAAATGGACCTTTCATACCTAGCATCCCCTCTACTACTGGTGCTGGTATGATCCGCAAGGATGTGCCTAACTACTATGATGAAGATAGGAAGAGAGTAGAGATTGATAGAAAACCCATGACAACCCTTCAAACTGCCCTTCCAAACTCAGTGTACAGAGGTTTCAAGAAGTGTAAAACAGCTAAGTAGCTGTTGGATGCACTGAAACTGATGTATGAGGGTTCCTCTGAAGCCAAGGAGTACAAGAAGGATCTGCTGAAGCTGCAGTTTGAAAACTTCACTTTCAAAACAGGTTAAACCATGACTCAACAATACTTTAGGTATGTTGAGATTGTAGATACCCTTATGGATGGAGGAGTTTCACTTGAGAACAGAGACATTGTAAGGAATTTCATGTCCTCACTTCCTAGGCAGTGGACACACTACTTTGTAGTTATCAAGAGGACTGAAAATCTCAAAACTCTTACTCTGACAGAGTTATATGGGAATCTCAGTGGCTCCAGATGGAGATGAACATGCAAGGTTCATCTGGCAACTGCAATAATCAAATGGGTTCAGCCCTACATGTGGTTGAAAGGGATAGCGTAGAACCCAAACATCATCTCATATGCTACCGTGACAACTCACCAAAGGGTCCTTTCATCACCTTCCCAGAGACACCAAGGGAGAACTACACTCAAGGAAGCCCATTCCAAGATACAAGCTCTTCTCAAGCTTTTGTGTCTTCTGATGAAAGCTATGGCAACTCTTTTTTCATTCTTGAAGACATGGATTGTATTCATCCAGATGATCTGGAATACATGGAAATAGTCAAGAAGATGGCTCTTCTCACTCACAGAGCCAAGAAGTTCTACAAGAGGACTGGAAGGAAGTTTCCAAGCAATGCAGCCAGTGGAAAGTTTGGCCTGGACAAAGGCAAAGTCAAGTGTTACAATTGTAACTTGATGGGTCACTTTGCCAGAGAGTGTAAGGTAGCTAACACAAGTGGTGGCCAAACACAGTCCAGACCTAACTACCCTGATAAGCTCTCCAGAACGAGAAGTCAAAGCAGCAGCCTGCTTTTGCTGTTGAAGAAGGATGCTTTGACTGGAGCTTTCAGGTGGAAGATGTTTCTCCAAAACAAGCAATGATGGCCGATCATGATGAAGCCAAGGTATTGGAACATCACTTATAAACTGAAGATAGAGGACCTAGAGAAAACCATTTCAGTTCTAAAACATGAACATATAGATTTTGGGACTGAAATCAAAGATCTCATAACCAAGCTAACTAAGTGCCAGGCTAAGCTTGTGATCAGCAAAGCCAGGGCAGAAAAGAGTGTTCTTGAAGAAGAGACCTTCACAAACATGATATCCTCATCCCTGCACAACAAGGCGTGCTATCAAAACAGGCAAGGACTGGGATACAGTGAGGTAGTTCCTCTACACATATCTTGTGTGTAAGACCTCCTTAGTGTGGAACTTGTGAAGATGAGCTCCTCTCATAGATCCTATGAGTGAAGAGGATGAAGAAGAGATAGTGAAGAATTACTCTGAGAAGAGTGAAGAGGACAATTCTAAGAAGGGCCACTATCCTTTTGAGGAGAAGAAGAAGACTGTGATGACTAAGTGCATGAGAAAGAACTTGATCAGAAAGAGCAAAAGAAAGGCAAGGAAGGCTCAAGAGATCATGCCTACTTTTGACTCTAAGCAGAAACAAGTTTTCATATCTGCAGGGTTTGAAGTAGTAAGGACTAAAGAAATAAACCAAAACTCTTCTGCTAAGAGTTTTGGTTCTTGTTAAACTCATCTCAGTAACAAGAAGAAGACTGATCTGTTGTGTACCACGGCTGCACAACGTGGAGCATCAAACTCCAATTACAGTTCGCAGCCAAAGGAACTGTCTCAGCATTTGCAAAGATGAAGGTGAAGAAGGGATGTTACCAAAGACAGTCTTGTTTCCAGTAGAAGACTCTTGTGAAGAAGAAAATAGTATGTGTCATGTGTGAAAGTACCACTCACATTGATAAGGATTGTCCATACAATCCTAAAGGTACTGTCCATATGACCAAGACAAAGACTTCAAAGAGTTCCAAGAAGATTCAAGCTTCGGAAGGAAAACCTATTTCCTTCGGAAGCTCCAAATCTAAGAAGGCAAGTGGAAAATTACCCTCGGAAGAGAAGTTGGTCTCGGAAGAAAGGAGTTCTTCCAAAGCACTGAAGTCTGCTACAGTGTCTGCAAAATCTTCTAAAGGTTCAGTCATCAAAACTTCCGAAGTTCCAAAAACTTCCAAAGTTTGGAAGGTCAAGTCCAAGACACCAACGGTGGTGTGGAAGTCTAAGAAACACCAAGTGACTGAGAATTCTCCATCAACAACAGCTCAAGATCCTCTTAGCACCATCATAGGATCTATTACTATTGCATTACCTTCTGTTTCTGAGCCCAAGACAAACAAGGCTTGGGTTTCTAAATGTAACTAATCATTTTCATTGTGTAGGAACAGCTCAAGACAAAAAAACATGTCTTGATCATTGATAGTGGTTGTTCTAGGCACATTACAGGCAATAGGTCACTACTCCAGAACTTTGAAAGGATTGATGGAGGACTAGTTGCTTTTGAAGGAGATGAAGGTGGTTACATTTCAGGAAGAGGCATTGTGACAAATGGTAAGCTCAGCATTGAAAAGGTAAAGTTTGTCAAAGAGCTTGGGTACAATTTTTTGAGTGTATCCTAATTTTGTGATCAGAGTCATAACATGCTCTTTACTGAACATGAGTGCATTCTTCTCAAGCCTGGTGTGGTTATTCCTCATGAGCATATCTTGCTTAGATCCCTAGGATGGGAACATGTACAAGATGGATTTTCATGAAACATCTCCCTCTGGAGAAGTTTTATGCTTTCGTCTAAAGCCAATAGTGACGAGTCTTTCCTGTGGCGTAAAAGAATGTGCCATGTAAACTTTAAGAACATGAAAAAATTAATTAAGAATGATTTGGTAATTGGAATGCCAAAGAAAGAGTTTACAAGTGATGACCATTGTATTGCATGCCTAAAAGGGAAGCAACATAAGGTATCTCACAAGCCTAAGGAAAGGAACTCCATCACTACACCCCTACACTTATTACATATGGATCTCTTTGGCCCAACCAGTGTAATGAGTCTAGGAAGGACCTCTTCTTGTTTAGTGATCACAGATGAGTTTACAAGTCTTCTTCCTTAGAACTAAGGATGAGACTCCTAAGATTCTGAAGAATTTTATCTTAAAGATTGAGAATCAATCTGATCACAAGGTCCAGATCATAAGATGTGATCAAGGAACGGAATTTAAGAACCAAATCCTTCATACAATCTGCGATGAAAAGGGTATTACAAGACAATACAGTGCTTCCAGGACTCCTCAGCAGAATGGTGTTGCTAAGAGGAGAAACAGAACAATGATTGAAGCTGCAAGAACATGCTGTTTGACTCTAAGCTACCCATCACCTTCTGGGGAGAGGTACTCGACACTTCCTGCTATGTGCAAAACAGAGTTTTAGTGGTCAAGACTCATGGCAAGACTCCTTATGAACTTTGGCATAAGAGGAAACCTTCATTGGTTTTCTCAGGTCATTTGGATGTCCTTGCACTATCTTGAATACTAAAGATCAAATTGCCAAGTTTGCTGAGAAATCAAATGATGGACATTTTATTGGATACTCCTCTCAAGCTAAGGCTTATAGAGTATACAATCTTAGAACTAAAATTGTTGAGGAGTCGGCCAATGTGACTTTCAATGAACACACACCCTGTGTGGTTGGTTCTAGTCCTGATTGGCTATTTGATCTTGATTTAGTTACCAACTGTTTCAACAAATCTTGTGGGAATGTTTCTGGATCTATAGAAAATTTAAATATTGGTGACCATGATCCAAGATTTGAGCTGAGAAGATCTTCAAGTCACACATCATCAGCTTCAGTTGGAACTACTTCTGCAAATGAGGTGTCTATCAGTACTATGATGACAAGCTCAGCTGATACATCTGGGGTGCCTTCAAATTCTAGCTCAGAGGTTCCACAAACAAATAAGAATATCTCCATTGTGGAAGACAACAATGGTGGTGGTGACAATGATTGTTGGACCAAAAGAACCAATGAGCCGGATCAGAAAAACCTTAAGTCCCACAGACGTCACAACAACTGCTGAAGTCCACAACAGCTGAAGACAAGTGCTGAAGACAAAATCTGAAGACACAAGGGCTGAAGACAAAGTCTGAAGACACAAGTGCTGAAGACAAAGTCTGAAGACAAGTGCTGAAGACAAAGCCTGAAGACACAAGTGCTGAAGACAAAATCTGAAGACAAGTGCTGAAGACAAAGTCTGAAGACACAAGTGCTGAAGACAAAGTCTGAAGACACAAGTGCTGAAGACAAAGTCTGAAGACACAAGTGCTGAAGACAAAGTCTGAAGACACAAGTGCTGAAGACCAAGTATCAAACGTTGTCACAAACCTGAAGAGGTCTTCTTCAGTAGTTGTGACGGTTCTCTTTCAGTAGTTTTATGTTTTTCTTTCATTAGTTTTGTAAAACAACTGAAGAGCTTGTTCTTCAGTCGTTGTAGTTTCAGTAGTTTCGCATCAGTAGTTTTATGTTTTGTACTTAGCACTCTGATATGTTCTCAGTAGTTGTGAACATTTCAGTAGTTTGTTAAGTTTTAGTTATTTTTGTAATAAATCTGCCAGATGTCACTATCCCATGATATCAGCAGTGATTGCACTCTATATAAGGAGTGTTAACCTAATTGTAATCAGTGAATGATTGAGCAGAAACATTTTATATTATTGAAACATTTCTTTTCACAGAAATATATTCTCTCGCTACAACCGTATTTGTTCTTAATGCATACGAATATCAAATTCTTTCTATAATTTGTCTAATTCTTGTTCTTATTCCACTACGTTACACTCTAATCCATCAAACTTGAGATCACTGATCCTATCAAATGGTATCAGAGCTGGTTCATCATTGATCGATCTAATAATTGATCATTGAAACTGCTATCCAAGATCCAAGTTTGATTGAATTAACATTTTTGCAAGAAACGGTTATAGAGATTGAATTTTCTATGTTTTTGGTCATTCATCCAGAGATTTATTCATGGTTTTCATTGAGTCTGTTGTGGTCTGTGTAAAATCTTTTAAAAGCTTGAATTAAATTGTATTTGGACCTAAAATGACTACTCCTTCCAATGATCCTCACAATACTGGTTCTCAACCAAGCCTCCAATGCTGGTTAGGAGTGAGTATAACATATGGCAACGACGAATGCTCCATCACCTGTCTGTTAACAGCTCAGGTTGTTGGACATCAGTGGTACATGGTCCACACAAGCCTATGGTGAATAACCCGGAAACCAATCAATGGTTCCGAAGAGGAGGGAGCAATACTCAGATGAGGATAAGAAATTGTTTGAGATTGATGCAAAAGCCCATGGAATTCTGGCCCGGCACTGCCCAATGAAATCTATTCTGGGCTAATGCATTATGAAACTGCCCATGACCTCTGGAATGCCTTGAAAGAACAATTTGGAGGAATAGATGAGGTCTTGGCAAAATAGAGAAATCCTTGCCCAACAATATGAGACATTCTCTCATAGGAAGGGTGAGACACTGACTCAACAGTTTGAGCGGTTCTCTTGTTTGATCTCTGAATTAAAAATGGTCAAACATGAGTACACAAATAGCCAGATGAATAACAGATTTCTCAGATCACTGCCTGAGAGATGGGACACATATACTATTGTCCTATGCTCCAGTGCAAATTTGGACAAACTATCTCTCACCCAACTCCATGGGAAATTGCTCACACTTGAGAGAGAGATAGAACAGAAACAAAACTGTCATCATCTGGAAAGCTCACTGATGATTTTGTACCAGGAAACACTGCCTTGGTAAGTCATGAGTCAGAGTATGCAGGATCAAATGCCACTATGATGAGCATATTGATTTCACCTCAAAAAATTCTAATCATGCCTTATGAGTGTTGATTGTCATTCTGGTAATAATAGTGACAATCTATGCTTTATCATGGATAATTTGAAGGGCATTGCTGATGATGATTTAGAAGAGATGGATATTTTGAGCAAAATGGCCTTGATCAATATTAGATCTCAGAAATTCTACAAGAGAACTAGCAGGAAATTTCCTGCACTCTCTGACAAAACCAAAGTCGGTTTTGACAAGAGCAAGTTGAAGTGTCACAAATGCCACAGGCTTGGACACTTTGCAATAGAGTGTAGATCAACTGGATCTAACACTTCTGCACCCTTTTTGACTTTCCAAATAACAATTCACAATCCAAAGGGCAACATTCTGCTAGTTCTAGTCATTCATCACACCCTCAATCTCCTGCATATTTTGTTCCTCAGGGTCAAATGCCATATCCTTATCCCTGCTATTATATGCCACAGTCAAATCAAGTTCAAGCTCCTATTGTACCACAATCTCATGCACTACCACAACCTCAACCATCTCCATCTCAATCACAACCTCATCACAGCTTCTTCACACCTGGAGTCGTTGACTGGAGTGGCTTACCTGATAACTTGTCTGGTCATACTGAGCAATACTATGTTGGTGCTAGTCAACATGGTGGTGAACATCCTTTTGGAAATCTTGCTCTCATGGCCCTGGAGTCTACTGAGGGTTCCTGTTCAAATGCATCATCTTCAGAGGTAACTCAGGTATCTTCAGTGGCTAAAGCCAAATTATGTTCTGAATCATGCATAGCTGCCTTTGTCTCTATTAGAGAGGCAAATGTAGCATTAATAAATCAAAACTTGAGTTTGAGAAAACCATTTTCAAAAGAAAAGCTGAGTATGAGTCTACTCTTAACAGTAAAAGTGATGAGATTTATCAGCTTAAATGCCAATTAAATGATGAAAAGGCCAAGCTAGAGGTTATTCTGGAAGACCACAGGAGTCTCAAAGAGAAACTTGCAGTGACCCAAGTTGAGTGTGAACGCTGGGTCGCATCATGCAAGGGATTTGAAATGTTTCTTAGCAAGCAAACTGCTTCAAATGTGAAGTTTGGCATTGGTTACAACCATACTCCTCCACCAACAGACTTTACTCCTAACTCCATAGTTAAGTCTGAAAGTGAAAGCAATCTCCAACCACATTATCGTGTGAGTCATTCTCCAATAATAATCTAAGATCAGAGAATGAAACCAGTGTTAAGATCTGAACAAATAAATTGACTGATGGTCTAACTACTGAGACTCATATGAAGCTGAGTACTTCAATGTTGTTCCTCAATGTACCCCAAGTACTGAAAGAGACCCAACACCTGAAAAGCATTTCAAATCAGTTGAAATACATGGACTAACAACTGCTGAGGAATCCATCAAACAGTCTATTAGGACGGATGGAAATAGTTGAATTACCAGTCTTCAGCTGTTGTTCCTCAATGTACCCCAGTACTGAAAGAGACCCAACACCTGAAAAGCATTTCAAATCATTTGAAATACATGACTAACAACTGCTGAGGAATCCATCAACAGTCATTAGGACGGATGGAAAATAGTTGAATTACCAGTCTTCAGCTGTTACAAATCCTTTAGTACCTAGTACTGATAGAGAAAGTACTGAAGATCACACCTTCAGTAGTTTCCACTTTAGCAGTAAAGATGTCCAAGATGAAGAATAACCATGTGAAATTTGTGTAAATTCAATCATCTATCTGATGAATGTTGGTACAAAAAGGTTTAAAGCTTCAAAGGGATGAGCTCATTAAACTAGAAATAAATAAAATGAAAACTGAGTTTGAGACCAAGTTTGTACCACAATCACTCAACCTGATAAACCCAAGGCCTTACCCAAATCCACTAAGAAGGATACGGTTTATCAGAAGACAGCTAATATTGTTTCTCATGATAAACATAAGACTAAGTCTGTGAAATCTAAGAAGGAGGAAATGGTGGGTCACAGGAACTCATCAAAAACAAGCTCCGGAGTGTCAAATGAACTGAAAGCTTGAGCCTCAAATTAGACACGGCTTGTTATGATGGTTCAGCATCTATTGGGAAGAGTTTACCAACTTGAAGCCACTGTGACCAAACCACTAGAGAGGAATTCCAGGTCCAAATCTATTTCAGCACCATGTCCATCTTCATCAGCTGTTAATCATGAGAAACCAGCTATGGTTAAATCTGTTGATAAAGTCAGTCCCAAAACCAAAAAGGTTTGGGTCCAAAGCTAACTAGTTTCTTATGATTGTGCAGGTTCTCAGCATGCCAAAGAAGCATCTGGTATGTGGACAGTGGAGGATCCATGCACATGACTGGGAGCAGCTCTCTTCTTCATGATTACTCTCTGGGAAAGAAGGGATTTGTCTCATTTGAAATGTTGCTAAAGGTTACATCATTGAAAAGGGATTTGTGTCTAATGGAGATATTAGATTTGATGATGTCAACCATGTGGAGAATCTCTAATACAATCTGTTGAGTGTCAGTCAGATCTATGACAAAGGACATGTTGCTCTTTTCACAAGCCAGAACTGTAGGATTCTGTCTTCCAAGGTTCTGAGCCTGATTGACAAAGTACTGGATGATAATACTCTCCTGAAGGCCAACAGGATAGGAGAGTATATGCCTTGGATCTGTCAAAGAAAATTGAGTTAAGAGGCCATCCATGCTTGTTCTCCACGCCTCTCTCCATAAATCTAAACTGTGGCATAGAAGGCTGGGTCATGTTAATCTCAAAAACATGAATCAGCTGATCCATAAGAGTTTAGTGAGAGGTCTTCCAATAAGGAGTTCAATTGTGATGAAATCTGCACTGCATGCTTAAAAGGGAAACAACATAAGTTTCATTCCAACCATAGAAGAATCCAAGTCTAATGCCTGCTTACAAATGCACATGAATCTTTTTGTCCTGTGAAGGTAATGAGTATGGCAAAGAAGAAATACTGTCTGGTAATTGTGGATGATTACTCTAGATATGTATGGACCTTCTTCTTGCATTCAAAGGATGAGGCTGCTCAGTCCATTATGAACTTTGTGTTACACGTGAGAAGCAGTATTCCATACCAGTAAGTGTGTGAGGAGTGACAATGGTACTGAATTCAGAAACCACACTCTTGATGAGTTTTACTTGTCAAAGGGAATCAAGAGACAGTATAGCATCCAAGGACTCCAGAGCAAAATGGAGTAGTGGAGAGAAAGAACAGGACCCTCATTGAAGCTGCAAGGTCCATGTTGTTGATTCTGGTCTGCCACTGACTTTTTGGCTGAAGTGTCAATACAACTTGCTATGTACAGAATAGAGTTCTAGTAAATCAGAGGTTGATGAAGACTCCATATGAGTTCTTCATCATTTGGCCCCTTTGATTTCATCTTTAGAGCATTTGGGTGTCCCTGTTACATTCTCAACACAAAGGATCAACTCCAAAAGTTTGATTCTAAGGTGGATGCAGGGTATTTTGTTGGGTATTATCCACTTGCAAGGCTTATAGAGTATTCAACTGTCGGACAAAGATAGTTGAAGAAACCTGAATGTGAAGTTCAATGAATCCCCTAAGGATACAACACAAAACCTGTGGAGTTGTTTGATCTGGACATTCTGCAATACTTCCTTATCAACCACTGCTGTTGCAGATCATATGAATCCATCATCTTCTGTAGCTAGTCATCCATCTGGTGTTATGATGATGATGTGATGATATCAATAATCACCTTTTCGTTTAGTGATCAACTGCCTCATTCAGCTAGACCTGATGTTCCTGTAGCTTCAGTAGCACAATCCATAACAAATGCTGATGAGATTTCTACAACTTCAACTTCCTTTGAATTACCATCTACTGATTGGTTTCAAGGAAATGCTTCACCATCACCATCTATTGCTGCTGAGCCTGCTACAAACACTTGCACAGATCTTATTGTGTACCAAGATGTGAAGAATCACCCTATGTCTCACATCATTGGTGATATCAATGCTGGCGTTTCAACAAGAAGTCAATTGTCAAATTTCTGCTTCTATGCTCTCTTCATTAGTCAGCAAGAGCCAAAGAACTATCACAATGCTTTAAGGGACAATGGATGGGTTGAACCATGCAGCTTGAGCTTCTTCATTCAAGAAACAGCAAGTGCGGGACTGGTTCCTCTACCTCCAGGTAAGTGTGCAATAGGCACTAAATGGGTGTTTAGGAACAAAACTGATGAAAATGGGCTTATTGTTAAGAACAAGGCCAGACTGGTTGTACATGGGTTTTCACAAGAGGAAGGTATTGATTATAATGAAACCTTTGCCTCTGTCGCCAGACTGGAAGCAATTCGATTGTTTTTAGCTTATGCTGCTTATCACAACCTTAAAGTTTTTCAATGGATGTCAAAAGTGCATTTTTGTATGGGAAAATTAAAGAAGAGGTTTATGTATGTCAACCACCAGGTTTGAGGACAATAAACATCCTAATTGGGTGTATAAGCTTGATAAGGCTCTCTATGGGTTGAAACAACTCTCCTAGAGACATTATCAAACTTTCTTCTGGAAAATAATTTCACTAGAGGCTCCATAGATAAGACTTTATTCATTAGAAAGCTGGGCAGCATAATCTACTTGTTCAAATTTATGTAGATGATATTATTTTTGCATCCTCTGATCCACAGTTGTGTGATGCCTTTACAAAGTTGATGCAACAGAAGTTTGAAATGAGTGCCATGGGAGAATCATAGTTCTTTCTGGGTTTGCAAATCAAACAAAAGGCTGATGGAATTTTCATTCATCAGTCCAAATACACAAAAGATCTTTTGGAAAAGTTTGATTTACAAAAGTGTAAGCCCTGTTCTACTCCCATGTGCAACACCACAGAACTGGATACAGATCAGAAAGGTAAAGTGGTTGATGAAACACTTTACAGATGTATGATTGGGTCCTTGATGTACTTAACACTTCTAGACCAGATTATGTTTGCTACATGTGTTTGTGCTAGATTTCAGGCTGCACCTAAGGAGTCTCATTTGATTGCAGTCAAGAGGATCTTTAGATATCTGCAAGGCACTCCATCTCTAGGTTTATGGTATTCTACTAGACATTCTGGTAAATTATTGCTTTTTCTGACAGTGACTATGCAGGGTGTAAGTTGACAAGAAAGTCCACTTCTGGAGGATGCCAATTCTTAGGCAACTGCTTGATTTCTTGGCAGAGTAAGAAGCAGACCACAGTTGCTACATCAACTGCTGAAGCAGAGTACATTGCTGCTGCAAGCTGTACATCTCAGGTACTCTGGCTTCAAAACCAATTATTGGATTATGGCATAACAGAGACTAAGACCCCATGTTAATGGACAGCTCTTCAGCTCTTTGTATTGTCAAGAATCCTGTTCAGCACTCTAGGACTAAACATATTGAAATCAGACACCATTTTATTAGAGATTGTTTTGAAAAAGGTCTGATTGATCCAAAATTTGTTCCTAGTGCTGATGAGCTTGCAGACATTTTCACTAAGCCCTTAGATAGCACAACTTTCCAAAACCTAGTGTTAAGGCTTGGTATGTTGCAGCTAGAATAAGTGACAAATACTGATGATCTCAGCTCACAAGTACTGATGATCATTAGTTTATTATTGTCATATATATAAGTACTGAAGTTATTTTCCCTCCGGAAGTTTTCTTTAAACTACTAGAGCTTAACTTCTTAGTACTCAAGTACTTTATTTGTTAAAACAATTGATGTAGTTCCAACAGCTGATGTAGCTACAACTACTGTTGTCAGAAATACAAATACGTACTAATGTCCTATGAAACATCTGAAAACAGATGAAAACGTCCGATGAGTGTGTTGAGGACAGTATGAAACAGCTGAAAAGCAATGAATTGAAGACAACTACTGATGAGCCTTTTTCTCTTCAGTAGTTTCCCAACTGCTGTTTCTTTCTAAACAACTGAAGCAAAACCATGTCTTCAGTAGTTTCACAACTACTGATGACTAACACCAAGTCTTCAGTTGTTTACAACAACTGATGGTAAAATCAAATTCTTCAGTAGTTTCCCAACTACTGATGACTAATACCAAGTCCTCAGTTGTTTCACCACCTGAAGTCAAAACTGTCTTCAGTAGTTTATAACTACTGATGACTAAATCAGAGACTTCAGCTGTTTCAACGTCTGACAGTTAAAACTAAGTCTTCAGTTGTTTTATAACAACTGCTGATCACACCAATACGGTCAGTCATTCCAAACCTCTGAAAGTTAATACCACGTCATCAGTAGTTTCAACAACTGATGACTAACACCAAAACCTTCAGTCGTTTTCTAAACCTACCCTTAAATACCTTATCCCACCTTTAGAGTTTTTCCTTCTTCTCTTCTCAAACCTAACGTTCAAAAACTCTGTAACCTCTCTTCATCAATGGCGACCATGCAACTAAAACCACGACACAACTGTGTCGCACGTCTCACAAAATCGCCATACTGGACCAAGTTTCACAACGCCATTGATTTAATGGTTCAGTCACCTTACAAAACGGCTTTTCTGTTAAATCCCACCATATATGCGAATCTCTTAACCAATTCTGGACAAACGTCACTCTTTTCTCTGAGGAGAATGACACAGAGTCTCTTCAATCGTTTGTCCATCGTCAAAAAGTGGTCATTACTCCAGACACTCTTCGCCAAACCCTCAATCTGGATGATGCCACTTTCCCAACTGGTTATCCAAAGGGCACAATAGATCAATCATTTGCCCACCATGGATACCAGGGTAACCTGAGTGCATCTACCATATTGAAGAAACATTTCCAGGATGCCGAACGTCATCTTTCACATGGTAAATGTCTGCCTTGCCCCCAAGACTTCATCATGGGATCAAATGTCCACAAGGTGGCAACAGGTAATGTACTCCATCCTTGAGCAACAACCTTTAAATTTTCTGAAATACTATTTTTAGAGCTCAAGGATATGGCCCAAAAACAACTTGCTAACCGTTGGATATTATATCCTCGGTTCATAATGGCCATAATTGAAAACCAGCTTCAAGCTGAGGGACTTGTTGGCCTGGAGTCCCTGCTACGGCTGTATTGCCTGAAGTATACTCCCGGCACAACTCTGACCAATCACTAAAAATGGCTGCCAAGCTGCGCAAACCCACGCAGCTGGAACCCACAGCCACCACCTCCAAATCCAAAGTCCCCACCAAACCCACTAAAAAGAAGTAAAAAAAGGCTACTCAGGGAAATGAGTCCCCTGAGGATGCCCCTGCAACACAAACGCAGGCTATATCCACTGTTATAACCCCCTAGTGGATACAAGGACTTCACCAGCCACAACGCTCAGGATTCCTCTCAAAAGGAGCCTGCAGCAACCAAAGAAGGGGTCCCCACCAATCTGGGATCTTCCTCATTTGAGGAGATTTCCATTGAAGAGCACCATTTCCCCAGGTGCATACTGCTTTTACCCCATCCCACTGCAACCGCCCCACAAAGTCCTACTCTCATTGTTGCAAACGTGCTGACTCAGCTGCATGCCTCTCCTCCTCCCGAACAAACACCAACAAAGGGGAAAACCACAACAATTGAGGAAGAGGATCAACATGCTTCTGACAACCCACAGCACCAGGGTTTAACTGTTCTATCTCCTGGTGTGGAAAAGCAGATACGAACATCTGGTGAGGCTGCCACCTCTTCTGAATCAGCACATGATCAGACTGAGGCTGGTAACATAGCTAAGACCTCACCAGATGTAACAGCTGATGAAGGACATCGTCCTGAGGCTGGAAGTCCCCAGTTCCAAGAAAAAGGGGCACATGCTAAAACTGGTCTACACCCAGTGCATGTACATCCTGCTACAAGCAGGAGGTCAGGTGATTCAGCATCTGCTGATGATGACCTAGGCTTCTTTTATGATGTTCTGTCCCAGAACACAATTCTTGAGGAAGAAGTCAGTAGACTACAAAGACTACTTAACCAATTCTCTCAAAAAGCAAGTCCATCTGCCACCAACATAAACCCACAGATGGCACCTTCACCTGAAGGTCTCCCACACACTCAGCCACTCAAAACTTCCGAGCCACCAGCTTCTATTTCTGGCACTGCTTCTCAGGGACAGAACCCCTCTGAGCAAACAGCTGCTATCTTTCAGCAATCCCTACCTCTCATCACCCCAATAATCACAGACATTGTGATCAAAACCATGGATAAGAGGCTTCCCTCAATCCTACAACCCCTGGTGGAGGAGATTGTGAGCACAAGGCTTTCTGCTACTCAAACCCTTCCAACCAATGCAACCAAAAAGGGGGAGAGTCAGTCAGTGAAAGCAAAGAGGAAGAGCATAGAGGGGAAGAAAGAAAAGGAGACTGAGAAGGAAGAGGAGTTTGTGAAGGGAGCTCACATTGATCAAGTGGGTGAAAGTCACAAAGACTTTCATGTCACATATAAGAAGAGGAAGGTTGAAGGAAAAGAAAAAGAACTCGAACTCGATGAGATGATCAAAATGGCGGATGCTACACACAGTAAATCAATGGACTCCATTATTGATCAACTGTATAGACAGGGGTTCGATACTGCACAACTTGACTCAGAGATTAGGAGACTTGAAGTTGAAGAAATTAACTCAAGATGGGCAAGTTATGATGCATTAGAAAGAGAAAGACTAGAGATCATGATCAGATTCATTGCAAAGTACCTTGGGAGATTATTGATCGAGATTAAGTCATGGACCAGGGACAGTATCTTGGCAATAACCACCAAGATCTGTTCGTCTGAAGCATACACTAAGGGATTGGTGATTGAAGCACTAAATGAGGCAGGTGCTGGGAACAGAAAGGAACTAGGAAAACACTCAAAAGCCTCACTCACTACAAGAATGCTAGAACAACCTGCAAAACCTCCCACTTCAAAATCACCACTACCACAACCCACTAAACCAATTCCTTCACCCTCAAAACCAACAGCCGATGATGCACCCAAGAAGAAGAAGAGAAGGGTGTTGAGGCTAGAAGAGAAGAAGAAGAGGATGATGAGGAAGAAGATAGGCTGCCTCTTTCCGCAGTCCTAACTTTGCCTAAAGCCAAACCTATGCCCATCACTCCCACCTCACAGATGGAAGCTGTGAGAGTAAAGATAGAAGAAGAACAGCAGCAAAAGCTTCATGATGATGAGATACTGAAAAGCATAGACAAAACTTATGCTGCTTCTTCATCTATAATCAATATGAAGAAAGAAGCTCTGAGATTGTACACCCTTGCTAACACATTTCAATATCAAAAGGAAAAGGTGAGAATATGGCCTGATCCTAGGGTGGCTCACAGAATTGTGAAGAAAGACATTCCTTTGAGATACAAGGGCCAAGTAAAAGGATCGTAGATGATGAGATCAATGCTCCTTGTAGTATCACCCTAGGAAATTGTAGAAAATTTCAAGAAGGCCTATGAAACTAAACAGCCACCCCAAAAGATGTTAGAGAACAGAGTAATTAAAAAGGGGTTAGTCTACCAGAGGCTTGAGAACTTCACACAAAATGAGCTCAATGTGTTACTTGAAGGTACTCACCCAGATGAGTTTGCATACAGACAGATTACAACAGTTGAGCTCAAAAATGGCAAACAGGCTAAGTACATTTCAGAGCTATATGGGCGTGAAGGACTGTTTGATGGTGGAGCTGAAAATCTTACCATGGAAGAAAAAATTATGTTTCTCAGAGCATACACTAAAGAATCCTACAGGCTTATACATGGGAAGTAGATTTCATGGATAGGACCACAGCCCTGTGTCCAGTTCCCCAAAGTCAGGGCTCTTATCCATACTATGCCAACCAAATTTCAGAAATCTATTCCCAGGCCAGTGCTTAATTGGGTCATCTTCTTAGCTGGTCAAGAAGGAAAAAGACCAATCTTATCGCCAACAATAAGTGGGACCTCAATAAAGTTAAGATTTTGGTTGCATTGGTTCAGGGGGAGTTTGTTGGACCAAAATAACCAATGAGCCGGATCAGAAAACCTTAAGTCCCACAGACGTCACAACAACTGCTGATGTCCAAAACAGCTGAAGACAAGTGCTGAAGACAAAGTCTGAAGACACAAGTGCTGAAGACAAAGTCTGAAGACACAAGTGCTAAGACAAAGTCTGAAGACAAGTGCTGAAGACAAAGTCTGAAGACACAAGTGCTGAAGACAAACTCTGAAGACAAGTGCTGAAGACAAAGTCTGAAGACACAAGTGCTGAAGACAAAGTCTGAAGACACAAGTGCTGAAGACAAAGTCTAAAGACACAATTGCTGAAGACAAATTCTGAAGACACAAGTGCTGAAGACAAAGTCTGAAGACACAAGTGCTGAAGACAAAATCTGAAGACACAAGTGCTGAAGACCAAGTATCAGACGTTGTCACAACAGCTGAAGAGGTCTTCTTCAGTAGTTGTGACTGTTCTTTTTCAGTAGTTTTATGTTTTCCTTTCAGTAGTTTTGTAAAACGACTGAAGAGCTTGTTCTTCAGTCGTTGTAGTTTCAGTAGTTTCGCATCAGTAGTTTTATGTTTTGTACTTAGCACTCTGATATGTTCTCAGTAGTTGTGAACATTTCAGTAGTTTGTTAAGTTTTAGTTATTTATGTAATAAATCTGCCAGATGTCACTATCCCGTGATATTAGCAGTGATTGCACTCTATATAAGGAGTGTGAACCAAATTGTAATCGGTTAATGATTGAGCAGAAACATTTGATAGTATTGAAACATTCCTTTTCACAGAAATATATTCTCTCGTTACAACCGTATTTGTTCATAATTCATACGAATATCAAATTCTTGCTATAATTTGTCTAATTCTTGTTCTTATTCCGCTGCGTTACACTCTAATCCATCAAACTTGAGATCACTGATCCTATCAGTGATCATGAATTTCTTGATGCTACTAACCACACCATAGACGAGAACATCAATGATGTCACACACTGCTTGGATCAAGTTTCTCTTGAAAAGTGTGTTGATGTGTTAGGAGAAACATAAATGCCAGATCTAAATTTCTCTAATTTTGATCTTTCTGAGTAACTTGCTGTGATCCCTCAGGTTAGGATCCACAAGTCTCACCCCACCACAAACATCATTAGAGATGTTGTCACATGGGTAAGAACAAGACGACAAACCCATGAAGAAAATGTTGGTCTTCACTCTTGTTTCCTATCCTAGATAGAGCCACAGAAAGTTAATGAGGCTCTAAAGGATGGAAGTTGGGTTGAGGCTATACAACAAGAGCTACTTCAATTCAAAAGGCAAAATGTTTGGAACCTTTGTCCTCTTCCTTATGGGAAGACTACCATTGGAACCAAATGGGTGTTTAGGAACAAGAAAGATGATTAAGGCATCATCATCAAGAACAAAGCTACACTAGTTGTTCAAGGTACACACAAGAAGAAGGGATTGACTACATTGATATCTTTGCTCCAGTAACAAGATTAGAAGCTGTTAGGATATTCCTAGCATTTGCTGCATCTAAAAACTTCAGGGTCTTTGAGGTTGATGTTAAGTGTGCCTTTCTGTATGGAGTGATTAATGAAGAGGTATATGTCAAACAGCCACCTAGTTTTGTAGATCTTGATCATCCTAATTATGTCTGCAAGCTTGACAAATCTCTTTATGGGCTGCATCAGGCACCCAGGAAGTGGTATGAGACACTATCTGAGTATATTTGTAAACATGGATAAAGGAGAGGTACTATAGATGGAAATCTCTTTATCAAAGGACAGGGAAATGACATTCTGCTAGTTCAAGTGTATGTGTATGACTTCATCTTCGGTTCAACTAATCCAAAGCTTTGCAAAGACTTTGAGAAACTGATGAAAGATAGATTTGAAATGAGTTCCATAGGGGAACTCAATTTCTTTTTGGGAATTCAAGTGAAGCAAGTTGAAGATGGCATCTTCATAAGTCCGTCAAAGTATGTTCAAGACAAACTCAAGAGATTCAACATGACTGATCGTAAGATTGCTAAGACACCCATAGCCAGAAACCACTCCCTTGGACCTGACCTTGAGAGGGAGTGTATAGATGAACATTTATACAGGGCTATGATTGAGTCTCTTATGTATCTTATTGCTAGCAGGCCTGATATTAAGTTTGCTACATGTATTTGTGCAAGATATCAAGCCAACCCCAAGATGTCTCACCTTATTACTATCAAGAGGATTCTTAGATACCTCAAAGGTGCCTTAACACTTGGTTTATAGCACCCAAAGAATCCTGACTTTAATCTGTATGCCTATATAGATAGTGATTACGGTGGTTGCAACATGACTGCAAAGTCTATATTAGGGGGATGTCAGGTCCTTGGTGGTAGGGTTGTCTCATGGCAATGCAAGAAACAATCCTGTGTTTCTGCATCAACTGTTGAAGCTGAATAAATTGCTACTGCAAGCTGCTATGCTTAAGTGCTTTGGATTCAGAATCAGATGCTAGACTATGGGTTAAACTTCAAGGAGACTCCCATTCATATTGACAACAACAGTGCTATCTCAGTCACAGAGAATCCTATGCAGCAATCAAGGACCAAACACATCAATATTAGGTATTATTAATAAGAGATAACCATGAAAAGGGATTAATTAAACTACTCAAAGTTCACATAGATGAACAATATGCTGATCTATTTACAAAGGCTTTTGATGAACAAAGATTTAAATATCTAAAATCAGCTATTGGGATGATCAACTTTGAGTAAGTTTTTCTTAAAACTAATTCTTATTATTTCTTAAAATATGTGTGTCCTAAGTTGTCTAGTTCATCACTTTCATAAGCTCATGTTTTCTCTGGATGAAATTATCTTTTTGAAGACTTTCCTTAGATTTTTTATCCTTCGGAAGTTATGCTTTTAACTTCGGAACCAAATCATGTTTTCAAAATAAATAACTATCTAAGAAATTTACCTTAGAAGATTCAGACCTATCTTCTAAAGCTTAAATACTTGTCTCAGACACTTATTTATTCTCAAGGACCATTTACTTCCGAAGCAAAATTAACTCTCGGAAGCTTTGTGTCTTATATACAAAGCAATCAAGTTTTAAACTTGTCTTCTGAAGCAAAATTTTCAAAACTCTCACGAAATTCTTCCAAACTCATTTTAGCTTCGGAAGCTTTTGAATTAAAACTTCCAAAGATAATTAACCTTCAGAAGCTTTTTAAATTCCAAGAAAACTACTTTTTGAGCAAAAGTAAACTACTTTTTTATAGGTGGGACCGACATCTGGATTTCAAAGTTTATCCTCTTTCATTAAACTTTACCCAAAAGACCTTTCACATATAAACCCAACGGTTCCCCCCTCTTTCTATCATATGTTCTTTCTCCATACCTAAAACCCAAATTTCCCTCTGAAATTTCTTTCTTCCTTCTTTCTTCATCTTAACCTACCTCACAATGACCAATATCGCTCACAGAAATGATCCCAACTTTACCATACAGCTACACATGAAACATAATCAGGTTGCTCTATTAAGCTCTGAGAAAGATCCTCATTTCTCAGCGGTTTGTCGATTCTTAGCTTTGTCCAACTAGTTCTCCTCCATAACCATTGATCCTCCACTCTGTGAGGATCATATGCTTGAATTCTGGAAGACCTGCCAAGAGGTTGTCATGGATGGGGAGAAGGGACTGTCTGCCACAGTGTAGGGGAGAACGTCTTCATCACTCCGGCCATCAACAACAACATCTTCAGCTGGATGATGCAGAAGGTGAGGTGTTCTTCCCAAAGGAACCTATTAATCATTCCTTTGAGCAGATGGGATATGAGGGAGATTTCTCTGTAAAGATCTTTAGGAAATGGAAGGTGTCATCCCAGTGGAGATTTTACTACATGTGGTCATCCACAGCTTATCAAACAAGCATGGTGGATGGGACCAGATTCCTGAGGATCTCTCCTTCATCATCTATGGAATGGTTCAAGGGGTCAAGTTTAGGTATTCTCATTTGTTTATACAAACTTGCTTGCTAACCTAGACTCCTTAGAATATTACATGTTTCGTAGATATGTCAGTAGATTCTTGACTGTGAACTCGGCTCACAGTTAACGGAAACAGGTAACATTCTTAAACTGGGACAGATGAAGCCCGGCATCTTTAAAATACTGAGAAAGCCCACTGTTGGCTTCTCTGGGGTAGAAACATCCCTAGTCCCAAAAATGTTAGAGCTCATTGCTCAAGGTGACAACCTAGCAGCATAAGCTAGTGTTGAACCAACACCTGCTACATCCCAACCACCTCAACAGCATCAAATTACCCTCACTTACCAAAGAAATTCCAAACGAACCCCTACTCAGACTATTCAGTCTGTGGAGGTCCCCATACACTCACCCTTACAGGTAGAAGTGGACACTGGAGCTCCCCCTTCTCCTGAGGAGCAAGCCACTCCCACCTCTTCAAGGATCAGTGCTGAGGTTCCACATGCTTAGCCTGATGTGCTCATTAGCCCAACTACCTTAAGCCATCACTCTGAGTCTCAACACACAAGTGATCAACCTTCAGGGAATAGTTACCATCCCCAGCCTATAAATCTCAACCAACCAATTCCCAACCTTGATTTCTATACTGATGAAGATCTAGGTTTCAGTGAGTATAATGAGTCTCTCTTCTTTACCCCTACTCAAAGAGAGATGAATGCTCCTGAGTCTCCTACATCTATCCCGCATCAGTCACCTACTACTAAGGTGGACACTTTTGAATCTGTTTAGGTTGTCCTTATGGAAGAGGCTCTCCATTCTAAAAGTGATTACATCATTAAGACCTCAACCGTGGCAACTCAGCCCACTGTTATCTCAACTAAGACTGCTAGTGAATAGAGGAAATTCCACATCCAAGAACCTGAAGCTGGTAGTGACAGAGAGGACTTTGGTCCAATCATCCCATCCCCCAATGATTCTTCTAATGAAGATGAGGGGAATCTAAGACTAAAGGTACACAAAATGTCTAAAACATGCACTTATTTAGTCTCAAAGGTCAGTCACCTTGAATCTCAGGTGAGTACCTTACATAATAGGATCAATGATCAGCAACTTGAGATTTCATATCTTAAGGAAAAGCTAGTTGGGAGACTGATTGGGTTTGAGTAAGAGTGATATTCTTACTGAGAATCGAATATGATAATCAAGTCAATGATTGAGTGGTGGAAACAAACAATCAAAGAACATTCAAGCAAGAAAATTACTCATAAATGATGTTTGTATTGATATATGAAAGTTGATAAGTTACAGTGAATAATTACAACAAACATTCTCTATCTATCAGCCATCACCTCAGTGCGAGGTTAACTATTCTATTTATAGGCAGACAAGATGCCTTTACAAAATGACTAAACTACCCCTGACTTATTACATTAGAAACTAGTCTAAGTCTTGATCCGCATCCCTGCTTGTTCATCCGCACTGACAAATGCGGATGAGATAATCTTGATCAACATTTCTACTTGATCATCAGCATTAGTAAGTTGGTCATCTGCATTGGTTAATGCGGATGAACAAATACTTGTGTGCATTGGTTGATCATCCGCATTTGTCAATGCGGATGATCAAAGTCTTGTCCGCATCTTCTTTTGTTCTTCCGCATTAGTCAATGCGGAAGAGTAACTTGTTCTTCACCATAAGTATATGTCTTGCGCATTAGTTAATGCGGAAGAGTAAACACTTGTCCGAATCAGAGTTTTGTCTTCTACATTAACTAATGCACAAAATAACACTTGTTATTTCTTGGTAGATCTTGATCCGCATTTCATCTTGGACTTGTGGGATTCTAGCTGAACAATCATCAATTCACCCATTGAGTTGGCATGTATGATCCTTTCATGGTGCAACAATACTCCCCCTAAAGATTATACAGCCTGGTTTTCCTTAATGTTTTGGAGGTGATTGATGTTGTGAAGATTCAGCTGGGTCTTCAGGAGGTAGTATGAATGCAGCTTTAGTGGGATCTAGGATGGCCTTGATCATGTTTACAAAATCAGTTGCTTCTGACATCCTGTCTCTACTCAGCACATGTATTTTCATTCTGCTCATGTTGTAGATGGCTTCCATTTGTAACTTTTTCAGAGAAATAGGTTCCCATATGGAGATTGTGGAAAGACCATCTCTATAAATCAATAAACTCCCTCCCACATCCACTTCAAGCTTAACAATATTTCCAAGTTGCAGTGGTGTTATCTTCTTCTTTCTTTTGTCTCTTTTAATATTTATTCTATCATAGGCCAGTTTCAACAACTTGATGCATTTTAGAAGAAGTGCATGTCTTGTTCACCCAATTTGTTGTTTATTTCCCTGTAGTGCCTGGTATAAATGTAGTGGATGTATGATTCATCAAGTAATCTTACTTCATATCCACTGAATAGTCTTATGTTAGCTCCTTCTTTTCCTCCCCACTTCCTTTCTATCACCATCTCATAGGTTCTCTCATCATAGTACACGTTTGAGATGGGAGTGGAGGAATGAGTACCAGATACTACTTTTCTATTCAATGACTCAGTTGGCTTTACCTTCAACTCAGGGAAAACAATTTCCTCTACTTCTATCGTTTTCTTCTTATCCAAGGGATTGACAAAAGATTTATCTTTTCTTAAGCAAATTGTCTTTAATGAATTGAAGTTGTTTGTTCTTCTGAACATCTTAAGTATGTTCTCAAATTCATATCCCCTAAACATAGCTGCATGATTGATCAGTTCAAGTTGAGCTAGCTCCTTCAAATCATGAATCTCAAGGGCATTTACTAGAGCTGTGTACTCTGTAAAGAATTGTACTAGCCCTGAGATTCTCTTCACCATGAACATGTTTCATGTGTTGTCATACTTCCAGGCTATTATCTTCTGATCTACCTTCCCCTTCGGAGTAGACACCCCTCTGATCAGTTCTGTAGTAGTCAGTCCTTCTTGCAGCTTCAATTGAGATGGTTCTGCAAACCATTCAGGGTATTTATGGAGCACTGGGGTAAGTAGTTCTTGGTCTTTTAGGTTCAACAGCTTGTCTTCAGCTGACACTCTGCTTCTGGGTTTGGTCCTTGTCAACTATTCTTCCATTGAGTTTATCTTTCTTTTATTGATCAATTGAAGAGTTGTAGCCCTTTATGAATTTGTCTTCATGTTGGAAATCCTTCTTCTTGTGAATCCCTGACTTGAGAGATATTCCTTCATTTCCTTATCAGACATGTTATAAGGATCAGGAAATAATGATTCATGGGATGGGGTTGATTTCTTCTTTTGAGATGGTTTTTGTAGGGGACCCCTTCTTGGCAGAGGTATTTCATACCCTGTTGGTTTCTTCAAAGATGAGTCTTTATGTTTTGGAGTATCCTTTTTCATTGACTTCTCATATTCAGTGTCTATTGTTAGATCAAACAACAATTTCACTTTGTCTTCCTCCTTTTTCATTCTCTCATAAGTCATCCCAAACACTTCATGAGGATCATAGCCTTGATTGATCAAAAACATGGCTTTAATCATCAAGTCATCAGTTTGAGCTTTGGTTACCATGTCTTTCATTGACTGTTTTGCTTTAATAGGACTGTCCATGAGAACATCCTTTTCAACTTCATTATCATGAGCAATTTCTCCTTCTTCTAAATCAATTGCTCCAGCTAACTTTTTCAACCGAGCTTCTGCCTGCTCATGTTCTTCCAAAAATTCAGCAATTGCTGTTAAACTTCTTGGGTCATCTTTTTGTTTCTTTGTTGGTTCTTCTTCAGTTATTGGTCTCTTAACTTTAGCTTTTTCAGCCAAATACTTCCTCTTTCGTGAGTAAGTTTGAAGTTGAGGGCTGAAGGTTTTTGTTTGTTCTTCTGGTTCATGGACCTTTTCAGGTGTACTTGGCTCTTTATCGTTCACTTTCATTTTCTCATTTTCTTTCTGTTCAGTTTCAATTTCTTCTTTCCTTTCTTTTTCAAATCTTTCTTTGAGTTCTTTCTTTTGTTCTTCAGTTAATGAAATAGCGGGGACAATTTGCAGAGTGAGTTCCTTTTCCAAAGGCACTGGTGATTTGGGAATAAAGACAATAGGCTCTGCCTCAGTTCTTTGATTGTTTATGAATTCCCAAAAATCATCATCAATGCTGAATTGTTCAGATGCAAAACTATCCAAAGCACTGAAGAGTTCTTCAAATTCACCTTGTTTAGAGTCTGAATAACCAGTGTTTCCAGAATACACTACCATGTCTAGGCTTTGGTCTTTGATCTCAGTTTGACCTTCATCATCTATTTGTTCTTCATTCTCATCTATTAATTGGTTGTCATCATCATCAACCTTTTCTTGTTTTTCTTTCATATCATCATCCTTCATTTTAGTTCTTTTGATGATCATTTCAAGCTCGGATATTATTTTGTTCTTGCTCTAAATTTCCTTTTCAAGTTTTGAGATGATATCAGCTGTTCTTCTATGATGTTTTCTTGTTCCTCTATTGCAATAGTTTGTATTCCAAGAGTATCTACATGTCCACTCACTTATTCTCTTGAGTGTTTCAGTGCAGCTTTTAAATTCTCAATCTCTTTGTCTTGTTCATTTCGCTCAGCTACATATTTCTCTTTAAGTTCTTTCAATTCACATTCTTTCTCATCCAGTTCCAGGATTCTGTCATTGATGATTCCTGCTCTCCTGTTTAAAGTTCTTTCCATCCTTTCCACTTTGAGTAACAACTCAGATATTAATTCATCTTTTTCATCAGGCCTGTTGATGTTGGATTCAGCATAGCTCTCTGAAGGAGCAGACTCAGAAGGTTCTTTCATAGCTTTGGTTTGATGAGGATGATCCTCCTCATCAGAAGATGATTTGGATGATTTGGATGCACTTGTTGATCCTTCTGTTTCAGTAGGGTGATCAAGTGATGATGGTAAAGGTTGGTAAGGAGAAATAGGTGATTGGTGTGGTGATATGGAGATTGATGATGTGGTGATATAGGTGTAGGTTGAGTGGTTATTGGTGGTGATGGTTCTTGTGATGATGATGGTTGAGGTAATGTTTGAAAAGATGGTTGTGTAGAAGGTTGTGGTATCTGTTGTGGTGATGGCATTGGTGATGGTATGGGGATATTGGAGATGGTATTAGGGATGGTAATGGTGATGGTATGGTGATGGTATTGGTGATCGTATTAGTGATGGTTGTGGTGTTGGTTGAGCTATTGGTTGTGGAGGTGGTTGTGCTTGACCTGCTTGATGTATTTGTTGACGCATCCAAGGAAGAAGGGGTGAAGGGGCACCACTGTAAAAGTTCCTTGGGTCCTTCTTCTTGTTGTAATTATAGGATCTTGCATAGTAATGAGGAATGTTAAACACAAGTCCTTCATTAACAATGTCATGAAATGATTCATTGATTAGACATTGAATGAATCTGGGGTACATTAGAAACTTGTATCTCAACCCTTCTTGAATGTTGGAGATTAGTCCATTGAATACATATGCAGACATGTTAAACCGTCTGTTGGTGCATAGAGCATAGATTGCAGAAGATGTGGGGACTGGAATGTCATTCCATCCTATTTTCCTTTTAGACAGACAATGTTGGAACATATGAATAGGAATCTCCAACGCAGATCCACTAATCCTTTGACTATTTGTTTTGCTTCATAACTCCCTTCATAACCAATTTCAGAGAAAAATGTGGTTATTTCCACATCATCCAATTCAAGAGGATCATCTGCATTATCATTGAATTGCAGAGATCTTCTAACTTACTCTTCTGTGATCCTTAGAGTGAGTTCATTGTTGATTCTTCCGGTTAGAATTTTCACTCCATCCTCTTCAACCACTTCAGTTGATTCCCAAAATGACCTAATGGGATTCTCGTAGATTGTTGGTCTTACTCTCATGGCATATGCTACCCTTGTGGTAGATGTGACATCCGGTAAATTTCTGTTACCAAACTTCGTTACTTCCGTTAAGTCTTGTATACACGTGCCGTGAGCACACACTAGTTGTCGTTTAACATTAGTGACCTAATAATAATGGATAATGTTAATTTGATGTGAATCTAATTGATTATGTGAGTATTGGGTTATGTTTATGTGTTACACATTTTTAAAAGGTTAATTAGAAAATTAATCGCGTAACGCGGAAACGTGCGTATTTATTCGTATGTCTTGTGTTTTTATAAAGATAAGATATATAATGATTTTCATAAGTTTATATCTTTATATTATGAAGTTAAAAACTCTTTACAAAGAATTTAAAGCCTAGTTTTTATAAAATACAAATTACAAGGGCTAAAAGGGTAAATATGTAAATTAAAATTAAATAAAACAAAACACTAGCCCCACACCCACCCCTTTCGGCCGTGATCTCCCATCTAAACCCATCCCTTTGCGAAAATCATCCAAGAACAAGCATCAAAACATCAATTTGATTCGATTACAAGGCATACAACACGTAGGAATCATCAATTGCAAGTTATTACACGTTTAAAGGTTAGATTTTTCATGTTTTTGTGAGTTTTTGTTGAGGGCCGAACCCTAATTCATGAATTGGCCTTCATGGGGTCGAAATTGATGTTGGTTGATGATGTTAGTATGTTAGTTAGCTTGAATACATGTTATTTAACGTCGATTATGCATGAATTCTATGTTTTTAGTGGTATGATCATGAAGTTTGTGTATGAAACAACCCTAGTTCAAAAATGCTGTTGGACCAAAAGAACCAATGAGCCTGATCACAGAAACCTCTAAGTCCCACAGGACATCACAACAGCTGAAGAAGACCTGATCAGCTGTTCTACGAAGTCTGAAGAATACAACTGCTGAAGTATTTCTGAAGTACTGAAGACAAAGACTGAGACAACAGCTGAAGATCTAAAGTCTGAAGACTTCAACAAGTACTGAAGACAAAGACTGAAGATCAACAGCTGAAAGACAAAGTCTGATGTTCAAGTACTGAAGACATCAGCTGATGTTAACAGCTGATGACAACAGCTGAAGAGGGCTTCTTCAGTTGTTGTGATGGTTTTTCTTCATCAGTAGTTTTCTTTTCCTTTCAGTAGTTTGTTTACTTTTCAGTACTTGTAAACAACTGAAGAGGTTGTTCTTCAGTTGTTGTAGTATCAGTAGTTTTATGTTTTTCAGTAGTTGTAAATAAGATGTTTAACACTTAGGAACATTTGTAAGAAGATTTCAGTTGTTGACATCTTCAGTAGTTGTTAAACATTAGTAGTTATCAAACGGTTACATGTCACTTTCAAGTGACATCAGCCTACGTCACTCTTTCCTTTATAAGGAAGGATGACTCACCTGTAATCGTGCCTTTGAGGCCGACAATCTTAATGCAATATTCCTTTTGTCGGATATTTCTCTCTCTATAACAAAATTCTTTTATCGTTTTATATCGAATGTTCTTGTTTGAATTTGTCTAATTCTGAGCTATTCCGCTGCTATATCTGTTCAATCGATTAAACCAAGAGGCTGAGATCCTAACAAATGGTATCAGAGCAGGTTAATCATTGATCGATCTAACAATTGATCATTGAAACTGTTCAATCGCTCTAAGTTTAATCGAATTACCAAATTCGCAAGGATCTGTTATAGAGATTGAGAGTGTATCGCTTCTGGCCGTTTTATTTGAGGTTCTGTGTGGTTTTGAGCTAAATTATTGTGATTTTACTTGAATCTGTCTGATTTTCCACAATGACTACTTCTTCGAATGATCCTTTCAATACTGGATCCTCTACCAAGCCTCCGATCTTGGTGAGGAATGAGTATAACATTTGGCAGAGAAGATTGCTCCATCACCTGTCTGTCAATAGCTCAGGTTGTTGGACATCTGTGGTACATGGACCACATAAGCCAACGGTGAATGATCCGGAAACAAACCAGTTGGTTCCAAAGAAGAAGGAGCAATACTCCGATGAGGACAAGAAGTTGTTTGAAATCGATGCAAAAGCCCATGGAATTTTGGCTATGGCTATTCCTAATGAGATTTATTCTGGGCTTCTGCATTGTGAGTCTGCTCATGACCTCTGGAATGCCATCAAAGAACAATTTGGTGGTACTGATGAGGTTTTAGCAAACAACAATTTGGTGGTACTGCTGGTCAACATGGTGGTGAGCATCCTTTTGGAAATCTAGCTCTCATGACTTTGGAATCCTCTGATGGATCATCCTCAAGTACCTCTTCAACACAGGTATCACAGGTATCCTTTGAGGCTAAGGCCAAATTATGTTCTGAAACTTGCATAGCAGCATTTGCCTCTATTAGAGAAGCAAATGTGGCTTTAATCAATAAAAATGTAGAGCTAGAACAAACAATTTCCAAAAATAAAGCTGAGTTTGAGTCTGTGCTGAAAGAGAAAACTGATGAGATTTATAAATTAAAATGCCAAATCTCTGATGATAAGGCTAGGGAGGATGTACTCTTAGAGAAGTACAAAGACCTCAAAGATACTCTTGCTGTCACCCAGGTAGAGTGTGATCGATGGGTACAATCTTGCAAGGGCTTTGAAATGCTTCTTAGTAAGCAAACAGCTTCCAATGTGAAGTTTGGAATTGGTTATAATCACACTGCTCCTCCTACAGATTTTGCTTCAAGAGCAGGAGTAGAATCTGATGGAGAAAGTAATGACCAATCCACCTCATCATGTGATTCACTACTTGATAAAGCACCATTAGTAGTTGAAGTCAGTAGTAATCCCTCTGTGAACCTATCAGCTGATATTGATGGTTCAACTGCTCACACTCACATGATCAATGAGTTGATCAACCCAAGTGTTATCCCTAGCAGTACTGAAGGTACTGGAGAGTAGGGGATAACATCTGGAGTTCAAATCCCAATGACTGACAGCACTGAAGAGAAGAAAACTGTCAGTAGGAAGGATTTGAAGCCTACTAAGGAAGTTGACAAGAAGGCAAAAAGTGCTTCTAAACTGCTGAAGAGCAAGTCTTTAGTAGTTTCATCTTCTTCAGTTGATGATCAACAGAAGATGAAGAAGAAACCATGTGAAATATGTGGTCTATTCAATCATCTCACAGATGATTGTTGGTACAAAAAGGGATCCAAACTCAAACAAAAGGAGAAAATTAAAGAAAACTTGGCTAAAATGAAAACTGAGTTTGAGTCCAAGTTTGTACCAGCAGCATCAAATCCTGTTACTCCTATGTCCAAAAGAAATCTAAAAGGGAAGGAGTGCAACAGGCAATAGCTGAGGTTGCTCAAAAGAAGATGGTGCAATACAAGAACTCATCATCAAACACCAATACCAATGTGTCTGAAGAGCTGAAAGCTCTTTCCCAGAATCAGACACAGCTGGTAATGATGGTTCAACATCTGTTGGGAAGAGTTAACCAACTTGATGGCCCTGTGTTGAAACCCCAGAAAAGGAGATCCAAGCCAAAGGATTCCTCTTCTACACCATCTCCTTCACCTCAAGCTGTTATGCCCAATAAACCTGTTAGTTTACCATCTATTGATGAGACGAGGCCCAAAACCAAAAAGGTTTGGGTCTCCAAAACTAACTAATGTTTATTTATGCAGGTCTCTTCAACATGCCAAAGTAGCATCTGGTATGTAGAAAGTGGGGGATCTATGCATATGACTGGGAACAACTCACTTCTTAATGACTACTCTCCAGGAAGGAAGGGTTTTGTTTCCTTTGGCAATGATGCAAGAGGTTACATCATCGGGAAGGGCTTTGTTTCCAATGGGGAAATAAGGTTTGATGATGTCAACCATGTGGAAAATCTCAAGTATAACCTCTTGAGTGTCAGTCAATTGTGTGACAAAGGCCATGTTGCTCTTTTCACAAGCCAGAACTGCAGGATTCTGTCATCCAAAGTTCTGAGTTTGATTGACAAGGTATTGGATGCTCACACTCTCCTGAAGGCCAACAGGACAGGAAGAGTGTATGCCTTAGATCTTTCCAAGAAAATAGATCTCAAAGGCCATCCTTGCCTATTTTCCAAGGCCTCTCCTCAAGAATCTAATCTATGGCATAGAAGGCTGGGACATGTTAACTTCAAGAACATGAATCAGCTGATACACCATAGTTTAGTAAGGGGAATGCCTATGAAGGAGTTCAAGTGTGAAAGCAATTGCACTGCTTGTTTGAAAGGAAAACAACACAAGGTTTCATTCCCACCTATTGAAGAACCAAAGTCCACTGCCTGCTTACAACTTCTTCACATGGATCTCTTTGGTTCTGTGAGAGTGATGAGCATGGCACAGAAGAAATACTGTCTGGTAATTGTGGATGATTACTCCAGATTTCTATGGACTTTCTTTCTACATTCAAAGGATGAAGCTGCACAGAAGATCATAAACTTTGTGTTGTATGCTGAGAAGCAGTATTCCCTCTCAGTCAAGTGTATTAGAAGTGACAATGGAACAGAATTCAGGAACAATACACTTGATGGGTTCTACCTTTCCAAGGGAATAAAGAGACAGTTTAGTATTCCAAGAACTCCTGAACAGAATGGAGTTGTGGAGAGAAAGAACAGGACCCTCATTGAAGCTGCAAGGTCTATGTTGGCTGATTCTGGACTGCCATTGACCTTTTGGGCTGAAGCTGTCAACACAGCATGCTATGTGCAGAATAGAGTGCTAATAAATCAGAGGTTGATGAAGACTCCATATGAAGTTCTGCATCATTTGGCCCCTCTCATTTCATTCTTTAGAGTATTTGGGTGTCCCTGTTTCATTCTCAACACAAAGGATCAGCTCCAGAAATTTGATCCTAAGGTGTATGCAGGGTACTTTGTTGGTTATTCATCAACTTGCAAGGCATACAGAGTCTTTAACTGCAGAACAAAGATGGTTGAAGAGACTCTACATGTCAAGTTCAATGAATCTCCAAAGGACAAGATTCCACAAAGCCCTGTGGAGCTCTTTGATTTGGACATACTGCAATATGTTCCTTATCAATCTCCTGCTGTTGCTCCTGTCAACAGTTCACCACCTGGTGTTACTGCTGAAGATGATGATGATAGTAGTAATCACCTCTTCAGGTTAGTGACCAACTGCCTGAGTCCTCTAAACCTGATGCTCCTGTAGCTCCAGCAGCACCATCCACAACAAATAATGATGAGATTTCTGCATCCTCAACTTCATTTGAGTTGCCACCATCTTCATGGTTTCAAGAATCTGCATCAACATCTGCTGCTGCTGAAGGTCCTACAAACACTTGCACAGATTTGATTGTTTACCAAGAGCTGAAAAATCACCCAATGACTCAAATCCTTGGTGATATCAATGCTGGTGTTTCAACCAGAAGCCAGTTGTCCAATTTCTGCTTCTATGCTCTTTATCAGTCAGCTAGAGCCAAAGACTATCATGTAGCTTTGAGAGACAATGGATGGGTTGAAGCCATGCAGCTTGAGCTTCTTCAGTTCAAGAAACAGCAAGTGTGGGAGCTTGTTCCTCTACCCCCAGGTAAGTGTGCAATAGGCACTAAACGGGTGTTTAGGAATAAAACTGATGAAAATGGGCTAATCGTTAAGAACAAGGCCAGACTGGTTGTGCAGGGGTTTGCACAAGAAGAAGGTATTGATTATGATGAAACCTTTGCCCCTGTAGCCAGACTGGAGGCAATTAGATTGTTTTTAGCCTATGCTGCACTCCACAATCTTAAAGTTTTTCAAATGGATGTCAAAAGTGCTTTTCTATATGGTACAATAAAAGAAGAAGTTTATGTGTGTCAACCACCAGGCTTTGAGGATAATAAGCACCCAGAATGGGTATATAAGCTTGATAAAGCTCTTTATGGGTTGAAACAAGCACCTAGAGCCTGGTATGAGACCTTATCAAACTTTCTTCTCCAGAATAATTTCACTAGAGGCTCCATAGATAAAACTTTATTTATTAAGAAGGTGGATCAGCATAAGCTACTTGTTCAAATTTATGTTGATGATATTATATTTGCATCCTCTGATCCCCAATTGTGTGAGGATTTCCAAAACTTAATGCAACAGAAGTTTGAAATGAGTGCAATGGGAGAATTACAGTTCTTTCTAGGTTTGCAAATCAAACAAAAAGCTGATGGAATTTTCATTCATCAGTCTAAATACACAAAAGATCTTTTGAATAAGTTTGATTTACAAAACTGTAACCCTGTTCTACTCCCATGTGCAACACTACACAATTGGATGTTGATCAGAAAGGTAAAGGTGTTGATGAAACCCTTTACAGATGTATGATTGGTTCCTTGATGTATTTAACAGCTTCTAGACCAGATATTATGTTTGCTACATGTGTTTGTGCTAGATTTCAGGCTGCACCTAAAGAGTCTCATCTGATTGCAGTCAAGAGGATCTTTAGATATCTGCAAGGTACACAATCTCTAGGCTTATGGTATTCCACTGGACATTCTTGCAAATTAGTTGCTTTCTCTGATAGTGACTATGCAGGGTGTAAGTTGACCAGGAAATCAACTTCTGGTGGATGCCAATTCCTAGGCAACTGTTTGATTTCTTGGCAGAGTAAGAAACAAACATCTGTTGCTACATCCACTGCTGAAGCCGAGTACATTGCTGCTGCAAGTTGTACATCCCAAATACTCTGGCTTCAGAATCAACTTTTGGATTATGGCATTACAGAGACTAAGACTCCATTATTAATGGATAGTGCTTCAGCTCTTTGCATTGTCAAAAATCCAGTCCAGCACTGTAGGACCAAACATATAGAAATTAGACATCATTTTATAAGAGATTGTTTTGAAAAGGGTCTAATTAATCCTATGTTTGTGCCTAGTGCTGATGAGCTTGCAGACATTTTTACTAAGCCTTTGGATAGTTCAACTTTCCACAACCTGGTGTTAAGGCTTGGTATGCTGCAGCTAGAATAAGTGACAACTACTGATGATCTCAGTAATTACTGATGATCATTGGTAATCATGTCACATATAAGTACTGATGAGTTATTTTACCCTCAATAGTTTTTATAACTACTGAAGGCTAAATGCTTTAAGTACTGTGCTTTATCTGTTCTAAACTACTGATGTAGTTACAACTACTGAAATCAGTAGAAACAGATAAGTACTGATGTCCTATGAAACAACTGAAAACAGCAAAAAGGCTGATGAGTAAGTGTTGAGGACAGTATGAAACAGCTGAAAGGCTATGTATTGACGACAACTACTGATGAGTACTCTCTCTTCAGTAGTTCACAAACTACTATTCTTCATAAACAACTGAAGCAATACCATGTCTTCAGTAGTTTCACAACTACTGATGACTAACACCAAGTCTTCAGTTGTTTACAACAACTGATGGCAAAACCACGATCTTCAGTAGTTTCACAACTACTGATGACTAATACCAAGTCCTCAGTTGTTTCAACATCTGAAGTCCAACTTGTCTTCAGTAGTTTTTAAACTACTGATGCCTAAATCAGAGACTTCAGTTGTTTCAACGTCTGATTGTAAACACCATGTCTTCAGTTGTTTTATAACTGCTGACCACACCAATACCATCAGTCGTTTCAAACCTCTGAAAGTTAATACCACGTCATCAGTTGTTTCAAATACTGATGACTAACACCAAAACCTTCAGTCGTTTCATAACCCGTACCCTATATATATCTGATCCCTCTTTCAGAGTTTTTCATTCTTTCACGACCTAAAATTTCAAAAGCTCTGAAAACCTTTCACTTCATTAATGGCAACCATGCAACTCAAGCCTCGACACAACTGTGTCGCGTACCTCACTAAATCGCCCTTCTGGACCAAATTCGATAATGCTATAGATCTTATGGTCCAATCACCACTGAAAACGGCCTTCCTCCTAAATCCAATCATTTATGCCGATTCGCTACATCAGTTTTGGACTAATGCAACTGTTAATGGAGAATCTATCCATTCGTCCATTAACTCTCATAAGGTGGTCATCTCTACTGCTACCATCCGCCAGATATTACTGTTAGATGATGCTGCCTACCCTGTTGGATATCCTAAGCGCCAACTTGATCTTTCATTTGGACAACATGGATATCAAGGCGATCTTAGTGCTTCAACAATCCTGAAGAAACATTTTCCAGATGCTGAACGATAATATTTCATATGGTAATGTTTGCCTGGCCCCGAAGACTTCTTCTTGGGATCAACTGTCTTCCAGATGGCAACAGGTACTGTTCTCTATCCTTGAACAAGAACCACTAAACTTTTCTGAAATAATTTTTCTTGAACTCAAGGATATGGCCACAAAACCACTTTCTAACCGTTGGATACTATATCCTCGGTTTATAATGGCCATAATAGAGAATCAGCTTTCTGCTGAGGGACTAGTTGGTCTGGGAGTCCCTGCTTTGGCTGTATTGCCGGAGGTATACTCCCGACACAACACTGACCAAACTCTTAAACAGGCTGCCAAGGTGCGCAAACCCAGGCAGCTGGAACCCACAGCCTCCACTTCCACATCCAAAGTCCCCTCCAAACCCACAAAGAAGAAGCCTAAGAAAGCTACTCAGGGAGTTGAGTCCCCTGTGGATGCTCCTGCTGCACCAACGCAGGTTATCTCTACTGGAAATAACCCCCCAGTGGAGACTATGACTCCACCAACCGAAGCCGGTCAGGTTTTCTCTCAAAAGGAACCTGATGCAACCACTCAAAGGGAAGCCACACTGCTGGGATCCTCCTCACTTGAGGGGATTACCATTGAAGAGCACCACTCGTCCCGGGTGCACACTGCTTCCACACCCTCTCCTGATGCAACCGCCCCTCAAAGTCCTACAATTATTGTTGCGAAAGTGCTGACGCAGTTGCATTCCTCACCCCCCACCCAGACACCAATCACTACTGGGATAACTTCAACACCTGAGGGGGAGGATCACAATGCTTCTGTCAACCCACAGCACAGGGGTTATCATGTTCCATCTTCTAGTGTAGATAAGGAGGTGCGAACTTCTGGTGAGGCTGCCACTGCCTCTGACTTAGCAAATGACCAGGGTGCAGTTGGTAACATCTCTAAGACCTCACCAGCGGCAACAGCTGATGAAGGACATAGTCCTGAGGCTGGAAGTCCCCAGAACCAAGAACAAGGGGCACATGCTATAATTGATCTACACTCAAGGCATGTTTATCCTGACTCTGTCAGGAGGTCAGGTGATTCAGTATCAACTGATGATGACCTGAGCTTCTTCTATGATGTAGTTGCTCAAAACACCATTCTAGAGGATGAGGTTAGCAGACTCAAAGAGCTGCTGGCCAAGATGTCTCAGGATGCAAGTCCATCTGCCACCACAATACACCCACAGATGGCACCTTCTTCTGAAGGTCCCCTACACACTGAGCCAATACATACTTCCAAGCCACCAGCCTCTGCTTTTGGCACTGATTCTCACGAACAGAACCATCCTGATCAATCAGTTGCTAACCTTCAAAATTCCCTACCTCTCATCACTCCCATGATCACAGATATAGTGATCAAAGCCATTGATGAGAGGCTTCCTACAATAATACAACCTTGGTGGAGGAGTTGGTGACTAAATCCCTTTCTACTGCTCAAACCCTTGCACCCAATGCAACCAAAAAGGGGGAGAGTCAGTCGTTAAAGGAAAAAGGAAGAGGATAGATGGGGAGAAGGAGAAAGAAACAGAGAAGGTAAATGAGAAGGAGAAGGAGAGTGAGAAGGAGCTGAAGTGAATGAAAGTCAAAAAGACTTTCATGTCACATATCAAAAGAGGAAGGAGAGTCTGAGAAGGAGAAGGAGCTGAATGATATGGTGAAAGAAGCTGATGCCAACCATAACCGTTCAATGGATAAAATCATTGAACAGTTATATAGGCAGGGTTTTGACATCCAACAACTAGACTCCGAGATCAGAAGGTTGGAGACAGAGGAGATCAACTCAAGATGGGCTAGTTATGATGCCTTAGAAAGAGAAAGGCTGGAGATAATGATCAGATTTATAGCCAAATACTTGGGAAGATCTCTGATTGAAATAAGGGCCTGGACCAGGGACAACATCTTGGCAATAACCACCAAGATTTGTTCGTCTGAAGCATACTCCAAAGGTTTAGTGATTGAGGCATTGAATGAAGCTGGGGTTGGGAATCGAAAAGAACAGACAAAATTTACTAAAGCCTCCCTTACAGCCAAAATGCTAAAACAGTCTGAAAAGCCTCTATCCTCAAAATCACTACCTCCACAACCCACTAAAACAACCCCTTTACCCTCTAAACCAACCATCCAACCCACAAAACCAAATCCTTTACCCCCAAAACCCACTGCTAGTGATGTACCTAGACAAAAGAAAAGAAAGGTACTGAGGCCTCATGAAGAAGAAGAGGAGGATGAAGACAGACTGCCACTCTCTGCAGTTATTACTTTGCCTAAGGCTAAACCCATGTCCATCACTCCTGCTTCTCAAATGCATGATGTGATGATAAAGATTGAAGAGGAACAGATGCAAAGACACGATGAGGAAATGCTGAAAAGCATTGACAAAGCATATGCCACATCCTCTTCAATGATTAGCATGAAGAAAGAAATCTTAAGATTGTACACCCTTGCTAATACCTTTCAATACCAAAGGGGAAAGTAAGGATATGGCCTGATCCTAGGGTGGCACACCGGATTGTCAAGAAAGAAATTCCTTCAAAATACAAGGGCGAAGTGAAGAGGGTTGTCGACGAAGACATCACTGTGGTTCTTGTAGTGTCCCCTTGGGAAATTGTAGAAGAGTTCAAGAAACCCTATGAAGCCAAACAACCACCTCAAAAGATGTTGGAGAACAAAATCATAAAGAAGGATTGGTTTACAAAAGACTTGAAAACTTCAAACAAGAAGAGCTCAACCTGCTCTTAGAAGGGACTCATCCAGATGAGTTTGCTTACAGACAAATAACCACGGTTGAGCTCAAGAATGGAAAACAGGCCAAGTACATATCTGAAGTGTATGGCCGAGAAGGATTATTTGATGGTGTGCCCGAGGTGCTGACAATGGATGAGCAGATCATGTTTCTAAGGGCTTGCACCAGGGAATCATATAGGCTGATACACGGGAAGTAGATCTCATGGTTGGGGTAACAGCTCGGTGTCCAAGTCCCCAATACAGAGCTCCCAACCATATCATGCAAAACAGATCATTAGAGACTTCTTCCCAGGCCGGTGCTGAAAAAGGGTCACTTCTCATCTGATCAAGAGGATAAAAAGACCAATCTATTTGCCAAAATAAGTGGGACTCGTCAATAACTTAGAGGTTTTGGCTGCATTGGTTCAGGGGGAGTTTGTTGGACCAAAAGAACCAATGAGCCTGATCAGAGAAACCTCTAAGTCCCACAGGACATCACAACAGCTGAAGAAGACCTGATCAGCTGTTCTACAAAGTCTGAAGAATACAACTGCTGAAGTATTTCTGAAGTACTGAAGACAAAGACTGAGACAACAGCTGAAGATCTAAAGTCTAAAGACTTCAACAAGTACTGAAGACAAAGACTGAAGATCAACAGCTGAAAGACAAAGTCTGATGTTCAAGTACTGAAGACATCAGCTGATGTTAACAGCTGATGACAACAGCTGAAGAGGGCTTCTTCAGTTGTTGTGATGGTTTTTCTTCATCAGTAGTTTTCTTTTCCTTTCAGTAGTTTGTTTACTTTTCAGTACTTGTAAACAACTGAAGAGGTTGTTCTTCAGTTGTTGTAGTATCAGTAGTTTTATGTTTTTCAGTAGTTGTAAATAAGATGTTTAACACTTAGGAACATTTGTAAGAAGATGTCAGTTGTTGACATCTTCAGTAGTTGTTAAACATCAGTAGTTATCAAACGGTTACATGTCACTTTCAAGTGACATCAGCCTACGTCACTCTTTCCTTTATAAGGAAGGATGACTCACCTGTAATCGTGCCTTGGAGGCCGACAATCTTAATGCAATATTCCTTTTGTCGGATATTTCTCTCTCTATAACAAAATTCTTTTATCGTTTTATATCGAATGTTCTTGTTTGAATTTGTCTAATTCTGAGCTATTCCGCTGCTATATCTGTTCAATCGATTAAACCTAGAGGCTGAGATCCTAACAAATGCTATGATTATGCATGATGGATGATTGTTTGATGAATGTATGATGATTAGTAGGTTGTATGAATGTTAGGATACATGGAGTTTGCAAGAAATTGGTGAATGAAGTTGGTGTTCATAGGTTACGGATAATAGTAACTTTATTTTGCATGTAATGATGATCTAGTGATGGATTGATGTTATGGATGTGTTCATGATGATGATTAGATGCTAGGTTGTTGTTATGAATGCTACAAATCTTTGAATGGATGTTGTTGGTTCATAGCTTGCCAAAAGTATAAACTTTTGTTTGTGAAGATGGTTAGATTATGGTGATTAGGCAATGTTGATCATGTCTAGATATTGTTATGAGCTTGAGATGGTATAATTATGATGAATTCATGAATACGTTGGATGGTTCATAGATGTTGGGATGTACTTTCCCAAACGGAAACTTTATTTGCTTAAAGTCTGAAAAATGATAGCCTGAACATGTTTGGGATGTTAGGAACATGTTAGTATGATCATGAATAGATTCTAATGTGGTAGAACATGGTAATTTGGTTGTATGTGATGCCGCGGTAATCATGAATGATATTTGGACATTTATGATCATGTATGATTTGGATGTTGATTAGTGGTAGGACATCATGTTTGGGATTGGTGATTGATTGTTGTGATGCAATGCATATGGTTAATGATTATGGTTATGATGATCATACAAGCGTGCGAATCTGAGGCCCCTACTTAGTAGGATTGCCAGGGTTTAGTATGTGAAGTCGTGAGTGGCTTCACATGCCATGTGGTGAGTGGTTTGATCTTTGTGTGACATGTTAGTTGTGTTATAACTAGTGGATATGTTAATGTTCTAGATTCGCATGACTTGTATCATACTTGGTTGTATGATGATCTAAGTGTTACACCTGGATGATATAGCATACATATGATCTATTTGAATGTTAACTATGTATGATATATGTGTATGATTACTTGAATGGTTTACAACACATAAAGTCACCAACGGGTCAAACGGGTCAACTAGGTCAAACATGTATGTTTTGTTTGAAATCTTGAGTCCTTGGTTGTAGTGTACTTAAGGTTCCACATGTTCTTTGATTACACGTACTCATGCACTTATATGATCTAGGTAACCTCTGAAGGTTGTCTGTCTATTCTATTTGACAAGTCAAACTCTGTGTATCTAAACGCATATCAGGTGAGTTCATGCCCCACTTTTTATTTACTCTCTTTGGGAGAGATAGCATACTGGTAAATCACGAACGCTTTATAAATTCAAGTTGTGTACAATATTATATAGTGTTGATATCATGGAAAAGTCCTCACACTTTCTAATTGTTAATATTGAATAGTGGGGAAATTTGGGTAGTACTACTGGGTCTGGCGAGCCCCACTTGTGTAACTTGAGGTCAACCGGGTGCAAGTTGTCCTAATGAACATTGTCACGACCTGTTAAGTCGTGGCAGGAGGCAACAATATAATACAGTCAGCTTCAATTGCGAAATCACTATAAAATAATAATTATTGTTAATGGACTAGCTATCTGTTACAATATGCTACTTGTACATCTCTATTATTAAATTGTTTATGTTTGAATATCTCTTGAACTCACCAACCATTGTGTCGACATTTTTAGTATGCTATTCTCAGGTCATTAGCTTCTTGCCATAGGAGCACTGCATGGTCCACTGCATTCTATGACACGGTCTTCAAGACAAATTTTATCATTTTAATAATTAATGATTACTCTTTTGGGATTGGCACGTGTTTTGCCACAATTGTACTTTTATTTCTCTGGGTTGTTTTCAAAACGCTTCCGCACTGTTTAATTTATTTACTTTGGGTTGATTTCATTTAAATTATGGCATATAGAGTCGTTCTGAGTAACTATTGACTGTGATCCTGGTTTGTTCACACGCCTCACGATAAAACTCCGCAAGTGGATTTTGGAGGGTGTGACAGATTGGTATAAGAGCCATTGGTTATAGGGAACTAGGTTGCATACACACTAGAGTATAACCGCACACAGTTAATTAGTTACCTCTGCCTTATTCTCATATACTGTATACTCATTGGCATACACGTCACACTCTCTACAGCATGGCATCGTCTTCGAGAGCTCCGGGTAAACAACTTGAATCACCTACACGATCTGAATCCCCACCTCCCGCACCTGTACCTGAACATGGATTCAATTGGCCCCGACTGGCTTATCCCCGAGAAGAGATTGACTCGGGTCAACCATTTGCATTGATGAAGCGTGACCCTCCGCGAGACTGGCGTTCCTATCCTAGATTTGTTGACCATATCATGTTTAGGGAGCGCGTACCTGTCCCAAAGCCATGGACTAGGAACAATGCCAATCAACCCATACCTTCACTCCCACGAACGACGCAGTCCAACGAGCAACTGATTGCTGCACTAATGGTTGCACTAGATACAGAACAACATCGACTAAGGCGGCTCACGGGTGATGTCTGTACACTACAACAAGAGGTGTACAACCTGAGACACAATTGGATGAACTCGAGGAACAACACGGGAAGACCCTGAACGGTTGTCACCATATGCAAGATGGTCTTATGGCAATCCAAGGGCGCATGACTGCTCGTGAACAGCGGGACGCCGTAGCCGATAATAGGATTGCCATTTTAGAAGCTCAGCTAGCGGCACTTCAGATTGCTATAACTCCTGCTCCTGCAGCAGACCCTGAGGATGAGGAGGATCCCGAGGAAGGACCCGAGGAGGAGGAACCGGAGGAGATGGAGGATGATAGTGATGGGTCAGATGTTGTCGATTGACTTCTTTATATGACTTAGACTACGTAGTGTTTTCTTTTTGAAACCTATATGGGAAGGGTTGTTTCCCCACACGAACGACAAACTTCAATTTTGACATTGCTAAATACATTGTGACTCATTTTCAATTTATTTACTTTGGTTATTATTTTTGTTATGAATGTTGTGGTTGTGATGATTCATTATTTCTTTTGTTTACTGTCTACTATGCTTCAATGAGTTAAATATGTTTGATGTTACTCATTATTGTATTTGTGAATGTAAACTGAAAAGAATGGATGCTCGTGGACATGGACGTGGACGTGGTCGTGGACGCGGACGTGGACGTGGCACCGGAGAACAGGGTGGTGGTGCTATTAACATGACTCCCGCAGAATTGGCTGCTCTAATTAACAAGCATGTTCAGGCGGCAGTGGCTGCTGCCCACGCGGGTCAGCCAGCAGGTAAACATTGATAGAAAGATAAATCTGATATCCTTTATAACTGTAGGGGATGTATGATTAATGTGTGTTGTGTTAAAACAGGACCACCAGTGTGTACCTACAAGTCCTTCATGGACTGTAAACCAAACACCTACAGTGGTACAGAGGGTGTTGTAGGGCTTGTATGCTGGTTCGAGAAGACTGTGTCTGTTTTCTCTAAATGTAACTGTCCACCAGCGGATCAAGTAAAGTATGCTACCGGGACTTTGGAGGGTGTTGCTCTGTCTTGGTGGAACGCGCAAGTCCAGATGCTTGGACAAGCGATGGCGAATGGACTTCCATGGGATGAGTTCAAAGCAATGATGACCGAGGAGTACTGTCCTCGCAGCGAAGTACAGAAGTTACAGATGGAGTTCTGGCAACTGAAAATGCAGGGCTCGGAAATCGAGGCTTACACCACCAGAACCCATGAATTAGCAACTTTGTGCCCGGGAATGGTGAATGAGGTGCATAAAAGGATAGAGCATTACATACGGGGATTGGTACCTGAAATCCAAAGTATGGTAACTGCTTCTAATCCAGCCACAATTCAGCAAGCCATCCAGCTAGCTCACAGGCTAACTGACCAAGCCGTGGAGCAAGGACGTCTACCCAAACGGGGCGCTGTGGCAAGCGTTCCCGACAACAAAAGAAAGTGGGATAATGCTAACAACACCAAAGCATCATCATCTTCCGGTGGTTAACCTCAACCTCAACAGCAACAACAACCGGTTCAGCAGCAACGGAGGTTTGACAATAACCGTAACCCCAACCAGATGCCTACAAATAATCAAGGACCCAGTGGTTATGGTGGGAGACATCAGAAGTGTACTCGGTGTAATTACCATCATGTGGGAAGGTGTGATAGCTTCAAGTGTCAATGATGTGGAAAAATTGGACACGCTGCGAAGGATTGTCGTGGTAAACTGGTGAGGAGGCCACAACAACCCCAAGAAACTCCCAAGGGTTGTTTTGAATGTGGGAAGAAGGGCATTACAAGCGAAACTGCCCACAACTAAGGAGGAACGGAAAGGGCAACAATAACAACAACAACACCAACAACCATAGTAACAACAACAACAATGGTAATAATAACAACAATGGTGGAAATGGTACTGGAAATGGCGGCAATAAAGATGGGGCTAAGGGGAGAGCCTTCGTCATTGGCTCAGGTGAGGCTCTAAATGATCCCACAACTATTACCGGTAGATTCTCTGTTAATGGTTGTTTCGCTACGGTACTATTTGATACTGGAGCCGATAGGAGTTTTGTGTCCTTAAAGTTCTGTAGTCTTTTAAGTGATATACCCTCTGCTTTAGAATCTAAATACACTGTGGGATTAGCCGACGGTAAACAAATCCATGTAACGCATATCCTTAAAGACTGTAAGATAGAACTTGCTCATCATACTTTCACCATAGATCTCATGTTTGTTACACTGGGGAGTTTTGATGTTGTGATAGGCATGGATTGGCTCTCTAGCAAGCAAGCGGAAGTCATATGTCACGAGAAGACCATACGGATCCCGGATGGTGATCAAATCCTTATTGTCAGAGGTGATAGGAGTGGTACTGTGATAGGCATCATCTCATTCATGAAAGCCCAAAAGTTGTTACGAAAGGGCCGTGTGGCTATCCTAGCACTTGTAACCGATAAGCAGGCAGGAGAAAAGAGAATGGAGGATATTCCTGTAGTACGCGACTTTCCAGAGGTGTTCCCAGAGGATCTTCCTGGATTACCACCTCACCGCCAAGTGGAATTCCAGATTGAGTTAACTCCCGACGCAACTCCGATTGCTAGGGCACCTTATCGATTAGCACCGAACTAACTACAGGAGTTGTCGTCACAACTTCAGGAGCTTTTGGATAAGGGCTTTATTCGACCTAGTACATCACCTTGGGGAGCTCGTGTTCTCTTTTTTAAGAAGAAGGACGGCACACTCTGGATGTGCATCGATTATAGAGAGTTACACAAGGTAACAGTCAAGAACCGATACCCTTTACCTCGTATTGACGACTTGTTCGATCAGCTTCAAGGATCAAGCTATTATTCCAAGATTGACTTGAGATCTGGTTATCATCAACTCAGAGTTCGAGAACAGGACATTCCCAAGACTGCGTTTCGTACTCGTTATGGTCATTATGAGTTCTTGGTCATGCCTTTTGGGCTGACTAATGCACCTGCTGTGTTCATGGACCTTATGAACCGCATGTGCAAACTGTATCTTGATCAGTTTGTCATTGTGATCATCGATGATATACTGATATATTCTAGGACCAAGGAGGAGCATGACGAGCACTTACGAATGATCTTGGAACTGTTGAAAAATGAGCAGTTGTATGCTAAATTCTCAAAGTGTGACTTTTTGATAAGAGAAGTACAATTCCTAGGTCATATTGTTAATGAGGAAGGGATACACATTGATCCTGCCAAAGTTGAGGCGATAAAGAATTGGACTACACCCAAAACGCCGAGCGAGATAAGACAATTTCTAGGATTAGCGGGATATTACCGCCGATTCATAGAAGGATTTACTAAGATCGCTCAACCTCTCACGGCCTTGACTCGCAAAGGAACAACATACAATGGACTGAGAGTCAAGAATCAGCTTTCCAATTATTAAAATAAAAACTCTGTACTGCCCCAATATTAGCATTACCAGAGGGAACAGATGACTTTGTGGTGTATTGCGATGCATCCATTCAAGGATTGGGTTGTGTCTTGATGCAACAAGACAAGGTGATAGCCTACGCCTCAGACAACTAAGGTTCACGAGAAGAACTATACCACCCGGACTTAGAATTGGGTGCAGTGGTTTTTGCCTTAAAGATCTGGAGACATTACTTGTACGGTACCAAGTGCACTATCTACACCGATCACAAGAGTCTTCAACATATCTTCGAGCAAAAAGAGTTGAATATGAGGCAGCGACGTTGGGTGGAACTACTAAATGATTATGATTGCGCAATTACGTATCATACGGGAAAGGCGAACGTAGTTCCCGATGCCCTAAGCAGGAAGGAAACAGCTAAACCCTGACGGGTGCGAGCTTTACAGCTTACTATCAGTACCCAACTGCCCGAACAAGTTAAGGAGGCACAGATGAAGCTTTAAAAGTAGAAAATATTGGTTCTGAGTCCTTAAGGGGAATGGATAAACAGCTAGTGGTGAAAGAGGATGAATTCGGTATTTCATGGATAAACTTTGGGTGCCTGTTTATGGAAATCTGAGAGATTTAGTTATGAGCGAGGCACACAAATCTAAGTATTCTATACATCCTGATCCGACAAGATGTATCATGACCTAAAGGCTCACTATTGGTGGCCTAACATGAAAGCGGATGTAGCTACGTATGTGGGCAAGTGTTTGACCTGCTCGAAAGTAAAAATGGAATATCAAAAACCATCCGGACTGTTATAACAACCCGAGATTCCAATGTGGAAATGGGAACAGATCTCCATGGATTTTATTACTAAGCTACCCCGGACTAGTACTGATTGTGACATGATATGGGTTATTGTGGATCGATTGACAAAGTCTGCTCACTTCCTTGCAATTAAGGAAACTGATAAGATGGAGAAATTAACTCGATTGTACCTTAAAGAGATCGTTTCGAGACATGGAGTACCGGTCTCAATTATTTCTGATCGTGACGCTCGTTTCACGTCATATTCTGGCAATCATTGCAGAAATCTTTGGGTACACGGTTGGATATGAGTACTGCATATCATCCAAGACACATGGTCAGAGTGAGCGTACTATACAGGCGTTGGAAGATATGCTACGTGCTTGTGTGATTGACTTCGGGAATAACTGGGAAATTCACCTACCATTGGTGGAGTTTTCTTATAACAATAGTTATCATACTAGTACAGGCAGCACCTTTCGAGGCGCTGTACGGGAGAAAATGTCGATCACCAGTTTGGTGGGCAGAAATTGGTGATAGTCAGATATGGAACCGTGTGGCTGCAGCGCGAGACAGACAAAAGAGTTATGCTGACAAGAGACGGAAACCTATAGAGTTTCAAGTTGGTGACTGGTTTTGTTGAAAGTCTCACCATGGAAAGGCATAGTTCGGTTTGGCAAACGAAGGAAACTAAATCCGAGGTATGTTGGACCATTTGAAATAGTGGAAGAATAGGTCCAGTAGCCTATCGATTAGCCCTACCTGATTCGCTAAGTGGAATCCATGATGTATTTCACGTGTCAAACCTGAAGAAGTGCATAACTCATGAAACGATGGTGGTACCACTAAAGAAATTCAAGTGAATGAACAATTGCATTTTATCGAAGAACCAGTTGAGGTGATGGACCGTGAGGTGAAAACACTTAAGCAAAGCAAGATACCTATTGTTAAATCCGTGGAATTCGCGACGTGGACCGGAATTCACATGGGAACGGGAAGATCAAATGAAGCTTAAGTACCCTCAACTATTCGAAGGGAAGATGCCAGCAGACGAAGGTATTGATTTAAATTTCGGGACGAAATTTCTTTCAACATGGGGATGATGTGACAACTCCTCCAAACCTCACTCGATTTTGATTTCTGTGTGCCAATGCAGTAGACCAGTGATGAAACACTCTCACCATGTAACGCAATTTTCGGGACGAAAATTCTTTCAACATGGGGATAATTGACATCGGTAAATTTCCGTTACCAACTCCGTTAGTTCCGTTAAGTCTTGTATACACGTGTCGTGAGCACACACTGGTTGTCGTTTAACGTTGGTGACCTAATAATAATGGATAATGTTAATTTGATGTGAATCTAATTGATTATGTAGTATTAGTTATGTTTATGTGTTTACACATTTTTAAAAGGTTAATTAGAAAATTAATCGCGTAATGCGGAAACGTGCCTATTTATTCATATGTCTTGTGTTTTTATAAAGATAAGATATATAATGATTTTCATAAGTTTATATCTTTATATTATGAAGTTAAAAACACTTTGCAAAGAGTTTAAAGCCTAGTTTTTATAAAACAAATTACAAGGGCTAAAAGGGTAAATATGTAAATTAAAATTAAATAAAACAAAACCCTAGCCCCACACCCACCCCTTTCGGCCGTGATAATCAGCCAAGAACAAGCATCAAAACATCAATTTGATTCGATTACAAGGCATACAACACGTATGAATCATCAATTGCAAGTTATTACACGTTTAAAGGTTAGATTTTTCATGTTTCTTGTGAGTTTTGTTGAGGGCCGAACCCTAATTCGTGAATTGGCCTTCATGGGGTCGAAATTGATGTTGGTTGATGATGTTAGTATATAGTTAGATTGAATACATGTTAGTTAACGTCGATTATGCATGAATTCTATGTTTTTAGGGATTGATCATGAACTTTGGTATGAAACAAACCCTAGTTAGAAAATGCTATGATTATGCATGATGGATGATTGTTTGATGAATGTATGATGATTAGTAGGTTGTATGAATGTTAGGATACATTGAGTTTGCAAGAAATTGGTGAATTAAAGTTGGTGTTCATAGGTTACTAATAATAGTAACTTTATTTTGCATGTAATGATGATCTAGTGATGGACTGATGTTATGGATGTGTTCATGATGATGATTAGATGCTAGATTGTTGTTATGAATGCTATAAATCTTTGAATGATGTTGTTGGTTCATAGCTTGCCAAAAGTAGAAACTTTTGTTTATGAAGATGGTTAGATTATGGTGATTAGGTAATGTTGATCATGTCTAGATATTGTTATGAACTTGAGATGGTATAATTATGATGAATTCATGAATACGTTGATGGGTGATAGATTTGGGATGTACTTTCCCAAACGGGAAACTTTATTTGCTTAAAGTCTGAAAAATGATAGCTTGAACATGTTTGGGATGTTAGGAACATGTTAGTATGATCATGATAGATTCTAATGTGGTAGAACATGGTAATTTGGTTGTATGTGATGCCGGGGTAATCATGAATGATATTTGGACATTTATGATCATGTATGATTTGGATGTTGATTAGTGGTAGGCATCATGTTTGGGATCGGTGATTTATTGTTTGATGGAATGCATATGGTTAATGATTATGGTTATGATGATCATACAACCGTGCGAATCTGAGGCCCCTACTAGTAGGATTGGCAGGGTTTAGTATGTGAAGTCGTGAGTGGCTTCACATGGCATGTGGTGAGTGGTTTGATCTTTGTTTGACATGTTAGTTGTGTTATAACTAGTGGATATGTTAATGTTCTAGATTTACATGGCTTGTATGATACTTGGTTGTATGATGATCTAAGTGTCACACCTGGATGATATAGCATACATATGATCTATTTGAATGTTAACTATGTATGATATATGTGTATGATTACTTGAATGGTTTACAACACATAAAGTCACTAACGGGTCAAACGGGTCAACTAGGTCAAACATGAGTTTTTGTTTGAAATCTTGAGTCCTTGGTTGTAGTGTACTTAGGTTTCACATGTTCTTTGATTACACGTACTCATGCACTTATATGATCTAGGTAACCTCTGAAGGTTGTCTGTCTATTCTATTTGACAAGTCAAACTCTGTGTATCTAAACGCATATCAGGTGAGTTCATGCCCCACTTTTTATTACTCTCTTTGGGGGAGATATCATACTGGTAAATCACGAACGCTTTATAAATTCAAGTTGTGTACAATATTATATAGTGTTGATATCATGGAAAAGTCCTCACACTTTCTAATTGTTAATATGAATAGCGAGGAAATTTGGGTAGTACTACTGGGTCTGGCGAGCCCCACCTGTGTAACTTGCGGTCAACCGGGTGCAAGTTGTCCTAATGAACATTGTCACGACCTGTTAAGTCGTGGCAGGAGGCAACAACATAATACAGTCAGCTTCAATTGCGAAATCACTATGAAATAATAATTATTGTTAATGGACTAGCTATCTGTTACAATACGCTACTTGTACATCTCTATTATTAAACTATTTATGTTTGAATATCTCTTGAACTCACCAACCATTGTGTTGACATTTTAGTGTGCTATTCACACGTCATTAGCTTGCTTTCCATAAGAGCACTTCATTGTCCACTGCATTCTATGACATGGTTTTCAAGACAAATTTTATCATTTTAATAATTAATGATTACTCTTTTGGGATTGGCACGTGTTTTGCCACAATTGTACTTTTATTTCTTTGGGTTGTTTTCAAAATGCTTCCGCACTGTTTAATTCATTTACTTTGGGTTGATTTCATTTAAATTATGGCATATAGAGTCGTTCTGAGTAACTATTGACTGTGATCCAGGTTTGTTCACACGCCTCGCGGTAAAACTCCGCAAGTGGATTTTGGAGGGTATGACAGTAGATACGAATCTTATCATATGTCTAAGACCTTCGGCTTCAGGCACATGAGGGTTTAGATAACCGTTGATGTTATGGAGCTTGCTCCATGTAAGATTTGCCATGTAATCTGCACAAGAGACATGTGTGTTAGTTAACAATTTTGACTTTAACTTTGCTTTGATTTGTTAATGTGACTTTGATTTGTTTCAAAATTATCTTTTTCACTTTGCTCTGTTTTTCTCAGTAAACATAATTGTCATGGTTTTCAATATCAGTTGAATCCCTATCAATTTATATGTTTATTGGAATCGAAAATGTGTATTACATCACATTAATGAGTTTGATTTTGGTGTTCTTCAATAGTTTTCTGGTTCATTGTTCAATTTTGGGTAATAGTCCGAGACTTGGGATTTGGTTTCAAAATTTGTTCAAGTTATACCTTATCTTCGAAATGACTGTGGTTTTGAATCGATGACAAGAATGTTTAAAGATGAAACACAACAAAATCTTTGAGTGTTTGTGAAGATGATGATGATTGATGGTGGTGTACTGTAGTTTTGTGCTCGTCTCACTATAAGTTCTCTCAAATTTTAAAAGTATTAAATAACATGTTTGAATTCCTTTAAATACTCAAATAATACAATTTGAGAAATTTTACAAGTTTACAAGCAAATACAGTCACTACTGTAGCGAATGCTGAAGGTTAATTTGTTTAATTTTGATCATCCGCATTTGTTGACCGTAGCAAATGCAGAAGACAAACTTTTGGCATTGATAGTCTGCATTTGATTACTTTTGGCCATCCGCATTTGTGACTGTAGCAAATGCGGAAGGTTAATTTTTTTTGACTGACTGTCCGCATTACTCTACTATTACAAATGCGGAAGTTTTGTTTCTTAGTTTTATTCTATCCGCATTTGTGTACTGTAGCAAATGCGGAAGGTAAATTTGAAATTTTGGCCGTTCACATTTGATTTGTAGTAAATGCGGAAGAACATTGTAACAAATGCGGTTGAGTTGCTTGTTTTACCATATGCGTATATGTACAGTAGCAAATGCGATAGAACAAAATCCATTTGTGCAACTACAAATGCGGTTGACAAGTCAACACAGCACTATAGCAAATGCGATAGAGACCTGTTCATACGTATTTGTTGACTGTATCAAATGCGGTAGAGTAAATTTCATATACACTTCACACACTAATGCGGTAGAGTAAAGTCATTGTCGGTATTAGTTGTACATCAAAAATTATTGTTACCTGCATTACTTACATGCATGGGTTACCTTCACCCGTATTAACTAATGCACTTACCTACATTACCTTTTGAACTTAATCAAAAGTTAATGTGATTGAATTGATTATTCATCTTGTGAACAGGTGTACTTGATTGATTTTTCTTATGAAGTTGGTTGTTGAAGTTGTCAATTCTTGCTTGGATTGACTTGTATGTCATAGTTAATACAAGTTTCCCGATTTTGACAGATCTTGGGCTTATCATGCTTCTAAGAATCTGCATAAGCTGAGATATAATGGTAAAAGTTATTGCAACAACACCAACTAAAATTCTTTTTGTTTTGTTTTTCAAAATTGAGTTAATAAACAAAAATTTGAACTTACTCAAAAACTTTAAATTACTCCCCCTAAAGTTTATGCCCATATTTGGAGAGAAACTTTAAAGATTTAAAAGTTTTGAATATTATTTTGATTAATATTAATAATGAAGAGAAAAATCTCTTTGTAGGGATCATATCAATCTTACGTTACACATGTGCATCCTTTATGATTAAATGGACATGATTATGAACTTGAAGATTGAAGGTATGTTTGTCCCCTTAAGCTCATACCCGGTTGATATTTTGATGCAAATGACTTTTATCATGTTTTGGTTGATTTATTATTCAATGTGTACCTCACACACATAAGCATGAAATGATCAACCCTCCTTATACAATGCATGGTAGAACTTTGTCACAACTTTTCTTACCAGGTTACTTAAGTCATGAAATCTCATTTTCACTGATCCTCATTGGGATTCTTTTAATTTGATCCTTTTTCATGTTGATCCACATTGGGATTCTTTTCACTTCACTTTGGAAGGTGATCCATGATAGGATTCTTTTTTTCATTCACTTGTAATGTATTACTTTGTTGATTCATCCAATTTTGGATGTGTTGCACATTGGGAATCTTTTGGATCATGACATCTGCCCTATGTGCAAGTTTCATCAGGTCTTTGCTCAGCAAAACAAAGATGAAACATGATGTGGTGAAAGAGATTCATAAAGTATCATTACCTGGTGTGTTTAGGCTACTACATACACATGCATTCAGATAAACCAACACATACCTGTACTTTGTGATGAGTGTTTCACAATTGAATATGTCTTTAATTCATCACTGCATGTATCTTTTCTTCCAAGATAAGCCTACCAACATATCTAGTAAGTCATTTTAGTCTTTTAGATTTTGAAATTAAGCACAGTGAATGACATAACGACTGTAATAATATCATTTCCCATATTCTTTTCTTCATAAAACTTGTTTTCTCTTTGTGGTTTTTTTTATGTTTAAAATTATTTTTTTGATGTGTTTTCATGGTTTTTACTCAAGGTTAATCATGCCAATTGACTGAACCAGAAATTGAACCTACTAGGTTCAAATGCCTTGGTAAACAAATCAGCTAATTGACTTTCTGTGGTACTTGAATCAATTTGATAAACCTTTTTCAGCACATCTCTCAAAAATGATATATAATTTCAATATGTTTTGTTTTTGAGTGCTGAACTGGATTATTATTTATAAAGACAACAGCTATGTTGTCAATAGAAATTGGTGTATGCAAAAAGTTAAACCCATAATCAAGCATCTGGTTTTGAATCCAGAGAACTTGAGAGCAACATGCTTAAGCAGCAATATACTCATCTTTGTGTGGACACAGACACATTTGTCTACTTCTTGCATTGCCAGGATACTAGTCTGGGACCATGAATTGACAACCGCTAGAAGTGGATTTTCTGTTGAAGTTGCATCCTCCATAATCACTGTCTGTGTAGGCATAGAGATCAAATTCTCCTTCCTTTGGATACCATAATCCAAGAGCTGGTATGCCCTTCAGATATTTGAATATCCTCTTGACTACGTTCACATGTGATTCTTTTGGATTAGCTGGATATCTAGCACATACGCAAACACCAAACATAATGTCAAGCCTACTGGCTGTTAGAAACATAAGTGAACCTATCATTGATCATAGTGAGTTTGATCCACTGATTTGGCTTCAGGGTCAGGTCCAATCTTCACTTTAGTATCTACAGGAGTTCTGATAGACTGACAGTGAGCAAGTGGAATCTCTTCAACATGGTTTCTACAATTTTGATTGATTGATGAAGATTCCATCTGCTGTTTGCTGGACTTGCACCCCTAGAAAGAATGTGAGTTCCCCGTAGCACTCATTTGGAACTTTGAATGCATAAGATCTTCAAATTCTTTGCAGAGTTGCTTGTTTGTCCAGCCAAAGATAATGTCTTCCACGTAGATCTGGACTAACATCATGTCTTTTCCTCTTATTCATCTGAAGAGAGTCTGATCAATCTTTCCCCTTTCATACTCGTGTTCAAGAAGAAAGGATGATAGAGTCTCATACCATTTTCTTGGAGCTTGATGAAGACCATACAGAGCTTTGTCAAGCTTGTACACTCTGTGAAGGAAATCTAGATCTTCAAAGCCAGGTGGTTGACTTACATAGACTTCTTCAGCAATCTTTCCATACAAGAAGGCACACTTTACATCCATTTGATAAATAGTAAATTTCATTGACGCAGAATATGCAAGAAAGATTTTGATTGCTTCTAGTCTGGCAACAGGAGCAAACACTTCGTCGTAGTCAATTCCTTCTTCCTGAGTGTATCCCTGTGCCACTAGTCTTGCTTTATTTCTGATGACTATCCCTCTATCATCAGTTTTGTTCCTGTACCGCCATCTGGTACCAATAGGGTATTGTCCTTCGGGAAGATCTACCAGCTGCCATACTTCTTGTTTCTTGAATTGAAGCAATTCTTCCTGCATTGCTTCAATCCAACTATTGTCTTGAAGCACCTCTTTGATGTTTTTGGGTACTGTTTGACATAGAAAGCAGGAGAACAAACAGATGTTTGCAATACTGGACTTGCTTCTTGTCACCCTCTCATTAAGATCACCAATAATGGTTTCAACTGGATGATTCTTGTGTATTCTTGTGGTTGGAATGGTGTCCCCAGCAACTGCTACATCTTCAGCAGCACTGTCATCGTGTATTGTTGTTGAATTATGAAAATTGTCAACTTCCGTTTCAGTAACTGCTACATCTTCAGTAGCACTGAGGTTGCTTGCATCATTTGAAGTATCTTGGTTTCTTCTGGATGATGAAGCCTGTTTTTGATTTCTGATCTCATGTGACAAGTCATCTGAGTGAGATGGTACTAGGCTGTGACAAGTGTCTGATGGGATCAGCTTGAAGAGGAACATCTTCATTCATATGTTCATCAGATGTAGGTGGAATCAATGGATAATTTTCTGCTCTTTCTACAGTTGATGAAGTATCACCTGAATGTATATTTCCTGCATCAGACAAGTGAAATTGGTCAAATGATTTAGTAAAAGTTTTAGTATCAAACAACCAATCAGGATCATTTGTAGATTTGGGAAACAAATGTTCTTTGAATTGAACATTTGTGGATTCATGATAATGTTCAGTCTAGGATTGAACACTCTATAAGCCTTTGAGACGGAAGAATAACCTACAAAAAGTCCTTTATCAGACTTAGATGAAAATTTTCTCAAATGATCACGGGTGTTTAATATTAACACTGGACAACCAAATGATTTGAAGAATCCAATAAATGGTTTCCTATGAAATATTAGTTCATAAGGTGTTATGTTACTTTCTTTAACAATCAAAGTTCGATTTTGCACAAAGCACGATGTGTTAACTGCTTCTGCCTAGAAGGGGATTGGTAGTTTAGCATCGGCTAGCATCGTTCTTGCTTCTTCAATCAATGTTCTATTTCGCCTTTCAACTACCACATTTTGTTAAGGAGTTCTAGCTGCACCGAATTGATGGGCAATGCCTTTGGTTGCACAAAAGGAACTCATATTTTCATTTTTGAACTTTGTACCATTATCACTTCTTATTATTTTGACTTTGAGATCAAGTTGATTTTCAATTTTAGTGATAATTCTTGAATTTTGGGATGCTTAATTTTTATGAAGTAGGAAGAACACCCATGTAATCGAGAAAAGTCATCAATGATCACTAAAAATATTGTTTCTTTCCCATACTCATTACATGAGTTGGTCCAAACAGATCCATGTGAAGTAACTTCAATGGAGTATTGTTAGTGTTCACCAGCTTGGTTTTGTGAGACGATTTGTGTTGTTTTCCTTTGAGGCACGCTGAGCATTGATCAATAAAATTGAATTCTTTTTTAGGAAGACCAATTAATGGTTTCCTTTGACTAACTTGTTCATATTTTTAAAGTTAGTGTGCCCCAAACGTCTATGCCAAAGCTGTGACTCATCAAATGATGCTTTAGACAAAAGACATGTTTCTTCCTTAGGTGATGCAGAACACAGGTTTAAGACATATGTATTATTCTTCCATGGAGTCTTTAAGACAACCCATTCTTCAGGAATCTGAAATCTAGGTTCAGAATGTAGCAGTGAGTGTCTGTAAAGTGAGTGGAATATTTTTTGTCGCAGATCTGAGACACGCTTAGCAATGAAATTCAGTTGTTCACAGTAATTCACTCTGTCAAAGCTCAGCATCCTATTTGTCACAGATCCTTCTCCTGTAATCCTACCACCTTCTGAATCTCCACCGAATGCCACAGTAGTTCCTTGTATGTACTTGAAATCATGAAGGAGGGAACGATCTCCAGTCATGTGTCAGGAGCATCCGCTGTCTACATACCATAGGCTATTAGACCTGTGTGGATGAACCTACAAACAAAAAGAACTAATTAGAATAAGGAACCCAAGCCATGATGTTCTTGGGTTTCCCGTTCCTATTCATGATAGTCACCTCCTTGTAGTTCCCTCTGAATAGTGATTTAGATGGAGGTGATTTGGGAGATTTTTGGTAATGAATTGGTCGAGTCATCTCATCAACATCTACTGAGGAGTCAGATGAATAATGAAATCATTGGTCTCTATTTCTTTGTAAAAGTTTAGCTCGAGTTTCATTATTAAAAGTTGGTTTTTGCTTAGGAAGGTCAAGTTTGTGTTTTATTGTGAGATGATTTCTTTGACCCTTCCTTAAATCCTTTGAGTTATTTATGTCATTTGTTGATCTAGGTGTCCTAGATTGAGTATTATGAAGATGAGGTTTGATAGAATCCATCACAGTAGATGTTTTTGAGATGGACTTGTGTTGAGGAATTCTTAACCCCTTCGGATTGAAGTAACAATTAGATGTATTATGATTGTTCATGTCACAGATTGAACAATACTTGTTGAAATAGCAATTTTTGTTGGAGTGATTGTTCATATCATAGATAGAACAATATTGATTGAAGAAGCATTTATCTGTCTTGTGATTGAACATGTCACAAATATCACAATACATTTGTTTGTTTCGAATCAGATTTTTCTATTTGTGACTCAATTGATACTTTCTTTTGATGAGTCACTTTCTTTTTTTAGGTGATGAATCAGAATCAGCCCTTTTAGTAGATTGTTTCACAACACTACTTTTGTTCCTTGTCTGGGTTGTTTCTGTTTCTTCAACCTACTTCGCACCTCTTTCTCAAACTGGTCAACATGTTCTTTGTTACAAATATCAAACCCAACTCCCTGCCTTAATTTTGATGACTGAGGTCTGATGAAGTTTTATGTTTGAACTCAGTTTTACAGTTGGTTTCTTTTTCAGTGAAACCTTTTCTGATTTGCTTGAATTTTATGGAGATACAATCTCATTATGAGAACTACTTTCAGTAGTGGGTTTCACTATTTTGACATATTTCTTTTTTCCTTGTAAAACAGATGGTATGAATTTTATAAAAGGTACAATTGCTTTTACAGGGCTTGATGGTTTCATGACATTCACTGTCTTGTCTGAGCACTCTTTGATTTTGATTGGGTTTCCTAACTTGATTTTATCCTCATTGGTTTCAAAATAAACATCAGGTTTGCTTTGAGGATTTGTCACTTGTTTCACTACTACTGTTTAGGTTCCACAGTTTTAGGTTCGATTGATTCAGAGAGTGATACAGAGTCAGGCATGACAGTGTAATTGTCATTCTATGGTGGGGGACATGAATTGCACCCAATCCCTGACATGTCCTTTGGATCCTTTTGTGAATCCAGCATTTCTTGCAGCTTGACTGAAGACATTTGAAACTTTTCAAGTTTCACTTCAGTCATAGATTGTTGAGCTTTAGCTTGAGCTAACTTTTGAGTAAGTAGCTCATTTTCAGCCGCAAGATTGTATTTCTCACCATGCAATTTTTCTATGTCAGAAATAAGAGATTTGATTTTGATTTCAAAACTTTTTAGTTCTCTCTTCATCATTCTGACTTCACCTTTTCTTCTTTAATTTATCTGCTAGTTTATGATTGTGTTCTCTATACTCTTGTAATTCATTTATGCATTTCTCACTACAAAGGTTAGTTTTTACCTCGGTAGGCATTGCAGATGGTCCATCATTGATGTGAGCCATAAGAGCATGATTCTGGAATTGAGGCTTGACTTCCTCAGCATACATACTCCAGTCACATATCCCATCTTGTTTTATCACAAGGGCACTGCAGAAGGCTGACTGCTTGCATGGGCTTGATTTGTCAGCTGTGGTTGATTCTGGTATGTTTGTTGATGATGAGAATGATGGTACTGCTGTTTGTGATTTTTTGAGTGATAGATTGAATCGGGCTGTGATGATGATCGACCAAGAGAGTTCCTTGAATGGTTGTTTCTTTTAGGAGCAATGCACTGTCTTCAGAAATGGCCAGTCATGCCACAGTTGAAGCATTTTACCTTGGATTTGTCATATCCAAGTTTTGTGTTCTCATTCAGGCTCAACTTTCTTCCTTTTCTCAAGAATTTGTTTTCTCTCATGGCAATCATTGCCATTTGCCACTGTAGATCCATCTCATCAACATCATCAGGATCTAATTCTTCTAAATATTCCTGTATTAGATGGGCAGAAGTGAGTCTTCCCCCAAGATATGCTTCAAAACTTGCAACAAAGGCATTGTAAGTTGCCTTTTGCTCTTCTGATTTTAAGTCTTGTGGAGAGATTGGAGGTACAGTAGAGACTTTTGGTGCTTGAGCTAAAGTTGAATGGTGATTGAATGGTGGAGATGCAATGAACCCAGTATTGTTCATTTGATCTCTTGATGAGATGAAGTCATCTTCCTCTGTGATGAAAGCATTTTCAATAGAATGTGATTCTGAAGGGAATTTTAGGCTTCAATCACTCTTGGCCCAATCAGATTTCTGCTTCGTTCATCAAGTTCCAAAGCTTCAATCTTGGCTATCATAATATCTGAGTGGTACTCTCAAGATCAAGAGTATTTTTTAGCATTGTGACATTTTGCTTCTAGCTTGCAGGTAGACTGTGAAGCATTTTCTTGTTGAGTTCTTTAATGTTGTATGAAAGACCCATAATTTCAAAGTCATTGACCAACTGTACAATCTGTGTAGTTGTTTTGATATGGATTCTCCTTTGGTGTGATGGAAGGTTTCATACTGATTGACCAGCTTGTCTTTGTTAATTTCAGCAACTTCACTACTACCTTCACACATAATTTTTAGAGCATCCCAAATAGCTTTAGCAATTCCATATTTTTCCAATCTTTTGAGCATGCCCATTTTAAGTGCTTGAGTCAAAATAGAGTATGCTTTAAGATTAATTTTGATTTTCTTATAGTAATCTTCATCCAGAGTAAGTCTTCAATTGGTATTCTAGCAGTCTTGTACAGTGCAGCTTGAGCTATTGATAGAGTAATAAGAATATGTGGACCCTTACATATTGAGATCTAAAAGTCAGTATCTACACCTGTGATAGAATTTCTAAACCGTATTCTCCATTGTTTAAAGTCAGATTTGTGTTTAAGCATGGGAGGTTTAGGTGTATGACCTAATTCAGAGTAACTGTTAGAATCCCTGTTGATTTGTATAAGTATAGATTTAGTTGATTTTAAGATTGATTATGTTTGATGAGTCCAACTTGTGAAAGTAGTTCTGTTGAGGTTCAAAATAAGTGTTCTTGCTATTTGACAGGAGTATTTTTGCTAGTTGGTAAGTAGAGATAATATCTACTACTAGCAACTTGATTATCAGATCAATCGAGTTCTATTCAGTCTGTGTGCAGATCTGAAAGTGAATCCAGAGCCAAAGCTCTGATACCAATTGACTGGGTTTGAGTAAGAGTGATATTCTTACTGAGAATCGAATATGATAAAGTCAATGATTGAGTGGCAGAAACAAACAATCAAAGAACATTCAAGCAAGAAAATTACTCATAAATGTTGTTTGTATTGATATATGAAAGTTTATAAGTTACATAGAATAATTACAACAAAAATTCTCTATCTATCAGTTTTCACCTCAGTACGAGGTTAACTATTCTATTTATAGGCAGACAAGATGCCTTTACAAAATGACTAAACTACCCCTGACCTATTACATCACAAACTAGTCTAAGTCTTGATCCGTATCTCTGGTTGTTCATCCGCATTGACAAATGCGGATGAGATCATCTTGATCAGCATTTCTACTTGATCATTAGCATTAGTAAGTTAGTCATCCGCATTGGTTAATACGGATGAACAAATACTTGTGCGCATTGGTTGGTCATCCGCATTTGTCAATGCGGATGATCAATGTCTTGTCCGCATCCTCTTTTGTTCTTCCGTATTAGTCAATGCGGAAGAGTAACTTGTTCTTCACCATAAGTATTATGTCTGCCGTATTAGCTAATGCGGAAGAGTAAACACTTGTCCGCATCGGAGTTTTGTCTTCCGCATTAACTAATGCGGAAGATAATACTTGTTATTTTTATGGCAGATCTTCATCCGCATTTCATCTTGGACTTGTGGGATTCCAGCTGAACAATCATCAATTCACCCATTGAGTTGGCATGTATGATCCTTTCAGGGTACAACAGAGACCCTTAAGAAGAGCTCAACCAGGAACACAAGAACCTATGGATGTGATCGACCTATCTTCTAGCTCACCTATGCAAGTGGGTGGTGCTACCAAAAAGGGGGAGAAAGTTATTACAGATACAAAACCTAGGAGTTATTCAGAGAGAGTGGACATTGAGGACTCACCATCCTCACTTGCAAATGTGCATCCTCAGCAACGTCCTCAAATTCTCATTGATGTGGACTACACAGACTCCTTTATACAGAGTCGGTTTAAGGATAGGATACGAAGGGCTATGTCATTTTCACCATCCTCCAATCATATCATTGGTGGATGTATGATAGCCCTAATCATCATAAGAGTTCAAGGGCAGCAAGAAGTCTTAAATTTTCCAACTTTGAACTACTATGAAGGTCTGGATCTAGTCAACATGCCACTTGTCAATCCAAGCAAATGAAGACAAGCTGACAGGCTTGCTCAAACAATCCAAGACAGGATCACTTCAGAGTTCAGCTTCAGAAGGAGACTCAGGCAATCAGGTAATGCCATCGGTCAACTGGATGTTAAGGCAGACCCTAAGATTAGTTTCATAGTGGAAACCTTGATTGAAGGCCCAATGGCTGAACCTGAGAGCCCTGTCTCATCATCATCAACTGTTGCAGAGATCCACACTCATATTGAGATATTTGCTGGTGATAGTGCTTCTCAACCTCTCTCAGGCCGGAGCTTGGAAGCTGCATCAAGCAATAAAGGCAAAAGCTCTCTCCATCCTGAGTCACAAAGGTTTGTGAGTGAAAAAGGGAAAAGAAAGATGACAACTAAGGAGATTGAGGAGGAGGAGAGAGAGAGAGGAAAAGGAGGCTGAGGAGAGAAAGTTCCTCTATTGAGCCTTCAAGACTCATGGAGTCTGCTATAATGGTTGCTGCCAGACCAAATACTCAGAATGATGAGTTAAGGGCAGTCAGGATAAATTATCTGAAGACAAGGAACTATGACATAGACAGTGTCATTTCTCTCCCCTTAGATGTGTTGAATGAACTGGTTGACCTGGAAAGGTCAAAGGAGAAGAAGGAGGCAGAAGATGCAGAGCTTCTAGTACAAATAAAAGAAGAAAGAAGAAGGATAAGATTGTAGAAACATGTGTCTACCCTCTCTGCAGTTCAAGAAAGTCTTGCACAAGAGGATGTGGTTCAACAAGAACCTCAAGTACATAAAGAAGAAGAAAGAATCAGGATGATCAACTACTTGAGTGCCACAGGCCTCTATCAGGCATAAGCACTTCTTCCCTTTTCCTTTGACTATGTTGAGTTTGAGTACTTAAAACAAATTGAACTTGAGATAATCAAGGACAGAAAGATAACTAAGAAAAATCTAAGGGAAGAAGCTGCAAAGTCAAGAGCCATCATCCAAAAAAGCATGAAGAAGTCTGCTGCTGACAGGCAGAGGATGATGAGCTTCTTGAAGCTATACGAATTCTCCAGAAGGAGACTTGGCCCCATGTCTCTATCCACTATGGATGAGCATATTAGGGTGATCAAGTAGAAGATCAAACATGGAGAGCTCATTGACTTACACTCCACTCCAAGTCAAGCCCCACCTGAAGTGAAGGTTAAGGTTGAACAACCACAGACAACACAACCTCGACCTCCTACTGAAACTCAGCAAGCTTCATCTTCTGATCCATAGCAAGGTCAACCTCTCTCTTCTTCTAAGTCTGAGAGAGAGGAAGTCCCAACTGAGAAAGCCAGTGAAGATCAATCTGGTACCACATGCCAGTCTTCTCAGTTAAAACCTGTAAAAAGAATGAAGAGGATGGCTTCTAAACCAAAGCTAATGAAGAAGAAGACTGCACCCTTTTCTAAACCCCAGGATGAGTCAGAACATCCTGAGGATGTGTAGCTAGAGGATGCTACATCAACTCTAATTCAAACAGCTACTCTAGCATCAAGAAGACCCATCTTGTTTTGGACATACACCACAAATCCAGAAAGATGGCATGTCATTAAAGATCAAGGCACTGAAGACATTTACACATGGCTAGATATGTTTCAATTTCCTCTACATGATCTATTTGATATGAGAAGACATTTTGACAGTCTGAAGGATCCTGATCACCTTATGAAGAAAGGAATGGTGATCATCCTAATGAGGACTGTTGATATCTCAAGTCTAAAAGTGTTTTGGTAGAATTAGCCTAGGGGGAGTTTGTAGAGATTAATGAAGAGGCTGATGCCACTCAAACATCTGAAGTCTATCCTGCATGCTGCACAAGTGCATTGAAGAAGAATGCTTAGGAAGTTTCACACATGCGATTGAAATACTCTAAGTGTGAAATCTTCTGAAGCCAAGACCAATATCTTTCGAGGCCAAATATGAAGTCTTCCGAAACCTCAGAGACAAAGTCTTCCAAAGATTCAATTTATAAAGACAAATTGCTTCCGAAGACTTTTGACACATGCTTTATCTGATGTACTTTCCCATAAAGCTGGACACCTTTCCGCTGTATCTCTGTAAGGTCACCAGCTTACAAGAGTTGGTGAAATGGTCCATGCTTTTGGTAACTGTACATTGAGGTCTTGAGTCTGTAACATTATACTTCATGTACTTTATCCTTTTTGTAATAGATAAGGATGTGAGCTATGGCTTGTCATAGTCACTAGTCAAAAGGCAATCTGCCTTTTGACTCTACAATAGTTTTGTTTGTGTCTAGTCAATTGTATCCAGCTGGCTTTCAAAGTATCTGGCTGTAGGATGTAGTATAAGTATCTCATGTTCTTGTATCATTCCAATATACTTTGTGGGTTTGTGTATTTCATTTAAAATACCCGAAGTAGCAATCCCTTGGGTAAAAATAGTACTTGAGGTAGTTAGTAACACTTGTAATAGAACATAGACTACATTCTTGAAAATCATACACTCGTGTTCTTTTATTCAATCTCATATATTACTTGTGTTCTTAGTATCTCACTTGTGGTCAACACAGTTTATTGTTTGATTAAGTTTGGTAAATCTCCTCTTTGTTGTATTGTGTTGTAAGTGGCCCCTTTCACCGGTCCTACAGACACTATGATAGTCTAAGTGATCCTGATTATCTTATGAAGAAGGGATGGTCATCCGAGGACTGTTGATATCTGAAGTCAACAAGTGTTTTGGTAGCATCAGCATAGGGGAGTTTGTAAGGTTTCATATAAGGTTGATGCAACCCAAAACATCCAAAGTGACTCCTACATGCATGCACAAGTGTACTAAAGTAGAATGCTTTGGAAGTTTCACACTTTTCCTTAGAAAACATTCTAAGTGTGAAATCTTTCAAAGCCAAACATGAAGTCATCGGAATCTTAAAAAACAAATGCTTCCAAAGCTAACTCTTGAAGACAAGTTTCTTCTGAAGACTATTTAGCACATGCTATTATCTTATGTACCTTTATCATAAAGCTAGACCACCTTTCCGCTGCAACTCTGATTAGACACCAATTTACATAAGTTGGTGAAAGGTCCATGCTTTGAGTAACTTTACATTAAGGTCTTGAGTCTTTACATTCTAATTTATGTACTTTTATCGTTTTTGTAAGATATTAGGGTGTGAGCTATTGTAACACCCGGTTAATTTAAAAGTCAAACAAAAGAATGAAAAAAAGTGAAGAAAAAAAGGAAGAGTTATAAAACCCAAGTCGAGGGGTTAAATGTGTAAGAAGGACAAAATGTTTGAAAAGTGGATGTAAAAGGTGGCATGGTCGCCCATGTTGTCTACACACCCACATCATTTGGAATTTTTAGAGAGAGAAAGAAAGGAGAGTAGAAACTCTTGGATCTTTGAAGAAAAAGAAGAAGAAAGTCAAATTCATGCGTTATGATGTTCTTAACTGGCTTTATCCTTGGGTGTATCCTTATGTGTGTTTGTGTGTTCGGTCGTGTGTTTTTAGTGGGTTTCTAGGTGGTTGAACTCACTTGCAAACGGGTTTGGAAGAAGTCACAACCAAGAGGCTGCAAAGGTGAGTTCTAGAACCCTCTTTTTACTTGTTTTAGACTACTTTGGGGCTGGAAATACATGTATTAATGTTTTTATAAAAATGGGTTTTTCACCCCTATGCTTTACGTGTGTATGTGTGGGTGGGGCTTGATTTTGGGTTATGTATATGTTTAATGATGATATGGCTGTGTTTCTAAGGCTTAGTATGTATGATTTCCGCTTAGAACATGATAGGTGTTGTTTGGCGACTGAATTATGATGTTAAGAGTGAATTAGACTGCCCATGCCCCTAAACAGTAGCTCATACGCCTAAACAGTAGCACATGCGCCCAACAGAAATAACTGCCTAAGTGTCCCATATGCCCAAATTCTCATGTGCCCAAATAGTACCCATACTCCCAAAAATAGGCTGAAATTGACTTAGTGTTTATACGCCCACATAGCACATGCGCCCAGGCACTTACGCGCTGCATAATGCCCATGCGCTTAGATTTGCCCAGAATAGACTAAGTGTTTCTAATGCCCCTCTAATAGTGCCAATGTGCCTAAGTGTTCCCCATGCGTCTGAAAGGCCATGCACATGCATAGTACTCATGCACCTACATATTGCCCATGCGCGTAAAGTCTTAGAAATATTTTTTGATTTTGGGGAAAATGTGAAATGTAGGCTTTGGCTTGGGAGGTTCCTGGGGGCTATGTAAGTTGACTTTTTGAAGTCATAGATGATGTGTCGGGTGATGTATGATGATGTATGATTGATGCTTATGCATGATGGTATGTATGATGTATGTTATGTATGTATGATGGTGCCTTGTATGGTGATGTTTGTATGTTCATGTTGAAGTCCCTTATTATGTATGATTATTTTCCCGTGGCTTTACATTGAATGTTAATGAATGAAATGATAAGTATTATGTAACATAAAGTGGAAGATAATGAAAGAGGAATGTAATGAAAGAATGTGTGCATTAATGTATGAATCAAAGTAAAAAAAGGCTTCCAAGCAAACATATGGAGGTTCACACCCAATGAAGGGTGTTAGCTCAACTGTGTGCGGGTTAGGTACCCTAGAAGGATGCATATTGGGGACTCAATCCTTGTGATTGACCATATGTATGGGATCCTTGCCGCTTGCCTTAGGTACCAGAGTTAGCTTCGGGCACAATGTTCAAGGTCTATGAAAGACCTCAGGCCCAGTAACTAGGTCCGTGCATAATGTTCAGGGTATAGCATATGCCATTCATCCGGAATGAAAGTGAAAAGATAATTGGTGAATGTACCTGCCCAAGGTACTAGAGTCAGCTTAATGCATAATGTTCAAGGTCTATGAAAGACCTCAGGCCTAGTAACCAGCTTCGTGTACAATGTTCAGGGTATTGTACATGTCATGGAAAGTAATGAACGTATGAAGGGAATTAATAAGGTATGAATGATAGTGAATGAAATTTAACGAACGAATGATGAAGATAATATTTTTATTATCTATTGTACGTATAATGTGTGATCATGTACGAAAGTAAAGAATGGCTTTTAAACCAAAGTAAAGTATGTTTTATTTTAAAACTAGAACTCACTCAACAACACTGACATTTATGTGTTTCTAGTTGGCTGGTAAAGGTTGCTGAGGATGGCACAGGTTAGCTACTCTGCTCTTTTTGGATGGCATTCTTTTGTTTAATGTTATTGCATTAAATGTGAACAAATGATGTTTTTTAACAAATTTTGTATTGATTTGCAAAAGCATTTATATTGGAATGAAAAGTTATTTTAATGTTTCCACTACAATATTTGTTTAAAATTTATGTAATTATATGTTTTATGTGCGATGATTGACCAGCTATGAGCGTCCCGGGAACGGGGCCTTACAAGTTGGTATCAGAGCCAAGGTTTTAGTGAAACAGGTAAATTTTAAAAAAAAACATCAGCTTAAAATGAAAATGGGACGGAAGGGGAAGGGATGCCCGTCCGAGTAGCTACGTGCCCTGAGGTATTTTATTAATGTTAACCTCCATTATGTGCACATGTTATGTGGTTTATGTGTTGTTAGTATATTTTGGTACTAATGTAGTTAGGATATGTAATGCTTGGGGTATGGAGAGTAAAGTAAGTGGCTAATCAAAACTGGCCACTGTAATTTGGGGCTTACTATACTTGACATAAAATGAGCTATTCCTTTCAATGATCGTTTTGGTCTTTGAATCTTATAGTGTGTGGACGTGGTGGACGTGGTAGATCATCGAAGGCTTCACGTGGTGGAGGTCGTGGTGGATGTGGTGCTGAACCACGGGTCACGAGAGGAAGGCCTAGAGCCAAAGAGGTGGTTCATGAAGAACTTGAGACCCCTCATCCCAAGGCTGGGGATGAGAGTGCTATCTTAAGAGCCTCGCTGAAGGAGGCTGTTATTGAAGAGGTGCATTGGGTCATGCAGACAATCTTACCATCTATTGTGACAGAAGTGATAAAAGTTGTACAGGAGGGGAGAGGAAGGAAAGGAGTAGGCCTACGGGTCAAGGAAGACAGCCCGAGACTGAGACGGTTCTCTCTGATGATGAAGAAGAAGAGGAAGAAGAAAAGCCTACGCCGGAGGCAACACAAGGCTGCAACTATAGGGCATTTCAAAGATTCAAGCCCTCGACCTTCCATGGTAATGGCACTGTTGCTGCTCACCGATGGGTGAGGGTGATCGAGGCCATACTGAATATCATCGAGTGCTGAGAGGACAAAAGGTGAAGTTTGCTACCCACTCATTTATGGACTCGGTTTTGTGTTGGTGGGACAATATTTTAGAAGCCGAGGGTAGTCGGGAAATTAGAAGAATGGGGTGGTCTGAGCTGAAGAAGGTGATAATTGAGGAGTTTTGTCCTCACAAGGAAATGGATAAGGTGGAGAGGGAGTTCCTGTAGCTGGAGGCAGGAACAATGACACATCAGCAATACACCACCAAGTTCAATGAGATGGCACACCTGGTGCCGTATCAAGTGACACCCTTGTCATGAAAGATAAAGAGATATACACAGGGTTTGCCGACGGATGTCCGTAGGCATTTGATCATTGCCCAACCGAGCACGTGTAGGTAGGTGGTTGACTTGGCGGGTATGGTGTATGATGAAAGGACCGTGGTGGTGGCTGAAGCCAGCAAGACAAGTGGTGGTGACCGGAATGGGTATGGGAAGCAGGTTAGACGTGGCGAGGGCACTCCAAGCAATAAAGGTGCATGGGTGGATGACCGACGTGTGGTCACATCCGGTGCGGGGATGAGAAGGTGTGGCAAGAGTGGGAAGGAACACACCAGAGAGTATAGATGGGGTTTGAACGTGTGCTTCAGGTGTAGGAAGCTTGGTCATATGGTGAGGGAATGCAAGGCAGGGAGGTGTTTTAACTATGTAGAGAGGGTCACATGAGCAGCGACTATAAGAAGCCAAGGGCTGAAGGGTCAGGAGTGAGGAAGGCTGAAGGAGAAGGGCAAATGGCGACCGCCAAAGCGTTGATAATGATGCAGGAGGAGGCTAGTGAAGGGTTGTAAGAACACAAAGCCATAGTTTAACCCATTAAACTTTCTGGAAATGCAGCGGAATAACAACTTTATAAAGATACTTATAAGCTGAAAAACATGTTCTTTAGGTGACCATATAAATGTATAAAACAAACCCATATATCAAAGGATCATTGTATGTGAATGAGCTTGCTATGTGAACATAAAACAACATCATATGACAGCCACAAAGGGCTGCCATAACTACCTTTCAGCAGCCTTCAAAAACCAAATGAAAGAAGGATGAGATGAAAATGATGATGATATTGTTTATGCAGCCCTCAAAGAAGAGAACTTCAAGTTGTAATACCCACAAGCTTCTTCCAAACATCTTTCTTTGTTAGGGAGCTTTACACCAAAAGAATAGCCCTTAGAAGAACAATCCGAATCAGCCAAAACGGCGAAGAAAAACCGATTTTTCAGCTTTGTTTTGCTTCTTCAATCCGAAAATAGGCTTTCTTCAAAGAGAGAACATGTTGCTTTGTGTGTGAGAGAGGAAGTGTAGCATAGATGGTTGCATGAATGAATGAATTAAGTCTTGTAGAAGCCCAGACAAAATGTGCATCCCTATGCCCCTTAGGCGGCCGCAAGCTTTATCCAAAAAGGGTTTCCCACCCTTTTGAAATTTTTATAAAATCTACACTTTCATGCATATTAAGTTATAAAATTAAAACATAGTCTAATTTTATAACATGACACACTTTTATTTGACATTATTCAACCAACTTAAATAATGTATCAAATACATATCTCATGAACAAATTATCCATATAATATTGTTCTTTCATAAAAGCAATATTTGGAAAACCAATTTACTAAATATGTGTCAATATTTATTGTATGACTTATCAACAAATAAATAATTGTTGGTGTTTGTATAGCTTGTTATTGGGTATAACCCGACTTGGATAATGACGTACTAACCGCATCAATATTCTATGTGTTTTGGGCATATGAAATTGTACAATCTCCCACTTGCACAAGATTCATAGGAGATTGATGCAAGCAGTAAATACCGCCTAACAACGGTTTACTACCCTTAATACGCATGACTTATAGCCATTCAATAACATCATCTTATTCAAGTATCCTACCTGAAATGATATAGGTGAATCAGTCATCTATCCTTTTGTTACAGATGTCATGCTAAATCCAAGAACACAGAACGATCATTCCTTGTTGATTTAACTTATCAGACCTTAGACATCTAACTCTCAACGAATAAGAGGAACAAATTCCATCTTGACTACATACGTTTCTCACAAACACCTTGTGTCATACCTGAACATACCCTTATGTGTTGTCCACTATTTCAGGAAAGTGAAGAATTAGCTCAAGGTATAATACTTGGTGAATATCAAAACCCAATATATATCTCAGGTCTGAGGATACCAAATGATATTCGCCTTAACTCAAATTTACTTATGATCAATCAATAAGATTCCATGTAGTAAAATTTGAGATGCGGGTCAGTCCAATTTTGCATCCCGCAAATATCTATGAACTTTGGTAGCAACCAATTGCTCTATATTCACTCCTTATGAATATCAACCAATCCAAGTTCATAATAATCTTACCCTCACACTTGTTCCCACAAGTATGAACAACTACGAACAACTACGAACATTTAGAGTAAACAATTTACTCATGGAACATGCTAAATTGGAACATTAATTGAAACATTATAACCAAATAATTTTATTCAAATAATAAAGAGTTCCACATATCCAAATACAAAATTTACTGATCAAATCCAATCACTAGAATATCGAAGTCCCATGGCACAAGTATGACCTTCATGCTTTGCCTTTTCAAGGAGCTTCGTGAGAGGATCCGCAATGTTTTGATCCGTGTGAACTTTGCGAATACATGTCTTTCCGTTTTCAACTTCATCTCGTATGTAGTTGAATCTTAGCTCAATGTGCCTAGTCTTTTGATGAGCATGAGGTTCCTTGATTTGAGCAATTGCACCCTGGTTATCACAAAAGATCTCTATGGGTTCCTCAATGGAAGGGACAACCCCTAGATTGGCAATGAATTTCTTCAACCATGCAGCTTCTTGAGCTGCCAATGAAGCGGCGACGTATTCTCATTATGTAGTTGATAGAGCCACCACATCCTGCTTGGAGCTCTTCCAAGAAACCGCTCCTCCATTCAGAATGAAAATGTATCCCGATTGTGACCGAGAATCATCACGATCGGTCTGGAAACTCGCATCCGTGTAACCTTTTACAACGAGTTCCTCGTCACCAGATCTATAGACTAGGAACATATCTCTTGTCCTCCTTAGGTACTTTAGTATGTTCTTAACAGCCATCCAATGATTGTCTCCAGGATTTTGCTGGTATCGGCTTGTCATGCTTAAGGCGCATGACACGTCCGGTCGAGTGCATATCATTGCATACATGATGGATCCAATAGCAGATGCGTATGGGATTGCCTTCATTTTATCTTGCTCATCCCTTGAGCTAGGACATTGAGTCGTACTCAATATCGTTCCTCTTTAAATAGGTATAGTGCCTTTCTTAGAGTTCTCCATCTTGAACCTTTTCAAGATCTTATCAATGTATGCACTTTTATTTAAAACAATCAACCGCCCTGATCTATCCCTATAGATCTTTATTCCCAAAATATAGGCGGCTTCACCAAGATCCTTGATGGAAAAACAACTTCCAAGCCAGGTTTTTACACCTTCCAAGGTTGGAATATCATTTCCAAATAGTAGTATGTCATCAACATATAATACTAGGAAAGTTATTGTGCTCCCACTAGCCTTCTTATACACACAAGCCTCATGAGCGTTTTTTATGAAGCCAAATTTCTTTACCTCCTCATCAAAACGATGATTCTAGCTTCTCGATGCTTGTTTCAATCCATAGATTGATTTTTTTAACTTGCATACTTTATTAAGATGTTTTGGATCAACAAAACCTTCAGGCTGAACCATATAGACATCTTCCTCAAGATATACATTTAGGAAAGCGGTTTTGACATCCATTTGCCAAATCTCATAATTATAATGAGCAGCTATAGCAAACAATATCCTTATAGACTTTAGCATCGCAACAGGTGAGAAAGTTTCATCATAGTCAACCCCTTGAGTTTGAGTGAAACCCTTTGCTACAAGTCTAGCTTTATAAGTATCCAAGTTTCCATGCATATCGGTTTTCTTCTTGTAAACCCACTTGCTTCCAACTACTTTGGAATTAAGAGGTGGTACAACAAGTTCCCAAACTTGATTGTCATACATGGATTGCATCTCAACGTTCATGGCCTCAAGCCATTTCTCACAATCCAAATTGGACACTGCATTCTGGTATGTGGTTGGTTCATCTGAATCTACCACATAGCATTCATCCATGAAAAATCCATATCTTTCAGGGGGATTACTAGTTCTACCACTTCTGCGAACGTTTTGTGTGTATTGATCAACCGCTTGATCATCCTCAACATCCACATGTTGAGTGCTAGTTTTAACCAAACGTGCATCGGGTTGTGGTTCTTGATCCTCCTCAAGATCTACTGTTCTACTGCTAGTTCCTTCCATAAGGAACTTTGCTTCTAAGAACTCACCCTTCTGGCAACAAACACCTTTTGTTCCAGTGGATCATAGAAATAATATCCCATAGAATCTCTAGGATATCCAATAAAGATACACTTGGTGGATCGGACTTCCAATTTTTTTGGGGTGGGAGTCTTAACGTAAGCCTCACAACCACAGACCCTTAAGTATGATAGAGATGGAACTCTTCCATGCCATATCTCAAAAGGTGTCTTTTCCACTTTTTTGGTTGGGGCCATATTTAAAATACGGGCCGTGGAGAGCAAAGCGAAACCCCAAAATGATAGAGGTAATGTGCTTCTAGCCATCATAGATCGAACCATATCCAATAAGGTTTGATTCCTCCTCTCAGACACACCATTATGTTGTGGTGTCCCAGGTGGAGTGAGTTGTGAGACAATCCCACAACTCCTAAGATGATCTTCAAAAGCATCACTTAGGTATTCACCTCCCCTATCGGTGTGGAGAACTTTAATCGACTTGTTGAGTTGATTTTCTACTTCATTCTTGAAGATCTTGAACGTTTCAAAAGCTTCATCTTTGTGCCTTAATAAGTACACATACCCATAGCGACTATAATCGTCGGTAAAGGTAATGAAGTATCTTTCACCATTCCTAGTCATCGGTTAAAAGGACCACATACATCCGAATGTATGATTCCTAGTAAATCTTTTGCCCTTTTGTTAGTTCCACTAAAGGGTGCCTTAGTCATTTTTCCTTGTAAACAAGATTCACATACATCAAATGAATCACATTCATTCATTTTTAAAAGACCATTCTTTGAAGTGTTTGTATACGTTTCTTGTTTATATGACCAAGACGACAATGCCAAAGATAGGTATCACTCAAATCCAACTTGAGTTTCTTGGTGTTAGTATGGTACAATGAACTACTTAAAGCATTTTCATGAACCAATTCATAAATACCATTAATGGGAATAGCTTTAAAATAGAACATATCATTTAAAGAAACATGAATATCATTTTCAACAAAAGATAATACATAATCATAAAGTCTTAATTGGGATACTGAAATAATGTCCCTAGTCAAAATAGGAGCATACAAAACATTCTTCAAAATCACATCCAAGCCACTTGGAAGTTTTAGGATGTAGTCCCTACGAGCTTCAACTATGACTTTAGTTCCATTGCCATGAAGAGGCTAACAACCCCTTGATTGAAGTCCCTATTTCTTGTGAACCCCTGCAACAAATTGCAAATATGAGTTCCACATCCGGTATCCAATACCCATGTGTTAGAAGATGTAACATTAAGATCAATATGAATCATGTATATTGTACCTGAGGTCTGCCCGGCATCCCTATATGCCTTCAACTCTTGGAGATGGACAGGACAATTCCTTGCCCAATGTTCAATCTCTCCACACTTGAAGCCTGGGTCATTAGTTGCAACCTTTTGCTTCTTCTCTTATGGTTTGGGTGGCACCATTGCCACCCCTTTCTCCTTTCCCCATGTTGGTCCCTTACCCTTGGCAACCTTTGTCTTGGGTGCGGGATGAGGCCTTTTCTTGTTCCCACCTTCATGGATGGTGAGAACAGGTAAAACCCTTTTACCCATGGCCGCCTCGGCCATTTTAAGCATTGAGTGAAGCTCACCAATGCTCTTGTCCGATGCATTCATGTTGTAATTCAACACAAATGTTTCGAACTTCTTGGTAAGGCCATTAAGGATCAAATCCATGGCCAATTCCTTCGAGACGGGACAATTAAGCCTCTCGAGGCGGTCAATATGACTTTTCATCTTAAGTACATAAGATGAAACTGATTGGTTGTCGTCCATACGACATGCATTGAGTGCTCGAGCCGTTTCGAAGCGCTCAACCCTTGCTTGCTGTTGGAACGTTTCCATCAGCTGGGTTATCATGTCATAAGCTCCGTGATGTTCATACTCCTTTTCGAGATCCGGAGTCATGCTCGCTAGCATGAGACAAGACACATGGACGGAGTCCTCAGTGTACTTCAACCAATCGTTGTAGGCCTCTTCATCATCCTCATTAGGCTGATCGGGGACAGGATCATCTAAAACATATGATCTTCTCTCTTGCTTGAGAACAATTCTCAAGTTTCGATACCAATCAATGAAATTATTATGATTTAGACGTTCCTTTTGGAGGATCGCTCGTAATGATTGGGTGGACGCAGATGAGTTATCATGATTGTCATTATTGGTGGCCAGCTACGAAATTTAACAAAGATCTATTTAGTATTTTCGATATTGCTATTTTAATAATTAATGCCTTTTAAGGTCATTTGTATATTAAAATCTAGAACCCAACACTACATTTAAATTGTGGTTAGGTGACCTTTATCCCACGATTTAAATTAATAAGGTGGTCAACAATTGACGGTTGCAACCATTTGCAACTTCTACATTTAAATTGTGGTTAGGTGACCTTTATCCCATCAACACCATTTGGAAACCATATTTAGGTGATCCATTTAACATGGTTTGCAAATCAAGTTACCATAAGTGGTTAGGTGACCTTTATTCCACCAATATGGTATCCTCACCTTAAATCACAAGTTCCCTCTAAATGGTTAGGTGACCTTTATCCCATTAAGAGTTTCCAAATGACTCAAGTGTTGTGCAAAAGGACGGTGTTTAACTTGTTGTCAAAAGTTTAGAGATTTCATAATTTTAGTTTAGAAAACTCCATGTACTTGTATTTGCATGCTTTCAAATACAAGATACCCTATGGTTCTTTTAATAAAACCCATTTTATTATAAAATCATTAATCCTTTTGATAACCATTTATTAACACTTAATGATTAAGAAGCATTTTATATTAGCTTGTTAAGATCATTTTATTGAGATTGTTAATCATATCCAAATATCATACAATCATTCATAAAACCACAATCAGACAAGCATAATATCATACAACCATAATGTGCATAACCATAGCTACTATTGTGACCACACTTGTTTGCCATCACAAGTGTGGTCACTAGGTCTTTCCTAAGGGTGGAATACAACACAAAATTGAGGTCTTCATAGACCCCCACTTGAACTTGCATCCATATGCTTTAAGTCCTTCTTTTGTGTCTTCCTCTGGTGCTTCCTTCCCGAGCATCTTCTTTTACAAAATATATATATATAATATATATATATATATCCTAATACATATTTTCTAGTAAAAGAAAAATACTCCTAATCTATTATTACATCCCAATGAATAAATAGACAAATTACATCTTTAAAGAAAGCACAAATCAATATACAACCCTATTGAATAAACCAAAACCAAACATCCAAACAACACAAGGCCAAAAGCTAGGTTATGCACCAATATGAACATTCATCATATCATCCAAAAACAAACTATGAATCCCCATTAAAACCCACGATTTTCAGCCAACATAAACTGAAAATACGGGTTTCAAACATAGTCCAAACAATATACATATCATTATACATATTTTTCAAGGTTTAATCACAAGCATGTGTGATATAACCTTGAAAGCTTGGGGTTGTGCATACAAGATCATTCAGTCCTTAAAAGGGTTATAAAATCCCATAAAACAAATTTTATAAGGATACTAACAAGCATGCTATCTACATAACCGGCTCTTGATGCCATTGAAGGGTTTGTAAGAACACAAAGCCATAGTTTAACCCATTAAACTTTCTGAAAACGCAGCAGAATAACAACTTTATAAAGATACTTATAAGCTGAAAAACATGTTCTTTAGGTGACCATATAAATATATATGTGGACCAAAAGAACCAATGAGCCTGATCAGAGAAACCTCTAAGTCCCACAGGACATCACAACAGCTGAAGAAGACCTGATCAGCTGTTCTACAAAGTCTGAAGAATCAACTGCTGAAGTATTTCTGAAGTACTGAAGACAAGACTGAGACAACAGCTAAAGATCTAAAGTCTGAAGACTTCAACAAGTACTGAAGACAAAGACTGAAGATCAACAGCTGAAAGACAAAGTCTGAAGACTTCAACAAGTACTGAAGACAAAGACTGAAGATCAACAGCTGAAAGACAAAGTCTGATGATCAAGTACTGAAGACATCAGCTGATGCTAACAGCTGATGCTAACAGCTGATGACAACAGCTGAAGAGGGCTTCTTCAGTGTTGTGATGGTTTTTCTTCATCAGTAGTTTTCTTTTCCTTCAGTAGTTTGTTTACTTTTCCGTAGTTTTGTTTCCTTTTCAGTACTTGTAAACAACTGAAGAGGTTGTTCTTCAGTTGTTGTAGTATCAGTAGTTTTATGTTTTTCAGTAGTTGTAAATAAGATGTTTAACACTTAGGAACATTTGTAAGAAGATGTCAGTTGTTGACATCTTCAGTAGTTGTTAAACATCAGTAGTTATAAAACGGTTACATGTCACTTTCAAGTGACATCAGCCTACGTCATTCTTTCCTTTATAAGGAAGGATGACTCACCTGTAATCGTGCCATTGAGGCCGACAATCTTAATGCAATATTCCTTTTGTCAGATATTTCTCTCTCTATAACAAAATTCTTTTATCGCTTTATATCGAATGTTCTTGCTTGAATTTGTCTAATTCTGAGCTATTCCGCTGCTATATCTGTTCAATCGATTAAACCAAGAGGCTGAGATCCTAACAAATGGTATCAGAGCAGGTTAATCATTGATCGATCTAACAATTGATCATTGAAACTGTTCAATCGCTCTAAGTTTAATCGAATTAGCAAATTCGCAAGGATCTGTTATAGAGATTGAGAGTGTATCGCTTCTGGCCGTTTTATTTGAGGTTCTGTGTGGTTTTGAGCTAAATTTATTGTGATTTTACTTGAATCTGTCTGATTTTCACAATGACTACTTCTTCGAATGATCCTTTCAATACTGGATCCTCTACCAAGCCTCCGATTCTGTGAGGAATGAGTATAACATTTGGCAGAGAAGATTGCTCCATCACCTGTCTGTCAATAGCTCAGGTTGTTGGACATCTGTGGTACATGGACCACATAAGCCAATGGTGAATGATCCGGAAACAAACCAGTTGGTTCCAAAGAAGAAGGAGCAATACTCCGATGAGGACAAGAAGTTGTTTGAAATCGATGCAAAAGCCCATGGAATTTTGGCTATGGCTATTCCTAATGAGATTTACTCTGGGCTTCTGCATTGTGAGTCTGCTCATGACCTCTGGAAAGCCATCAAAGAACAATTTGGTGGTACTGATGAGGTTTTAGCAAACAACAGGGAAATCCTCGCCCAACAATATGAGACTTTCTCTCATAGAAAGGGTGAGACTCTGACTCAACAATTTGAGCGGTTTTCATGTTTAATCTCTGAATTGAAAATGGTTAAACATGAATATACCAGGAGTCAGATGAACCATAGATTCCTAAGATCACTGCCTGAGAGATGGAACACATATACCATTGTTCTACGCTCAAATGCTGATGTTGATCGCCTATCTCTCACCCAACTTCATGGGAAACTGCTTACATTCGAGAGAGAGATAGAGCAGAAAAGGAAATTGGTTTCATCTGGCAAGCTTACTGAGGATTTTGTCCAAGGGAACACTGCCCTGATTGGACATCAAGAGTCAGAATATGCGTCATCTGAAAGCCAGTATGATGAGCATATTGATTTCTCTACAAACACTTCTGAGCCTGCCTTTGTGAGTGTTGATAGTTATTCTGCTGGTAGTAATAGTGACAATCTATGTTTCATCATGGATGATCTCAAGGGGATTGCTGATGATGACTTAGAAGAGATGGATATTTTGAGCCAAATGGCCTTGATAAATATCAGATCTCAGAAGTTCTACAAAAGAACTGGAAGGAAATTCCCAGGACTCTCTGGCAAAACCAAAGTTGGTTTTGACAAGAGTAAGTTGAAGTGCCATAAATGCCACAGGCTTGGACACTTTGCAAGAGAATGTAGATCATCTGGATCTAACTCTCCTGCACCTTTTGTGACTTTCCCTGGCAATAGTCAACAAAACAGAGGGCAACAACCTGTCAATTCTGGTTATCATCATCAACCACAATCTCCTGCATATTTTGTTCCACAGGGGCCAATGCCATATCCATACCCCTGCTATTACATGCCACAACCAGGCCAGGTTCAAGCACCCACTGCTCAGCAACCACATGCACTCCCTGAGCCTCAACCATCCCAATCTCATCAACCTAATCAACTTCAACAACACAGCTTCTTCACACCAGGAGTTGTTGACTGGAGCAGCTTACCAGATGATGTGTCTGGTAATGAACAACTGTTCTCAGGTGCTGGTCAACATGGTGGTGAGCATCCTTTTGGAAATCTAGCTCTCATGACTTTGGAATCCTCTGATGGATCATCCTCAAGTACCTCTTCAACACAGGTATCACAGGTATCCTCTGAGGCTAAGGCCAAATTATGTTCTGAAACTTGCATAGCAGCATTTGCCTCTATTAGAGAAGCAAATGTGGCTTTAATCAATAAAAATGTAGAGCTAGAACAAATAATTTCCAAAATAAAGCTGAGAGTTTGAGTCTGTGCTGAAAGAGAAAACTGATGAGATTTATAAATAAAATGCCAAATCTTTGATGATAAGGCTAGGGAGGATGTACTCTTAGAGAAGTACAAAGACCTCAAAGATACTCTTGCTGTCACCCAAGTAGAGTGTGATCGATGGGTACAATCTTGCAAGGGCTTTGAAATGCTTCTTAGTAAGCAAACAGCTTCCAATGTGAAGTTTGGAATTGGTTATAATCACACTGCTCCTCCTACAGATTTTGCTTCAAGAGCAGGAGTAGAATCTGATGGAGAAAGTAATGACCAATCCACCTCATCATGTGATTCACTACTTGATAAAGCACCATCAGTAGTTGAAGTCAGTAGTAATCCCTCTGTGAACCTATCAGCTGATATTGATGGTTCAACTGCTGACACTCACATGATCAATGAGTTGATCAACCCAAGTGTTATCCCTAGAAGTACTGAGGAGATACATCTGGAGTTCAAATCCCAATAACTGACAGCACTAAAGAGAAGAAAACTGTCAGTAGGAAGGATTTGAAGCCTACTAAGGGAGTTGACAAGAAGGCAAAAAGTGCTTCTAAACTGCTGAAGAGCAAGTCTTCAGTAGTTTCATCTTCTTCAGTTGATGATCAACAGAAGATGAAGAAGAAACCATGTGAAATATGTGGTCTATTCAATCATCTCACAGATGATTGTTGGTACAAAAAGGGATCCAAACTCAAACAAAAGGAGAAAATTAAAGAAAACTTGGCTAAAATGAAAACTGAGTTTGAGTCCAAGTTTGTACCAGCAGCATCAAATCCTGTTACTCCTATGTCCAAAAAGAAATCTAAAAGGGAAGGAGTGCAACAGGCAACAGCTGAGGTTGCTCAAAAGAAGATGGTGCAACACAAGAACTCATCATCAAACACCAATACCAATGTGTCTGAAGAGCTGAAAGCTCTTTCCCAGAATCAGACACAGCTGGTAATGATGGTTCAACATCTGTTGGGAAGAGTTAACCAACTTGATGGCCCTGTGTTGAAACCCCAGAAAAGGAGATCCAAGCCAAAGGATTCCTCTTCTACACCATCTCCTTCACCTCAAGCTATTGTGCCAAATAAACCTGTTAGTTTACCATCTATTGATGAGACCAGGCCCAAAACCAAAAAGGTTTGGGTCTCCAAAACTAACTGATTGTTTATTTATGCAGGTTTCTTCAACATGCCAAAGTAGCATCTGGTATGTAGACAGTGGGGGATCTATGCATATGACTGGGAACAACTCACTTCTTAATGACTACTCTCCAGGAAGGAAGGGTTTTGTTTCCTTTGGCAATGATGCAAGAGGTTACATCATCGGGAAGGGCTTTGTTTCCAATGGGGAAATAAGGTTTGATGATGTCAACCATGTGGAAAATCTCAAGTATAACCTCTTGAGTGTCAGTCAATTGTGTGACAAAGGCCATGTTGCCCTTTTCACAAGCCAGAACTGCAGGATTCTGTCATCCAAAGTTCTGAGTTTGATTGACAAGGTATTGGATGCTCACACTCTCCTGAAGGCCAACAGGACAGGAAGAGTGTATGCCTTAGATCTTTCCAAGAAAATAGATCTCAAAGGCCATCCTTGCCTATTTTCCAAGGCCTCTCCTCAAGAATCTAATCTATGGCATAGAAGGCTGGGACATGTTAACTTCAAGAACATGAATCAGCTGATACACCATAGTTTAGTAAGGGGAATGCCTATGAAGGAGTTCAAGTGTGAAAACAACTGCACTGCTTGTTTGAAAGGAAAACAGCACAAGGTTTCATTCCCACCTATTGAAGAACCAAAGTCCACTGCCTGCTTACAACTTCTTCACATGGATCTCTTTGGTCCTGTGAGAGTGATGAGCATGGCAAAGAAGAAATACTGTCTGGTAATTGTGGATGATTACTCCAGATTTGTATGGACTTTCTTTCTACATTCAAAGGATGAAGCTGCACAGAAGATCATAAACTTTGTGTTGTATGCTGAGAAGCAGTATTCCCTCTCAGTCAAGTGTATTAGAAGTGACAATGGAACAGAATTCAGGAACAATACACTTGATGAGTTCTACCTTTCCAAGGGAATAAAGAGGCAGTTTAGTATTCCAAGAACTCTGAACAGAATGGAGTTGTGGAGAGAAAGAACAGGACCCTCATTGAAGCTGCAAGGTCTATGTTGGCTGATTCTGGACTGCCATTGACCTTTTGGGCTGAAGCTGTCAACACAGCATGCTATGTGCAGAATAGAGTGCTAATAAATCAGAGGTTGATGAAGACTCCATATGAAGTTCTACATCATTTGGCCCCTCTCATTTCATTCTTTAGAGCATTTGGGTGTCCCTGTTTCATCTCCAACAAAGGATCAGCTCCAGAAATTTGATCCTAAGGTGGATGCAGGGTACTTTGTTGGTTATTCATCAACTTGCAAGGCATACAGAGTCTTCAACTGCAGAACAAAGATGGTTGAAGAGACTCTACATGTCAAGTTCAATGAATCTCCAAAGGACAAGATTCCACAAAGCCCTGTGGAGCTCTTTGATTTGGACATACTGCAATATGTTCCTTATCAATCTCCTGCTGTTGCTCCTGTCAACAGTTCACCACCTGGTGTTACTACTGAAGATGATGATGATAGTAGTAATCACCTCTTCAGGTTTAGTGACCAACTGCCTGAGTCCTCTAAACCTGATGCTCCTGTAGCTCCAGCAGCACCATCCACAACAAATGCTGATGAGATTTCTGCATCCTCAACTTCATTTGAGTTGCCACCATCTTCATGGTTTCAAGAATCTGCATCAACATCTGCTGCTGCTGAAGGTCCTACAAACACTTGCACAGATTTGATTGTTTACCAAGAGCTAAAAAATCCCAATGTCTCAAATCCTTGGTGATATCAATGCTGGTGTTTCAACCAGAAGCCAGTTGTCCAATTTCTGCTTCTATGCTCTCTTCATCAGTCAGCTAGAGCCAAAGAACTATCATGTAGCTTTGAGAGACAATGGATGGGTTGAAGCCATGCAGCTTGAGCTTCTTCAGTTCAAAAAACAGCAAGTGTGGGAGCTTGTTCCTCTACCCCCAGGTAAGTGTGCAATAGGCACTAAATGGGTGTTTAGGAATAAAACTGATGAAAATGGGCTAATTGTTAAGAACAAGGCCAGACTGGTTGTGCAGGGGTTTGCACAAGAAGAAGGTATTGATTATGATGAAACCTTTGCCCCTGTAGCCAGACTGGAGGCAATTAGATTGTTTTAGCCTATGCTGCACTCCACAATCTTAAAGTTTTTCAAATGGATGTCAAAAGTGCTTTTCTATATGGTAACATAAAAGAAGAAGTTTATGTGTGTCAACCACCAGGCTTTGAGGATAATAAGCACCCAGAATGGGTATATAAGCTTGATAAAGCTCTTTATGGGTTGAAACAAGCACCTAGAGCCTGGTATGAGACCTTATCAACTTTCTTCTACAGAATAATTTCACTAGAGGCTCCATAGATAAAACTTTATTTATTAAGAAGGTGGATCAGCATAAGCTACTTGTTCAAATTTATGTTGATGATATTATATTTGCATCCTCTGATCCCCAATTGTGTGAGGATTTCCAAACCTTAATGCAACAGAAGTTTGAAATGAGTGCAATGGGAGAATTACAGTTCTTTCTAGGTTTGCAAATCAAACAAAAAGCTGATGGAATTTTCATTCATCAGTCTAAATACACAAAAGATCTTTTGAATAAGTTTGATTTACAAAACTGTAAACCCTGTTCTACTCCCATGTGCAACACCACACAATTGGATGTTGATCAGAAAGGTAAAGATGTTGATGAAACTCTTTACAGATGTATGATTGGTTCCTTGATGTATTTAACAGCTTCTAGACCAGATATTATGTTTGCTACATGTGTTTGTGCTAGATTTCAGGCTGCACCTAAGGAGTCTCATCTGATTGCAGTCAAGAGGATCTTTAGATATCTGCAAGGTACACAATCTCTAGGCTTATGGTATTCCACTGGACATTCTTGCAAATTAGTTGCTTTCTCTGATAGTGACTATGCAGGGTGTAAGTTGACCAGGAAATCAACTTCTGGTGGATGTCAATTCCTAGGCAACTGTTTGATTTCTTGGCAGAGTAAGAAACAAACATCTGTTGCTACATCCACTGCTGAAGCCGAGTACATTGCTGCTGCAAGTTGTACATCCCAAGTACTCTGGCTTCAGAATCAACTTTTGGATTATGGCATTACAGAGACTAAGACTCCATTATTAATGGATAGTGCTTCAGCTCTTTGCATTGTCAAAAATCCAGTCCAGCACTCTAGGACCAAACATATAGAAATTAGACATCATTTTATAAGAGATTGTTTTGAAAGGGTCTAATTAATCCTATGTTTGTGCCTAGTGCTGATGAGCTTGCAGACATTTTTACTAAGCCTTTGGATAGTTCAACTTTCCACAACCTGGTGTTAAGGCTTGGTATGCTGCAGCTAGAATAAGTGACAACTACTGATGATCTCAGTAATTACTGATGATCATTGGTAACCATGTCACATATAAGTACTGATGAGTTATTTTACCCTCAGTAGTTTTTATAACTACTGAAGGCTAAATGCTTTAAGTACTGTACTTTATCTGTTCTAAACTACTGATGTAGTTACAACTACTGAAATCAGTAGAAACAGATAAGTACTGATGTCCTATGAAACAACTGAAAACAGCAAAAAGGCTGATGAGTAAGTGTTGAGGACAGTATGAAACAGCTGAAAGGCTATGAATTGACGACAACTACTGATGAGTACTCTCTCTTCAGTAGTTCACAAACTGCTGTTTCTTCATAAACAACTGAAGCAATACCATGTCTTCAGTAGTTTCACAACTACTGATGACTAACACCAAGTCTTCAGTTGTTTACAACAACTGATGGCACAACCAGGGTCTTCAGTAGTTTCACAACTACTGATGACTAATACCAAGTCCTCAGTTGTTTCAACATCTGAAGTCCAACTTGTCTTCAGTAGTTTTTAAAACTACTGATGCCTAAATCAGAGACTTCAGTTGTTTCAACGTCTGATTGTAAACACCATGTCTTCAGTTGTTTTATAACTGCTGACCACACCAATACCATCAGTCGTTTCAAACCTCTGAAAGTTAATACCACGTCATCAGTTGTTTCAAATACTGATGACTAACACCAAAACCTTCAGTCGTTTCATAACCGTACCCTATATATATCTGATCCCTCTTTCAGAGTTTTTCATTCTTTCACGACCTAAAATTTCAAAAGCTCTGAAAATCTTTCACCTTCATTAATGGCGACCATGCAACTCAAGCCTCGACACAACTGTGTCGCGTACCTCACTAAATCGCCCTTCTGGACCAAATTCGATAATGCTATAGATCTTATGGTCCAATCACCACTGAAAACGGCTTTCCTCCTAAATCCAATCATTTATGCCGATTCGCTACATCAGTTTTGGACGAATGCAACTGTTAATGGAGAATCTATCCATTCGTCCATCAACTCTCATAAGGTGGTCATCTCTACTGCTACCATCCGCCAGATATTACTATTAGATGATGCTGCCTACCCTGTTGGATATCCTAAGCGCCAATTGATCTTTCATTTGGACAACATGGATATCAAGGCGATCTTAGTGCTTCGACCATCCTGAAGAAACATTTTCCAGATGCTGAACGATTGATATTTCATATGGTAAATGTTTGCCTGGCCTCGAAGACTTCTTCTTGGGATCAACTGTCTTCCAGATGGCAACAGGTACTGTTCTCTATCCTTGAACAAGAACCACTAAACTTTTCTGAAATAATTTCTTGAAATCAAGGATATGGCCACAAAACCACTTTCTAACCGTTGGATACTATATCCTCGGTTTATAATGGCCATAATAGAGAATCAGCTTTCTGCTGAGGGACTAGTTGGTCTGGGAGTCCCTGCTTTGGCTGTATTGCCGGAGGTATACTCCCGACACAACACTGACCAAACTCTTAAACAGGCTGCCAAGCTGCGCAAACCCACGCAGCTGGAACCCACAGCCTCCACTTCCACATCCAAAGTCCCCTCCAAACCCACAAGAAGAAGCCTAAGAAGCTACTCAGGGAGTTGAGTCCCCTGAGGATGCTCCTGCTGCACCAAAGCAGGTTATCTCTACTGGAAATAACCCCCCAGTAGAGACTATGACTCCACCAACCGAAGCCGCTCAGGTTTCCTCTCAAAAGGAACCTGATGCAACCACTCAAAGGGAAGCCACACTGCTGGGATCCTCCTCACTTGAGGGGATTACCATTGAAGAGCACCACTCGTCCCGGGTGCACACTGCTTCCACACCCTCTCCTGATGCAACCGCCCCTCAAAGCCCTACAATAATTGTTGCAAAAGTGCTGACGCAGTTGCATTCCTCACCCCCCACCCAGACACCAATCACTACTGGGATAACCTCAACACCTGAGGGGGAGGATCACAATGCTTCTGTCAACCCACAGCACAGGGGTTATCATGTTCCATCTCCTGGTGTAGACAAGGAGGTGCGACCTTCTGGTGAGGCTGCCACTGCTTCTGACTCAGCAAATGACCAGGATGCAGTTGGTAACATCTCTAAGACCTCACCAGCGGCAACAGCTGATGAAGGACATAGTCCTGAGGCTGGAAGTCCCCAGAACCAAGAACAAGGGGCACATGCTATAATTGATCTACACTCAAGGCATGTTAATCCTGACTCTGTCAGGAGGTCAGGTGATTCAGTATCAACTGATGATGACCTGAGCTTCTTCTATGATGTAGTTGCTCAAAACACCATCCTAGAGGATGAGGTTAGCAGACTCAAAGAGCTGCTGGCCAAGATGTCTCAGGATGAAAGTCCATCTGCCACCACAATACACCCACAGATGGCACCTTCTTCTGAAGGTCCCCTAAACACTGAGCCAATACATACTTCCAAGCCACCAGCCTCTGCTTTGGCACTGATTCTCAGGAACAGAACCATCCTGATCAATCAGTTGCTAACCTTCAAAATCCCTACCTCTCATCACTCCCATGATCACAGATATAGTGATCAAAGCCATTGATGAGAGGCTTCCTACAATAATACAACCCCTGGTGGAGGAGTTGGTGACCAAATCACTTTCTACTGCTCAAACCCTTGCACCCAATGCAACCAAAAAGGGGGAGAGTCAGTCAGTTAAAGGAAAAGAAGAGGACAGATGGGGAGAAGGAGAAGAATCAGAGAAGGTAAATGAGAAGGAGTTGGCTGTTATAATGTGGAGGAGACTGAGTTTGATCATGAGAAGGAGAAGGAGAGTGAGAAGAGAGCTGAAGTGAATGAAAGTCAAAAAGACTTTCATGTCACATATCAAAAGAGGAAAGGAGAGTCTGAGAAGGAGAAGGAGCTGAATGATATGGTGAAAGAAGCTGATGCCAACCATAACCGTTCAATGGATAAAATCATTGATCAGTTATATAGGCAGGGTTTTGACATCCAACAACTAGACTCCGAGATCAGAAGGTTGGAGACAGAGGAGATCAACTCAAGATGGGCTAGTTATGATGCCTTAGAAAGAGAAAGGCTGGAGATAATGATTAGATTTATAGCCAAATACTTGGGAAGATCTCTGATAGAAATAAGGGCCTGGACCAGGGACAACATCTTGGCAATAACCACCAAGATTTGTTCGTCTGAAGCATACTCCAAGGGTTTAGTGATTGAGGCATTAAATGAAGCTGGGGTTGGGAACCGAAAAGAACTGACAAAATTTACTAAAGCCTCCCTTACAGCCAAAATGCTAAAACAGTCTGAAAAGCCTCTATCCTCAAAATCACTACCTCCACAACCCACTAAAACAACCCTTTACCCTCTAAACCAACCATCCAACCCACAAAACCAAATCCTTTACCCCAAAACCCACTGCCAGTGATGTACCTAGACAAAAGAAAAGAAAGGTACTGAGGGCTGATGAAGAAGAAGAGGAGGATGAAGACAGACTGCCACTCTCTGCAGTTATCACTTTGCCTAAGGCTAATCCAATGTCCATCACTCCTGCTTCTCAAATGCATGATGTGATGATAAAGATTGAAGAGGAACAGATGCAAAGACATGATGAGGAAATGCTGAAAAGCATTGACAAAGCATATGCCACATCCTCTTCAATGATTAGCATGAGAAGAAGTCTTAAGATTGTACACCCTTGCTAATACCTTTCAATACCAAAGGGAAAAAGTAAGGATATGGCCTGATCCTAGGGTGGCACACAGGATTGTCAAGAAAGAAATTCCTTCAAAATACAAGGGCCAAGTGAAGAGGGTTGTCGACGAAGACATCACTGTGGTTCTTGTAGTGTCCCCTTGGGAAATTGTAGAAGAGTTCAAGAAAGCTTATGAAGCCAAACAACCACCCCAAAAGATGTTGGAGAATAAAATCATAAAGAAGGGATTGGTTTACAAAAGACTTGAAAACTTCAAACAAGATGAGCTCAACCTGCTCTTAGAAGGGACTCATCCAGATGAGTTTGCTTACAGACAAATAACCACGGTTGAGCTCAAGAATGGAAAACAGGCCAAGTACATCTCTGAAGTGTATGGCCGAGAAGGATTGTTTGATGGTGTGCCCGAGGTGCTGACAATGGATGAGCAGATCATGTTTCTAAGGGCTTACACCAGGGAATCTATAGGCTGATACACGGGAAGTAGATCTCATGGTTGGGGTAACAGCTCAGTGTCCAAGTCCCCAATACAGAGCTCCCAACCATATCATGCAAAACAGATCATCAGAGACTTCTTCCCAGGCCGGTGCTGAAAAAGGGTCACTTCTCATCTGATCAAGAGGATAAAAAGACCAATCTATCTGCCAAAATAAGTGGGACTCGTCAATAACTTAGAGGTTTTGGCTGCATTGGTTCAGGGGGAGTTTGTTGGACCAAAAGAACCAATGAGCCTGATCAGAGAAACCTCTAAGTCCCACAGGACATCACAACAGCTGAAGAAGACCTGATCAGCTGTTCTACAAAGTCTGAAGAATACAACTGCTGAAGTATTTCTGAAGTACTGAAGACAAAGACTGAGACAACAGCTGAAGATCTAAAGTCTGAAGACTTCAACAAGTACTGAAGACAAAGACTGAAGATCAACAGCTGAAAGACAAAGTCTGATGTTCAAGTACTGAAGATCACACTCAGCTGATGTGCTACACATGCTAACATGATGACAACAGCTGAAGAGGGCTTCTTCAGTTGTTGTGATGGTTTTTTTCTCATCAGTAGTTTTCTTTTCCTTTCAGTAGTTTGTTTACTTTCTGTAGTTTTGTTTCCTTTTCAGTACTTGTAAACAACTGAAGAGGTTGTTCTTCAGTTGTTGTAGTATCAGTAGTTTTATGTTTTTCAGTAGTTGTAAATAAGATGTTTAACACTTAGGAACATTTGTAAGAAGATGTCAGTTGTTGACATCTTCAGTAGTTGTTAAACATCAGTAGTTATAAAACGGTTACATGTCACTTTCAAGTGACATCAGCCTACGTCATTCTTTCCTTTATAAGGAAGGATGACTCACCTGTAATCGTGCCATTGAGGCCGACAATCTTAATGCAATATTCCTTTTGTCAGATATTTCTCTCTCTATAACAAAATTCTTTTATCGCTTTATATCGAATGTTCTTGCTTGAATTTGTCTAATTCTGAGCTATTCCGCTGCTATATCTGTTCAATCGATTAAACCAAGAGGCTGAGATCCTAACAGATAAAAAACCAAACCCCTATATCAAAGGATCATTGTACGTGAATGAGCATGCTATGGTGAACGTAAAACAACTCATATGACAGCACAAAGGGCTGCCATAACTACCTTTCAGCAGCCTTCCAAAATCGAATGAAAGCAAGGATGAGATGAAAATGATGCATGATATTGTTTATGCAGCCCTCAAAGAAGATAACTTCCAAGTTGTATACCCACAAGCTTCTTCCAAACACCTTGCTTTGTTAGGGAGCTTTATACCAAAAAGAAGATCCCTAGAAGAAACAATCCGAATCAGCAAAAACAGCCAAGAAAAGCCAGATTTTCAGCTTTGTTTTGCTTCTTCATCCGAAAATAGGCTTTATCAAAGAGAGAAATGGGCTTTGGTGTGGGCGGAAGTGTAGCATAGATGGTTGCTTGAAGAATGAATTAAGTCTTGTTAGAAGCCAAGAACAAAAGTGCATCCGTAGGCCCCTTGGGCAGCGCAAGCTTCATCAAAACGGGTTTCCCACCCCTTTGGAAATTTTTATAAAATCTACACATTCATGCATATTAAGTTATAAAATTAAAACATAGTCTAAGTTATAAAATGACACACTTTTTTGAAATTTTGCAACCAATTAAATAATGTATCAAATAAATATCTATGAACAAATTATCCATATAATATTGTTCTTTCACAAAGCAATTATTTAGAAAACCAATTTACAAATAGGTGTCCATATTTATTGTATGATCTTATCAACAAATAAATATTGTTGGTGTTTGTATAAAACAAATAAATGATTGTTGGTGTTTGTATAGCTTGTTATTGGGTATAACCCGACTTGGATCATGACGTACTAACCGCATCAATATTCTATGTGTTTTGGGCATATGAAATCATAGAGCTAGGAGGGACCATGATGTTGTGTCAGGTATGTTTCTAGGAAAGCAAACTTTAGCCTCTGTGTTATTTGATTTTGGTGCTAGTAAAAGTTCTATTTCCGCTGCTTTCTGTGCTATATTGCCTGTTAGTAGTAAGAATATAGATACACCCTTTGATGTAGAAACTGCCATAGGTATGTCTACTAGGATTTCAAAGATGATAGAGGGATGTGACATAAAACTAAAAGGTCACAAGTTTCCTTTTAGACCATTTGTGATGACCTTAGGCGGGTTTGACGTAGTCCTAGGAATGGATTGGTTGGCTGACTACGAGGCGAACATTGTCTGTCGCAAGAAGATGATTCGATTGACACTGCCTGATAGGAGTTCAGTGACGGTTTATGGTGATTGATTCACAACAATCCTGAATGTGATTTCGATGGTGGTGGTGGGAAAGTGCATGAGGCGTGGACATAGTGCCTACTTGGCCTACGTGAAGGATGTGGACACGCTAACACCACAACTGATCGACATGCCGATGGTGTGTGACTTCCAGACGTGTTTCCCGAAGACTTACCAGGAGTGCCACCTCACCGTGAGATCGAGTTCCAGATTGACTTGATGCTAGGTGCCCAACCTGTTGCTAAGGCACTGTATCGGTTGGCTCCGACTGAGATGAACGAGTTGATAGAGCAATTGTAAGAGTTGCTAGACAAGGGGTTCATTACACCGAGTATCTCTCCTCGAGGTGCTCCATTCTTATTCGTGAAAAAGAAAGACGGTAGTATGAGGATGTGTATAGAATACCATGAGCTGAACAAGTTGACGGTGAAGAATCGGTACCCATTACTAAGAATTGATGATCTTTTTTCTTAGCTCCAAGGTGCTAGTTGGTTGTCGAGGATAGACCTTCAATCTGGTTATCATCAGCTGAAGGTGAAGTAGCAGGATATCCCTAAAACAGCTTTTCGCATGCGTTATGGACATTACGACTTTCTTGTTATGTCTTTTGGTTTGACGAACGCGCTAGATTCTTTTACGGATTTGATGAATCGAGTGTGTCGGCCGATGTTCAATAAATCAGTGATTGTGTTTATTGATGCTATCCTGATTTATTCGAAGTGTGAGGAAGAGCATGCCAGTCACATTCGGGAAGTTTTAAAGATCCTAAGAAAGGAGAAGATGTAAGTTAAATTTTCCAAGTGTGCGTTCTCGTTGTGCGAAGTTTAGTTCATGGAGCACGTGGTGAATCCCGAGGGTATTATGGCGGACCCGACAAAGGTGGAGGCGGTGATGCAATGGAAGTCTCCAAAGACGCCATCCGAGATTCGTAGTTTCTTGGGTTTGGTGGGCTATTATAAAAGATTCATTCAAGACTTCTCTAAGATCGCTTCTCCACTAACCAAGTTGACCCGGAAAGATGTAAAGTTTGTATGGGGTCAAGCTCAAGAAAAGGCATTTGAGGAGTTAAAGGCGAGGTTGACTCAAGCTCCTGTTCTATCATTACCTGATGGAAGTGAGGATTTGGTGGTTTATTCACATGCTTCCTAGTCGGGGTTAGGATGTGTGTTTATGCAAAGAGGAAATGCTCTACCTTATGAATCTCGACAGTTGAAAGTTCATGAGGTTAATTATCCTGCTCATCACTTGGAGCTAGTAGTCGTGGTCTTTGTTTTAAAGATTTAGAGACACTACCTGTATGGGACGAAGTGCACAATCTTCACGGACCACAAGTGCTTTATGTACTTCTTTGAGCATAAATATTTGAACATGAGGCAGAGGAGATGGTTGGAGCTCATAAAGGATTATGATTGCGAGGTCCACTACAATCCTCTCAAAGCCAACATGGTGGCGGATGCCCTTAGCCGGAAGGATACGCCCAAGCCGTTTTGGGTGAAGGCATTTGAGTTGGTTATGACCTCTAATGTGATGAAGCAGGTCAAGGAGTTTCAAGAGGAAGCATTGAAAGAAGAGCATCTTAACTTCGAAAGAATGAGAGGCCTAGTTGCGGAATTAGGTGAAAACACACTAGGTGTTAGGACCCGATTCGGGTGGATGTGGATTCCTTATTTTGGGGATCTATGTAGGAAGATTATGGATGAAGCTCATAAGACTCGATACGACATTCATCCAGGCGCTACGAAGATGTTCCAAGACATGAAGAAAGATTATTGGCGGCCTGGTATGAAGCGCGACGTAGTGGAGTACGTGAGTAAGTGCCTTACTTGCTTGCAAGTGCAGGCAAAGCATCAAAAGCCGTATGGAAAGATCCAACCTTTGGATATACCAGAGTGGAAGTCGGAGCATATCAAGATGGAATTTATAATGAAGCTACCACGCACCGTGCCACTGTACGATGCCATATGGGTGATAGTTGATAGTTTGACGAAGAGTGCTCACTTCCTACCGATTCACCATACATATTAATCAGAGAGGTTGGCAGATCTTTTCATCAGAGACATCATAACTCGTCATGGTATGCTGGTATCTATTCTTTCTGATCATGACACCCTGTTTACATCTAAGTTTTGGAAGAAATTCCACGATACGATGGGGACAAGGTTACATATTAGCATGACTTATCACCCCCAGACAGATGGTCAGTCAAAAAGGACCATTCAGACGGTGGAAGATTTGTGCCGAGCATGTGTCATTCCTTTTGGAGGTAGTTGGGATGACCACTTACCCTTAGCTGAGTTCTCATATAATAATAGCTATCATGCCAGCATTGGTATGCCTCCTTATGAGATGTTATATCGGAGGAGATGTAGAACACCCGTGTGTAGGGGTGATATTGGCCACAAAGAGTTAGGGAGGGTCGAGGTGGTCGAGGCTATGACTAAAAAGCTGGAAAGGATCAAGGCCTTTATGAATGCAACAAAAGATATGCAAAAGTCGTATGTTGATAAACGATGCAGGCTGATTGAGTTCCAGGTGGGTGATAGAGTAATGTTGAAGGTTTCACCTTGGAATGGTATCATTTGGTTCAGAAAGCGGGGCAAGTTGAGCCCAAGATACATAGGGCCTTTCCGAATCATTGCTCGAGTAGGAGAGGTGGCCTTTAGACTACAGTTACCAGATGAGTTAAATGGATTTCACCTGACATTCCATGTATCTCATCTTAGAAAGTGTCTAGCAGACAAGGATATGGTTGTACCACTGGGAGATATAAAGGTAGATGAACGGCTCAATTATGTGGAGCAACCGGTGGCGATCATTGATCGAAAGGAGAAGAGGTTAAGGAATAAAGTTGTTCCTCTTATGCATGTACAGTGGAAGCACAAGAAGGGATCCAAGTCTACATGGGAGATGGACGAAGAGATTAGACAACTTTACCCACAATTCTTTGAGGAATAATAGGTTTTGGGGATGAAACCTATATAAGGGGGGTGGACTTGTAACACCTGGTTATTTTAAAAGTCAAAGAAAAGAAAGAATAAAAGTGAAGAAAAAGAAGAAAAAGTTTTATAATCCAAGTCAAGGGGTTAAATGTGTAAAAAGGATAAAATGTTTGAAAATTTGGTGTAGAAGGTGGCATGGCCGCCCATGTTGTCTACACACCCACATCATTCGGATTTTTTTAGAGAGAGAAAGAAAGTAGAGCAGAAACTATCGGGTCTTTGAAGAACAAGAAGAAGAAATTTGAATTCAAGGTAAGAATTCATGCGTTTATGATATTCTTAATTGGCTTTATCCTCGGGTGTATGCTTACGTGTGTTTGTGTGTTCGGTCCTATATGTTTTGGTGGATTTCTAGGCGGTTAAACTCAATTGCAAACGAGTTTGGAAGAAGTAACACCTAAGAGGTTGCAAAGGTTAGTTCTAGAACCCCCTTTTTACTTGTTTTAAACTGCGTTGGGGCTAGAAATACATGTATGAAAGTTTTTATAAAAATGGGTTTTTTCCCCGTATGCTTTATGTGTGTATGTTTCGGGTGGGGGTTTATTTTGGGTTATGTATATGTTCGATGATGATATGGTTGTGTTTTTGAGGCTTAGGATGTATGATTTGAGTTTTGAACATGATAGGTTCTGTTCGGGGACTGAATTATGATGTTAAGAGTGAATTAGACTACCCATGCGCCTAAATAGTAGCCAATGTGCCCAACAGAAATAACTGCCTAAGTGTCCTATATGCCCAAAACCTCATGCGCCCAAATAGTACCCATGCGCCTAGAAAGAGGCTGAAATTAACAAAGTGTTCACATGCCCAGATAGCTCATGCACCCAGGCACTCATGCGCCTGCATAGTGCCCAAGCACTCATGCGCCTGCATATTGCCCATGCACCTAGATTTGCCCAAAATAGACTAAGTGTTGTTCATGCGCCCCAATAGTGCCAATGCGCCCCAATAGTGCCAATGCGCCTAAGTGTTCCCCATGCGCCCGAAAGGCCATGCGCCTGCATAGTGCTCGTGCGTGTACATAGTGCCCATGCACCTAAGACTTAAAAATATTTTCTGATTTTGGGGAAAATGTTAAATGTAGGCTTTGACTTGGAAGTTCCCGGAGGCTATGTAAGTTGACTTTTTGAAGTCATAGATGATGTGTTGGGTGATGTATGATTGATACTTATGCATGATGGCATGTATGGTGTATGTTATATATGTATGATGGTGCCTTGTATGGTGATGTTTGTATGTTCCTGTTGAAGTTCCTTATTATGTATGAATATTTTCCCGTGGCTTTATGTTGGACGTTAATGAATGAAATGATAAAGTCTTATGTAACGTAAAGTGGAAGATAATGAAAGAGGAACGCAATGAAAGAATGTGTGCGTTAATGAATGAATGAAGGTAAGAAAGGCTTGCAAGCGAATGTATAGAAGTTCACACCCAGTGAAGGGTGTTTGCTCAACTTTGTGCAGGTTAGCTACCCTGGAAGGATGCACACTGAGGTCTAAATCCTTGTGATTGATTGTATGTATGGGATCCTTGCCGCTCCTATACTAAAGTCAGCTTCGTGCACTATGTTCGAGGTCTATGAAAGACCTCAGGCCTGGTAAGCAGCTTCGTGCACAATGTTCACAGTATATCATATGGCATTGATCCGGAATGAAAGACAAAAGATAAGTGATGAATGTACTTGCCCTAGGTACTGGAGTCAGCTTCGTGCACATTGTTTGAGGTCTATGAAAGACCTTAAGCCCAGTAACCAGCTTCGTGCACAATGATCGGGGTATTATACATGTCATCGAAAGTAATGAACGTATAAATAGAAGTAAGAAAGTATGAGTGAAAGTAACGAAAGTGAATGATAATGACGTACAATGAATGAAAGAAAGTTAACGGACAAATGACAAAGATAATAATGTTATTTTCGATGTGTGTGTATAATGTGTGATCATGTACGAATGTAAAGAATGGTTTTTTAAACGAAAGTAAAGTGTGTTTTATTTTAAAACTAGAACTCCCAGAGCAATGTTGACTTTTATGTGTTTCCAGTTGGCAGCTAAACGTTACTAAGGATGGCAAGGGGCAGCTACATGGCTCTTTTTGGATAGCATTCTTTTGTTTAATTTTTTTGCATTACAATGTGAACAAACAATGTTTTGTAATGAATGTTGTATTAACTTGCAAAAGCATTTATATCAGAATGAAAAGTTATTTTAATGTTTCCTCTTCAATATTTGTTTAAAATTTATGTAATTATATGTTATATGTGTGATGATTGACCACCTGTGAGCATCCCGGGAACGTGGCCTTACAAGTTGGTATTAGAGCCAAATTTTAAGGGAAACAGATAAATTTTCAAAATAAACCTAAACTTAAACTGAGAATCGGACGGAAGGGGAAGGGATGCCAGTCCGAGTTGCTGCGTGCCATAAGGTATTTTCTTAATGTTAACCGAAATTATGTGTGCATGTTATGTGGTTTATGTGTTGTTATTAGATTTTGATACTGATGTAGTTAGGATAGGTAATGCTCGGGGTATGGAGAGTAAAGGAAGTGGCTAGTCACAACTAGCCACTATAATTAGAGGCTTACCATAATTGACATAAACTGAGCTATTCCCTTGAATGACCGTGTTGGTGTTTGAAACTTTGAGTGTGTGTTGAGGATGACCGATGGTAGATCATCTAAAGCTTCATGTGGTGGAGGTCATGTTGCTGAACCATGGGTCATGAGAGGAATACCTAGAGTCGAAAATGTGGTTCATGAAGAACTAGAGACCCCTCATCCAAGGGTGGTGATGAGAGTGCTACTGAGAGCCTTAGTGAAGGAGGCTGTTGTGGAGGAAGTGTATCGGGTCATGGAGATGATCCTACCGTCTGTGGTGACCGAAGTAATAAAGGTTGTTAGAGATGGGAAGAGAAGGGAAGGGAGTAGACCTACGGGCAAAAGGAGACAACCCGAGACTAAGACGGTTCTGTTTGATGACGAAGAAGAAGAGGAAGAAGAAGAGCTTGCGCTGGAGGCGGCACGAGGCTGTAACTATGGGGCGTTTCAACAATGCAAGCCCCCTACTTTTGATGGTAACAGCACTACTGCTGCTGCTCACCGATGGATGAGAGAAATGGAAGTTGTTTTGAACATCAGTGAGTGTCGGGGGATCAGAAAGTGAAGTTTGCTGCCCACTCTTTCGTGGACTCAGCTTTATGCTGGTGGGACAATATTGTCCAAGCGGAGGATAGTCGGGCTATCAGAAGAATGAAGTGGTCTGAGTTGAAAAGATTGGTGATTGAGGAGTTCTGTCCTCATAGAGAGATGGATAAGATTGGGAGAGAGTTCCTCTAGCTGGTGGCGGGAACCATGACGCATGAGCAATACACTACCAATTCAATGAGATGGCATGGCGGGTGCCGGACCAAGTGATGCCTTTGTCACGATATATTAAGAGGTACATTCAGGGTTTGCCAGCGGATGTCCGCAGGCACATGATTGCTGCCCGGCCGAGCACATTTAGGTCGGCGGTGGATTTGGGAGGGAGGTTTTATGATGAGAGAACCGTGGTGGTGACTGAAGGTAGCAAGAAAGTTGGTAGTGATCGGTGTGTTGGTGTCGATTGTGTCTGATTGTGACACCCACTTTACATCTAAATGTTGGAAGAAATTCCACGACGCGATAGGGACGAGGTTGCATATTAGCACGGCTTATCATCCTCAAATAGATGGTTAGTCGGAGAGGATGATTCAGACATTCGAAGATATGCTTCGGGCAGGCGTCATTGATTTCGGAGGAAGTTGATATGACCACTTTCCATTAGCTAAGTTCTCATATAACAACAACTATCATGCCAATATTGGTATGCCTCCTTATGAGATGATAGACGGTAAGAGTTGTCGAACACCCGTGTGTTAGGGTGATATTGGTCAGAACGAGTTGGGGAGCATCGAGGTGATCGAGGCTATGACTGAGAAGATTGAAAAGATCAAGGCCTTCATGAAGACACCCAAGATAGACAGAAGTCATATGCTGATAAATGACATAGACCGATTGAGTTCCAGGTGGGTGAGAGGGTTATGTTGAAAGTATCACCTTGGAAGGGTATCATTCGGTACAAAAAGCGGGGCAAGTTGAGCCCGAGATACATAGGGCCTTTCCAAATCATTGCTATAGTAGGAAAGGTATCCTATAGATTGGGGTTACGAGATGAGTTAAGTGGAATTCACCTGATATTCGATGTATCTCATCTGAGAAATTGTCTAGCAGACAAGGATATGATTGTTCCAATTGAGGATATCTAAGTAGATAAATGGCTCAATTATGTGGAGCAACCAGTGGTGATCATTGATCAAAAAGAGAAGAGGCTGAGGAATAAGTGGTTCCTCTTGTGCGTGTACAGTGGAATTACAGGAAGGGATTCGAGTCTATGTGGGAGACTGAAGAAGAGAGAGACAACATTACCCATGATTATTTGAGGAATAACAGGTTTCAGGGACAAAACCTATATAAGGGGGGTGGACCTGTAACACCTGCTTATTTTTTTAAAAGTCAAGAAAGAAGAATAAAGTGAAGAAAAAGAAGGAAAAGAAATAAAACCCAAGTCTAGGGTTAAAAGTGACAAAAAAGACAAAATCTTTGAAAAGTTGGTGAATAAAGGTGATGGCCGCCCATCACCCTCTCTTCACTCATAATCCACAGATATTTTATAGAGAGAGAAAGAAAGAGAGCGGAAACTTTGAGGTTGCTTGAAGAACAGAAAGAAAAGTGCAACTTCAAGGTAAGAATTCATGTGTTTATGATGTTCTTGATTGGTCATATCCTCCGGTGTATGCTTATGTGTGTTTGTATGTGTTCGGGTATATTTTTAGTTGGTTTCTAGGTGGTTGAAGTCAATTTCAAACGAGTTTAGAAGAAGCCATACTCAAGAGTTGCAAAGGTGAGTTCTAGAACCCCTCTTTTGCTGGTTTTTAACTGATTTTGGAGCTGGAAATATATGAACTTATGTTTTTATAAATTTGGGTTTTGTACCCGTATGATTTACTATGTGTATGTTGTTGTTACGATATGATGTTGGGCTATGTTCATGCTTTATGATGTTATGATTGTGTTTCTAAGGCTTAGAAGGTAAGATTTAAGCTTAGAACATAATAGATGGTGTTTGGAAATTGAAATCTGATGTTTAGGGCTTAGATGTCTAAGTTTTCGAATCTGCCCAAGTGTTCAAAAGAAATGCGGATGAACAGTTAATGCGGATTAGTAAGTCATTCGACTGAACAAATGCGGATGAGTATTGGAGAAATGCAGATGAATAGTTAATGCTCATGAGCATTAACCACTAAGTAAAAGAAATGTGGATGAGTAAGTCATGTGACTAAACAAATGCGGATGAGTATTGGGGAATTTGGATGAACAGTTAATACGGATGAGCATTAACCACTAAGTAAGAGAAATACGGATGAGTAAGTCATGCGACTGAACAAATGCGGATGAAGTAAAAGAAATGGAGATGAAGTAAGAAATGTGGATGAACATAAACAAATGCGGATGAACTAAAAGGCAAATGTGGATGACACTTAGAATAGTTTTTGACTTTCTAGGGAAAAAGTGAAATTTAGGGTTTGACTTGGGATGTTCCCGAGGGTTCATGTAAGCTGACTTTTGAGGTCATAGATGTTATGATGAGCATGTCATTATGTGTGATTGATGCTTATGCATGATGGTACGTATGATGTATGTTATGTATGTATGATGCCCTGTATGATGATGTTGACTGCTTATGTGTATGTTCCTTGTTGTATGATTATTTTCCTGTGGCTTTACGTTGAATGTTAATGAATGAAATGAAAGTATTTCGTAACATAAAGTAGAAGATAATGAAAAGAGGAATGTAATGAATGAATGCATGCATTAATGAATGAATGGATGTAATGAAAGGCTTGCAAACAAAATGTATGGAGGTGCATAACTCTAAAATGTCAGAAGCTGAACTGTGTGGTTTAGCTAACCCTTAAAGATAAATGCAGGGGTCCAGTCTTTGTGACTGACCAGTGATGTAGTACATGGTTTATAGTGATTACTCACCATGATGCTGGTGCCAGGCTATGTGCATTATGGAAGTCATTTATGATCTTCAGCCCAGTATCCGCTTTGTGCATACGTTTGGGGTGTAGTACACAGTTGAGATCTTTGTCGCTTGCCCCGGTGTTGGTGCGAGGCTATGTGCATTATGGAAGTCATTTATGATCTTCGGCCCAATATCCGCTTTGTGCATACGTTCAGTTATAGCTGATGACACTGATCCAAAAAGAGATAAAGAGATAAAGAGATAATGAAAGAAAGTGATGAATAGTAAAGTGGATAATAATGATATTATCTATGTGTACGTACGATGTGTGATCATGTACAATAGTACAGTATGATTTAAAAGAATGTAAAGTATATTTTATTATAAAACTAGAACTAACTCAGCAACGCTAACTTTTTTATGCATTTTCCAGTTGGCAGGTGAGCATTGCTAAGGATGGCGCGGGGCAGCTACTTGGCATTTTGGATGACATTCTTTTGTTAATGTTTTTTGCTAACTTTCTTGAAGCTGTATGGATTCTCCAGAAGAAATTAAGTATATTTTATTATAAAACTAGACTATCAATGTCTCTTCTCAGGTCAAAGAGATCATGCAGAGGCAAATTGAACATATCTTTCCATGTGTAGACATTCTCAATGCCATGATCTCTAATGACATGCCACATTTCTGGATTCGTAGTGTAGGTCAACGATAGGATGGGTCTTTTTGATACTCGAGGAGCTATTGGAAAGGGAGATGATAGAGCATCCTCTGGTTGTACATCCTCAGGATGTTCTCACTCATCCTGAGGTTGAGAAAAGGATGCAGTCTTCTTCTTCTTTGGCTTTGGATTAGAAACCATCCTTTTCTTTTTCTTTGCCCTTCTAAACTGAGAAGACTAGCCTAAAGCACCTGATTGATCTTCATTGTCTTTCTCAGTTAGGTTTCCCATTCTCACAGGTTCAGAATGAGAGGGAGGTTGACCCTATTGTGGATCAGAAATGAAGCTTGCTGAGATTTAGCAAGTGGTCCAGGTTGTGTTGTCTCTAGTTGTTCAACCTTAACCTCCACTTCAAGTGGAGTTTGACTTGGAGGGGAATGTAAGTCAACCAGTTGTCCACCCTTTATCTTCTGCTTGATCATCCTGATAGCTCATCCATAGTGGAGAGAGACACGGGACCAAGTCTCCTTCTGGAGAATCCATACAGCTTCAAGAAAGTTAGCAAAAAACATTAACAAAAGAATGCCATCCAAAATGCCAAGTAGCTGCCCCGTGCCATCCTCAGCAATGGTCACCTGCCAACTGGAAAATGCATAAAAAGACAGTGTTTACTAAGTGAGTTCTAGTTTTGAAATAAAACATAATTTACTTTCACTAAAACATTCATTACTTTGCTTGTGATCACAAATCATACGTACATATAGATAATATCATTGTTATCTTCATCATTTGTTTATTAACTTTCTTTCATTCCATCAAACCATGAACCTTACCCTACCGTCATGCATAAAGCTGGTACTGGGTCGGGGTCCATCATAGACCCCCCGTCATGGCGCAAAACAGCTTGGCCACAGTACCTAGGGTAAGTTCAGGTGTACCATTGTCATGGGCTATACCCTATCGTCATGCATAAAGCTGATACTGGGTCGGGGTCCATGATAGACCCCCCGTCATGGCGCACAAGCCTGGCCACAGTATCTAGGTCAAGCGACAAAGGTTCCATACATACGGTCAATCACAAAGAAAGACCCCGATGTGCATCCGTCTTGGATAGCTAACCCACACACCGTTGGGATAACACCCTACAATGGGGCGTGTCTCGACATGCATTCGTTCATCATGTTCCTCTTTCATTATCTTCTTCTTTACGTTACATAATACTTTCATTTCATTCATTAACATCCAACGTAAAGCCATAGGAAAATAAACATACATAGTAAGGAACACCATCATAGTTATCATCATCATACAAGGCATCATACATACATTACATACATCATACATACCATGATGCATAAGCATTAAACATACATCATAACATGCCCATCATAACCACTATGACCTCAAGAGTCAACTTACATGAACCCCCGGGAACATCCCAAGTCAAAGCCTAAATTCATCTTGTTTCCCCGGAAAGTCAGAAAACATTCTAAGTGTTCATCCGCATTTGTCTTTTGTTTCTCCGCATTTGTTATAGTTCATCCGCATGTGTTATAGTTCATCTGCATTTTTTTACTTCATCCGTATTTCCTTTCCTTCATCCGCATTTGTTTTACTTAATCAATACTCTTCCACATTTCCACACTTGGGCAATGTTCATCCGCATTGACTTTCATCCGTATTGACTTTCATATGCATTGACTTACTTAATGCTCATCCGCATTAACTATTCATCCTCGTTAACTTTCCATACTCAACCGCATTTCCCACACTTGGTCAATGTTCACTTGAATTGACTTTCATCCGCATTTCTTCTGTATACTTATGCAGATTCTAAAACTGAACTTATGAGCCTTAAACATGAGATTTCAGTTCCCAATCACCATTCATCATGTTCTAAGCTTAAATCTTACCTTCTAAGCCTTAGAAACACCATAATACATCATCAAGCATGAACATAACCAATCATCACATCAACATATACATATTCATACATTCAAGTAAAAACCTAGTTTAATAAAAACATTCATAACTCGTTTGAATCAGTTATGTAATTCCAGCCCTAAATCAGTTAAAAACCAATAAAAGAGGGGTTCCATAACTCACATTTGCAACTCTTGAGTGTGGCTTCTTCAAAACTCGTTTGCAAATTGAATTCAACGCCTAGAAACCCACTAAAACATACCTGAACACATACAAACACACATAAGCATAAACCCGAGGATAAAACCAGTCAAGAACATCATAAAACCGTGAATTCATACCTTAAATTCGAATTCCTTCTTGTTCTTCCTTCAAAACCGACATATTCAGCTCCTTCTCTCTCTCCCTCTACCATATCCGATTGAAAAAGGGTGTGGTGTGACCATTTGGGCGGCCATACCACCTTTATCACCAACTTTTTAAACATTTTATCCTTTTGGACACTTTTTACCCCTAGACTTGGGTTTTATTTCTTTTCCTTCTTTTTCTTCACTTTATTCTTCTTTCTTGACTTAAAAATTAACCGGGTGTTACAAGTCCACCCCCCTTATATAAGTTTCGTCCCAGAAACCTATTATTCCTCAAAGAATTATGGGTAATGCTATTTCATTTCTTCTTCGGTCTCCCACGTAGACTCGGATCCCTTCATGTGCTTCCATTGTACATGCACAAGAGGAACCACTTTATTTCTCAGCCTCTTCTTTTTTCCCATCAATGATTGCCACTGGTTGCTCCACATAATTGAGTCATTCATCCACTTCGATATCATGTAGTTGAAAAATCATATCTTCATCCGCTAAACACTTCCTTAGATGAGATACATAGAATGTCAGGTGAATTCCACTTAACACATTTGGTAATCCAGTCTATAGGCCACTTCTCTGACTCGAGTAACGATTCGGAAAGGCCCTATATACCTTGGGCTCAACTTGCCCCGCTTTCTGAATCAGATGATACCCTTGCAAGGTGAGACCTTCAACATAACTTGATCGCCCGCCTGAAACTCATTTGGTTTGCGTCATTTACCAGCATACGACTTCTGTCTAACTTTGGCTGCCTTCATGAAGGCTTTGATCCTTCCAAGCATCTCAGTCATAACCTCGATCACCTTGACACTTCCTAATTCTTCTTGGCCAATATCATCCCAACAGACGGGTGTCCTACATATCCTACCATATAGCATCTCATAAGGTGGCATACCAATGCTGCATGATAACTGTTGCTATATGAGAACTCAGCTAACGGTAGCTGGTCATCCTAACTTCCTCCGAAATCGATAACACATGCCAAAGCATGTCTTCCAAGGTCTGAATGATCCTTTCTGACTGGCCATCAATCTGGGGATGATACGCCGTACTGAAATGCAATCTCGTACTCATATCCTCGTGGAATTTCATCCAAGATTTTGATGTAAACCGGGCATCATGTTGAGAAACAATATACACCGGCACACCATGAAGAGTCACAATCTCCTTAATGAAAAGATCAGCCAACCTCTTAGATGAATATTTCTCGCGGATTGGTAGGAAGTGAGCACTTTTCGTCAAACGGTCAACTACCACCCTTATGGCATCATACCCTTTCGGGGTACGCGGTAGCTTTGTAATGAAATCCATGGTGATGTGCTCCCACTTCCAATTAGGTATATCCAAAGGTTGGATCTTCCCATACAGCTTTTGGTGATTGACCTTCACTTGTAAACAAGTAAGGCACTTACTCACATACTCCATAATCTTCATGCGTAGATCCCCAAATCGAGGAATCGACACTCGTCTGAACCAAGTTTTAATATCGAGTGTGTTTTCACCCAATTCGGTAATCAGACCTGACATTCCTTCCGAGTTAAGATGATCTTCTTTCAATGCGTCATCTTGAAACTCTTTAACATGCTTCATCACATCAGAGATCATGATCATCTGGTACGCGTTTACCCGAATCGGCTCGGGCCTTTCTTTTCGACTAAGGGCATCCGTCACCATGTTAGCTTTGCCCAGATGGTAATGGATCTCATAGTCATAATCTTTTATAAGCTCCAACCATCTCCTCCGCCTCATGTTCAAGTTTTTTTGCTCAAAGAAGTACTTCAAGCTCTTGTGGTCAGTGAATATGGTGCACTTCGTCCCATAAAGATAGTGCCTCCAAATCTTTAACACAAAGACCACGACTGCTAGCTCCAATTCATGAGTAGGATAATTGACCTCATGAACCTTCAACTGTCAGGATGCATAGGCTATAACCTTCCCTCTCTGCATTAACACACACCCCAACGCCGAGTGAAAAGCATCAGAATAGACCACCAGATCTTCACTTCTATCGGGTAAGGACAGAATAGGAGCTTGAGTCAATCTCGCCTTCAATTCTTGAAATGCCTTCTCTTGAGTTTGACCCCATACAAACTTCACATATTTCCGGGTCAACTTAGTTAGTGGAGAAGCGATCTTAGAAAAGTCTTGGATGAATCTTCTTTAGTAGCCTGGCAAACCCAAGAAAATACGAATCTCAGATGGCGTCTTTGGAGACTTCCATTGCATCATTACCTCCACCTTTGCCGGGTCCACCATCATCCCGTCAGAATTCACCACGTGACCCAAGAACTGAACCTTGCGCAACCAAAATACGCACTTGGAGAACTTGGAGTACAACTTCTCCTTTCTCAACGTCTCCAAAACCTCCCGAATATAGGCGGCATGCTCAATCTCGCTCTTCGAATAAAGCAGAATATCATCAATGAACACAATCACTAATTTATCCAACATTGGCTGACACGCTCGTTTCATTAGATCCATAAAACCAGCTGGCGCGTTGGTCAAACCAAAAGACATGACAAGAAACTCACAATGACCATAACGCGTGCGAAAAGCTGTTTTAGGAATATCCTTCTCCGTCACATTTAGCTTATGGTAACCAGATCGAAGATCGATTCTTGAAAACTAACTAGCATCTTGAAGCTGATCAAACAAATCATCAGTTCTCGGTAAGGGATATCGGTTCTTTATCGTCAACTTATTCAGCTCACGGTAGTCGATACACATCCTCATACTACCGTCCTTCTTCTTAACGAATAAGACCGGAGCACCCCAAGGAGAGATACACATCCTCATACTACCGTCCTTCTTATTAAACAGCTCCTACAAATGCTCCATCAACTCTTCATCTCGGTTGGAGCCAACCGATACGGTGCCTTAGCAACAGGTTGGGCACCCGGTATCAAGTCAATCGGAACTCAATCTTGCGGTCAGGGGGCACTCCTGGTAAGGCTTCTGGGAACACATCTAGAAAGTCACACACAACCGGGACATCAAGCAGTTGTGGTGTTAGTGTTTCCACATCTTTCACATAAACCAAGTAGGCGCTACATCCACACCTCATGCACTTTCCCGCCACCGCCATTGAGATCACATTCAGAATGGTTGTATCCCGATCACCATGAACCGTTACCGAACTGCCGTCAGGCGCTGTCAATCGAATCATCTTCTTGCGACACACAATGTTCGCCTCATAGTCCGCCAACCAATCCATCCCAAGAACCATATTAAAACCACCTAAGGTCATCACGAACGGTCTAACCGGAAACTTATGACCTTTCAATTCCACATCACATCCTTCTATCACCTCAAAAATCCTGGTAGACTTACCTATAGCAGTTTCTACATCAAAGGGTGCATCTCTATTCTTACTACTAACAAGCAGTTTAGCATAGAAAGCAGCAAAAATGAAACTTTTACTAGCACCAGAATTGAATCGCACAGAAGCTAATGTTTGGTTAACTAGAAACGTACTAGACACAACATCAGGGTCCATCCTAGCCTCCTCCAATGTCATTGTAAACGCTCTGGCACTAGCCCTCAGTCCTTCACCTCCAGTCTTCTTCACCCTAGAACCCTCAGCCCTTGGCTTCTTATAGTCTCTACTCATGTTGCCCTCCACGCCACAGTTAAAACATCATACCAAACGACAGTCCTTTGCTATATGCCCTGTCTTCCCACATTTGAAGCATAAGTTTGATCCCAACTACATTCTCCAGTATGCTTCTTCCCACATCTACCATACTTCTTCGATCCCGCACCAGATGTGACCACACGGCTATCATCCACCCGTGGCTTCTTGTTACCTGTTAGGGCACCACCCTGACCAAACCTCTTTCCACTCCAATTCCAATCACTACCACCTTTCTTGTTACCGTTGGTCACCACCACCGTTCTATCATCATATAGTCTCCCTGCCAAATCCAACGCTGACCTAAACGTGCTCGGCCGAGCCATATGCCTACAAATATCCGCCAGCAAGCCCTGAATATACCTCTTGATCTTTCAAGATAGAGGTGTCATCTAATCCGGCACTAGCCATGCCATTTCATTAAACCTGGTGGTGTATTACTGATGTGTCATCGTTCCCGCCTCCAACTACAAGAATTCCCTTTCCACCTTATCCATTTCCCCGTGAGGATAGAACTCCTCCATCACCAACTATTTTAGTTAGGCCCACCTGATTCACCCAATAGCCCGGCTACCCTCAGCTTGGACAATATTGTCCCACCAGCATAAATCTGAGTCCACGAAAGAGTGGGCAGCAAACTTCACTTTCTAGTCTTCCTGGCACTCACTGATAATTACAACAACTTCCATCTCTCTCACCCACCATTGAGCAGCAGTAGTAGTGCCGTTACCATGGTAAGTAGGAGGCTTGCATCGTTGAAATGCCCCATAATTACAGCCTCGTGTCGCCTCCGGCGCAAGCTCTTCTTCTTCCTCTTCTTTTTCGTCATTAGACAAAACCGTCTCAGTCTCGGGCTGTCTCTTTCACCCGCAAGTCTACTCCTTTCCCTTCTTTCCCTATCTGTAACATCCTTTATCACTTCGGTCACTACAGACGGTAGGATCGTCTGCATGACCTGATGTACTTCCTCCACAATCGCCTCCTTCACGGAGGCTCTCAAATTGGCACTCTCATCACCACCCTTCGGATGAGGGGTTTCTGGTTCTTCATGAACCACCTTTTCGGCTCTAGGCCTTCCTCTCGTAACCCGTGGTTCAGCACCACGACCTGCACCACATGAAGCTTTAGATGATCTACCACCGGCCATCCTCACACACATGCTAAAAGATTCAAACACTAACACAGTCATTCAAGGGAACAACTCAATTTATGTCAAGTATAGTAAGTCTCTAATTATAGTGGCCAGTTGTGATTAGCCACATACTTTACTCTTCATACTCCAAGCATTTCTTATCCTGACTACATCAGTATCTAATTCTACCAACAACGCATAACCACATCACATGCGCACATTATACTGGTTAATCATTAAGAAAATACCTGAGGCCACGCAACTACTCGGACTTCCATCCCTTCCCTTTCCATCCCATTTTCAGTTTAAGTTAAGGTTCATTTTGAAAATTTACCCATTTCACTTAAACTTTGGCTCTGGTACCAACTTGTAAGGCACCCTTCCCGGGATGCTTACAGCTAGTAAATCATTGCACATAAACCATATAACTTCACATTTAACATTAATAAAACATCACAGTGGAACATTTAGAATAACATTTTCATTTGAAAATAACTGCTTTTGCAAGATAATACAATCATTCATTACACATTTTCATTTGTTCGCATTACAATGCAAAAACAGTAACAAAAGAATTTGATCCAAAATGCCAAGTAGCTACCCAATGCCATCCTCAGCAATGCTCACCTGCCAACTGGAAAATGCATAAAAGGACAGCGTTGCTGAGTGAGTTCTAGTTTTATAATAAAACATACTTTACTTTCATTAAAACATTCACTACTTTGCGTGTGATCACACATCATACATACACATCGATAACATCATTATTATCATCATCATTCATTCATTAACTTTCTTTCTTTCCATCAAACCATGAACCTTACCCTACCGTCATCCATAAGGCTGGTACTGGGCCAGGGTCCATCATAGACCCCCTGTCATGGCACACAGCAGCCTGGCCATAGTACCTAGGTTAAGTTCAGGTGTACCATTGTCATGGGCTATAGCCTACCGTCATGCATAAAGCTGATACTGGGTCGGGCTCCATCACGGTGCACAGTAGCCTTGCCACAGTATCTTGGGGCAAGCGAAAAAGGTTCCATACATACGGTTAATTACAAAGAAAGACCCCGATATGCATCTTTCTGGGGTAGCTAACCCGCACACCGTTGGGCTAACACCTTACAATGGGGCGTGTCCCGACATACAACGCTTGCAGGACTTTCTTTACTTCCATTGTTCATTAATCAATGCATTCATTTATCATGTTCCTCTTTCATTATCTTCCACTTTACGTTACATAACACTTTTGTTTCATCCATTTACATCCAATGTAAAGCCATGGGAAAATAAACATACATAATAAGGAACATCATCACAGTCATTATCATCATACAGGGCATCATACATACATAATATACATCATAGATACCATCATGCATAAGCATTAAACATCATAACATGCCCATCATAACCTCTATGACCTCAAGAGTCAACTCACATGAACCCCCGGGAACATCCCAAGTCAAAGCCTAAATTCATCTTTTTCCCCAGAAAGTCAGAAAACATTCTAAGTGTTCATTCGCATTTGTCTTTTGTTTATCTGCAATTGCTATAGTTCATCCATATTTGTTATAGTTCATCCGCATTTGTTATAGTTCATCTACATTTGTTTTACTTCATCCGCATTTCCTTTCATTCATCCGCATTCCCTTTACTTCATCCGCATTTCATTTACTTAATCAATACTCTTCCGCATTTCCCACACTTGGGCAATGTTCATCCGCATTGACTTTCATCCGTATTGACTTTCATATGCATTGACTTACTTAATGCTCATCCGCATTAACTATTCATCCTCATTAACTTTCCATACTCATCCGTATTTCCCACACTTGGTCAATTTTCACTTGCATTGACTTTCATCCGCATTTCTTCTGTATACTTAGGCAGATTCTAAAACTGAACTTATGAGCCTTAAACATCAGATTTCAGTTCCCAATCACCATCCATCATGTTCTAAGATTAAATCTTACCTTCTAAGCCTTAGAAAAACCATCATACATCATCAAGCATGAACATAGCCAATCATCACATCAACATACATACAATTATACATTCGGGTAAAACCCCAGTTTAATAATAACATTCATTCATGCAATTCAGCCTCAAAACCAGTAAAACAGGGGTTCTAGAACTCACCTTTGAAGCTCTTGAGTATGGCTTCTTCCAAACTCATTTGCAAATTGAATTCAACCGCCTAGAAACCTACAAAAACGTACTCGAACACATACAAACAAAGTTAATCATAAACCCGAGGATAAAACCAGCCAAGAACATCATAAAACCATGAATTCTTACCTTAAATTCGAATTCCTTCTTGTTCTTCCTTCAAAACCGAGAGTTTCGGCTCCTTCTCTCTCTCTACCAATATCTGATCGAAAAAGGGTGTAGTGTGACCATTTGGGCAGCCATACCACCTTTATCACCAACTTTTTAAATATTTTGTCCTTTTGGACACTTTTTACCCCTAGACTTAGGTTTTTTTCTTTTCCTTCTTTTTCTTCACTTTATTCTTCTTTCTTGACTTAAAAAATAACCGGGTGTTACATGAAAAGTTAGCTCAATCTAAGGCTAAACATACACTTACTGAAGTGAAACTTGAAAAGTTTCAAATGTCTTCAGTCAAGTTGCAAGAGATGCTTGATTCTCAAAAGGATCCAAAGGACATGTCGGGGATTGGGTATAATTCATGTCCTCCACCATACGATGACAATTACACTGTCATGCCTGAATCTATTACACTCGATGAGGAAATTGAAACCAAAACTAGGGAACAAAAATCTATAGTAAAACAAGTAACCAATCCTCAAAACAAACCTGATGTTTATATTGAAACAAATGAGGATAAAATCAAATTAGGACACCCAATCAAAATTAAAGAGTGTTCAGACAAGGCAGTGAGTGTAATCAAACCCACAAGCCCCGTAAAGGCAATTGTTCCATTTATAAAATTCATACCTTCTGTTTTAAAAGGTAAAAAGAAGTATGTGAAGTCAGTGAAACCCATTACTGAAAGCAGTTCTAATAATGAGATTATATCTCCAAACAAATCAACCAATTCAGACAAGGTTTCACTCCAAAAGAAACATAAGAGATCACTAATTTCAATGTGTAAATCTCTGTCAAACCCTCAATCTTCAAAAATCAAGACAGAGTGTTGGTTTTGATATATGTGATAAGGAACACGTTGATCAATTTGAGAAAGAGGTTCAGAAAGGGTTGAAGAAACAAAAATAGCCAAGAAAGTCGAAAAAGAAGGCTGGTTTTGATTCATTCCCTAAGCAAAAGGAAATGGCTCAGCAGCAAATGAGAAAATCAGCTAAGTCACACAAATCAAAATCTGATTCAAGCAACAAAAAAATGTATTATGACATTTGTGATATGTTAAATCACAAACCAGAAAAGTGCTTTTACAATCAATATTGCTTTATGTGTGACATGAACAACCACTCAACCAAAAACTGTTATTTTAACAAATATTGTTCAGTCTGTGATATGAACAATCACAATACATCTTATTGTTACTTCAATTAGAAGGTATTGAGAATTCCCCAAAACAAACCCATCTCAACAACATCATCAGGCAAAACACAAGTCGAGAGTCATTTGCACAACAATAAATCTAGAACATCTAGATCACTCAATGACATGAGTAAAACAAAAGAAATATGGAAAAGTTAAAGAAGCAACCATTTCATTAATCAAAAGTTTGACCTTTCAAAACCCAAAATGATCTTTGAAAATAAAAAATGGTTCAAATTTCTTCAAAAGAATAGAGATCAAATGATTTCCTGCTACAAGCTTGTTCATCTTCTTGAAGTTTGAATGACCGAGACGTCTATGCCAAAGTTGGCTTTCATCATTTGATGCCTTTGCAATTAGGTATGTTGTTTCAGTTGAAGGATCAACTTGAGACATATCCAATTTATATACATCTCTGTCTCTCTCAGCTGTAACAATCACCCAATCTTTGCTTATGTTGAAACCTGGCTTCAAAACATAACAGAATGAATCATCAAACAGAACATAATAAGATTTGTCACATATTTGAGATACGCTTAAAAGATTAAAGTTCAACTGTGAACAAAAGTTGACTTTATCAAAGCTTATTATCCCATTGGATACTATTCCTTCTCCGATTATTTTTCCTCCAGCATCACCACCAAAGGCGACGTGAGTTCCATCTTTTGACTTAAAGTCTTGTAACAAGGCAGTATTGCATGTCATGTGCCGACTACACCCACTAACCACATACCATGTATTGATTGGTCTTTTTGGGTGTACCTGCACTACAAGAAAGTTAAGTTGAAATATCTACCCAAGCCGAAATGGTCTTGGGCTTTCAAATTTATCAACAATTGTAAATTGTTTATAATGGAGATTATTCAAATCAGGTTTATTTTTGATGAATATACCAATTTTATTTTGAAACTTGTTTGATTTATTTTTGTGAACATTCATACCATTTGATTGATCATCTTTTGAAATGTATTGATGACTAACAATTTTATTATTCATCCTTACAGGTCTTGGTATGAAGTGTTCTTGCATGTTATGTTTTGAGCTCACATTATTGTTCTTAGGAAGAGATCTCAAACCTACATTAGGTTGATTAATATCTCTTTGAAATCCATTAGTTTGATTTCTCAAATATTGTGGATTAGCAAATCCTTTGCTCATGTTTGGTTTTGCAAAGTTTCTAGTGGGAGATCTATTTCTAAAGTAACAATTTGTAGTGTTGTGAGTCTTTTCATCACAATAAGTACAATATTTTTTATAATAACAATCTGTTGTCGAATGATTTCTCATGTCACATATGTGACAGTACTTGTTAAAGTAGCACTCAGTAGTATTGTGATTATTCATATCACAAATTTCACAGTACTTTTATGGAGTTAAAAATAACTTTTTGTTAACTTTTGACGATGACATAATGTTTGATTTTTGTGTCAAATAATTAAACTATTGTCTTTCATTTTTCACAGTTTGATTTTGTGTCAGATTATTATTCATTTGTTTAACATGAACTTCCTTCTTGAATATATTAGGAACAAATCTTTTTGCTACAGCGGAAGTCTTTGAATCTGAACTAGATTTCAGATCAGAGTTTGATTTGTTCATAGTATTTGCTTTATTATTTGAAAGAGAATTCATATTTAACATACCTGCAAATTTAATTGGTTTTAGTTTTGATGCTTGATTTGTTGCTTTAATCAAATTTTCTGAACTTTTGTTTTGTTCAGATGTTGCTTTTGCCGATTTCTTTCTTCTTCTTTGATTCTTTGACTTAGAAGAACTTGGTTTATTTTCAGATTGAACATCATGAGAAGAAGATTCCTTTTCTCATTGAAATTGTTTCATATTGATGGTGTTTGAATCTTCTGATGTTCCTATTTGTTGTTTATCCTTGTTTTGAACTCTCACTTCTTCTATTATATTATGAATTTGATTAGAAGAGATATTTTGTTTTGGTTGTTTTGGTTCATATGATTTTATCTTGATTGGATGACCACTTTTGATTTTTTCTTCATCTTTTCCAACAAACACTTGAACATTTTCTTTTTCTTCTTCTGTATTCTTGTTTTTGATCTAGAAGGCTTTAAGCTTTGCTTTATTTTCAGGTGAATGATCATGAGTATTCCTGCCTTTTGTTTATCTTTTCTTTCACTGATTAGTTTTTCTACTGTCATTTTTGAACTCTTTACTTTTTCCAGATCAACTTGAGTAGCAGCATGTGCTATTTTCTCTTGTTCAAGATTCTTGATCATCTCTTCTAGTTGTTTTGTAACAATTTCTAAATCTTTGATTGTTTTGTTCCATGAAGTTTGAAGAGAGATAATCTTTTGATCTGCAGTTTTATGATCAGATTTAAGTTGGTTATGCATAGATTCCTCTTGTTTTAGCTTTTCACAGATTTTGAATGAATAGTTTGTGTAGTGTTCAACATGTTCATAGCATGATTTGGAGCAAAGCTTTTCTCTTACTTCTGATGGTATTTCAGGAAATTTTGGAACTGTGGTTTCAGGTGTTGAAGTAGAAGAGTTAACCTTTGGTTGATCAGACTGAACCATTAGAGCTACTTCCTCTGTATCCTCTTTAGGATCAAACTTGTCACTCCAATCATAGTCATCTTCCTCTTCATCACTTTCCACTTTTGGGTCATTGTTTTCTGACCAATCTTCTTCTTGAATTTCTGCAATAAGAGATAAACTTGATGTTAATTCATTTGTAAATTGATCTGCATATGCACTCCAATCATATCTATCTTTTATGCTAACTACTAGTGCTTTCTTTGTTTCATCAGATGATTTGGTTTCATCTTTAAGCTCTGGCATAGGAAGACTTTGATAAGGCTTTTGAAAAGTCTTCTGAGCTTGTTGAAACCTTTGATTATTTGAGCTTGATTGAGCACTTCCTCCATTATTCCTTGGAGCTTTGCATTCTCTTGAGAAGTGTCCATAACTGTTGCAGTTAAAACATCTAGCTTTTGTCTTGTCAAATCCAACAGTCTTGTTTGCACTAGGCTTGTATTTCTTGTTGACATAAGAATGTTTTTGAGTCCTGTAGGCAATCATCACCATTTGCCAGTTCAGGTCCATCTCTTCAACATCTTCGGATCCATCTCAAATAAATCCTGCAAAACAAAATCTAGTTGAGTTAAATGGCTACCTTGATATGCTTGAAAGTTGGCCATAAACGCAGTGAATGCAGTTTTGGACTCTTCATCCTCTAATAGGATGTTAATCACATCTTTAACTTTACTAGATTTAGCAGAGTTAGATGATGAAGAAGTCTCTGTCTGAATATTTGATGATTGGGACTATGGTTTAGGAGGAGATTGAGAATGAGACTGAGTCGTATATGCAGGTGCACCGGTAAATGATGAGTCAGTGAAAAATCCGACTCCAACAAACAGATCTTCTTCTTCTTCAGGACTTTTTTCACTCTTTGCCATGAATGCATTCTCTGTAGTGGTTGCAGGAGAAGCAACAAACTGATATTGAGACATTGATGCTGCTCTATCATTGTTCCTTGAGCTTTCATCAATCTCCACTGATTCTATTTTTGCAATAAGAAGATCTAGATCCATTGGAAACTTCTCAGTATGCTTTAGTAGAGTTACAGTTTGTTTCCATGATGATGGTAAAGCATTCAGTAGTCTGAGATTTAAATCTTCAAGATCAGGTTTGATACCAGGTGTTGACATCTCAGTTATGAGTTGAACAAATTTGTTCATCATCTGATTTATTGTCTCTCTAGACAAATGTTGAAACAATTCTAATTGTCTTTTCAGCTTTTGTTTCTTTAGATTTTGAATCTCCTTACCTCCTTCACAAATGATCTTCAATGATTTATATAGTGTATATCCAGTTTGATATGCATCAAGCCTTGTAAGAACTTCCAAAGGTAGTCCTTTACACATCATTGAATAGGCTTTAATATCATTCTTAACTCTTTTCAAATCATCTCCTTGAAGATCATCTTCTAGATAAGGTTCTGGAGAATCTTTAGTATACACAAATCCTCTGTCTGGCCATCAGTTATTATAGGAATGTATGGTCCTTTTTCTATAGATTTCCAGAGATCAGTGTCAATGGAATTAAAATGTTCTTTTAGTCTAAGAGACCAATTTTTGAAATAAGCTCTATTTTTAAGTTTTGGAACTCTGTTTTTAGAATCTTCTGATTTTACCATTCTTATATTTTTGTTGTTTTCTTATATTTTGAATTTTTAAAAAATTGAAAAAGTTTTCAAAGAATTAGCTTTAAAAAAAATTCGAAGTATCAAGGTTGAAACGTCTAAACAGTATTCAAACGCCTCAACAGTTGATGTGTCTAAGTTGAGAGTTGTCTAAGGGAATGCCTTAGAAAATTTTTCCAAAACATCTAAGTATTAATGCGTCTGGAAGGTTTCAAGCGCCTAAACAGTTGTCAAATGCCTGAATAGTTTTCAAATGCCTAAACAGTTGTCTAGCGTCTAAACAGTTGTCATGCGTCTAAACAGTTATCAAGAGCCTAACAATTATCAACTCAACAAAGGTGATACGTCTGAGATTCTTCTCTTCAACAATACTCAAACGACTGACTAAAAATGTCTACACAGTGTTAATGCGACTAACACTTAGACAAATTTTCAGTCAATCTCAGCTCATGCGACACATTCATCATCTTCAAATGAATGTAACAAATTCAAATCTTCTGAATTCTTCAAATGTTGATGAATTCGATTGAAACTTTTCCATTAAATGAGTTTTATGCCGATAAACATTCTTCTTAATATCAATTTCTTCAATTTCAACGACAAATCACTCGATTTTGAGATTTTCAGTTCGAAACTTCAAACCTTTTTCTCGAACAACAAACTGACTTGAATTTGATGAATTTATCTGCTAATTGTGATTCAAATCATGTTTCTGATGATGAAACACAACTGAAATTCACAAATTTTCAATTGAATTGTATCTCAATCACAGATTCAGTGAGATTTTTGAGGTTTTTCAAGTTCGATAAACTTCAAAAAAATCAATCACTAACAGCTTACCAACATCTCTCATACCATTTGATAGGATCAAATGAATCAATCTGTGATGATTTATGAACACAATTCAATGAAATTCACACAAAGTAATCAAATCAAAACAAGATATCAATAAAATTCAAGTTTTCATTAATATCAAGCTAAGACAATTATAAGTATGAAAGCAGTTTTGAATATTTTGTCTATTTGTTACTATCTACCTGCAAATCTAAGCTATTTATACTGAAAACAAAAAGTAAAGGAACTAACAAATTACACAAATAGTCCCTATACTATTACAAACTATCAAAAGACAATAAAGACAACATGTTAATCTTTCTTAGAGCACTTAACAACATCAGATAAAGCATGTTACTAAAAGTCTTCGGAAGAAATCTATCTTCATGAACTTTAAGCTTGGGAAGACTTTGTCTCTGAGGCTTCGGAAGACTTCATCTTTGGCTTCGGAAGATGTTGGTCTTGGCTTCGGAAGATTTCACACTTAGAGTATTTCTGTTGCACATGTGAAACTTCTGAAGCATTCTACTTCAATGCACTTGTGCAGCATGCAGGAAAAACTAAAGATGTTTAGGTTGCATCACCCTCTTCATTAATCTCTACAAACTCCCCCTAGGCTGATGCTACCAAAACATTTAGAAAACTTTAGATATTAACAGTCCTCATTAGGATGATCACCATTCCTTTCTTCATAAGATGATCAGGATCCTTCAGGCTGTCGAAGTGTCTTCTCATGTCAAAGAGGTCATGCAGAGGCAACTGAAACATATCTTGCCATCTATAGATGTCTTCAATGCCTTGATCTCTAATAACATGCCACCTTTATGGATTTGTGGTGTATGTCCAAGACAAGATGGGTCTTCCTGATGCTAGAGGAGCTACTGAGGTTGGAGTTGATTGAGCTTCCTCTGGCTGCACATCCTCAGGCTGTTCTGATTCATCCTGAGGTTCAGAAGGGGATTCAGGCTTCTTCTTCGTCTTAGACTTTGGTTTAGAAGCCATCCTTTTCCTTCTCTTTCCAAATATTAACTGAGAAGACTAGCCTACAGCACCAGATTGATCTTCACTGTCTTTCTCAGTTGGGATTTCTTCTCTCTCAGGTTCAGATGGAGAAGGAGGTTGACCCTGCTATGGATAAGAAAATGAAGCTTGCTGAGCATTAGCAGGAGGTCCAGGTTTTGTTGTGTCTGTTTGTTTAACCTTAACCTCCACTTTAGGTGGGGCCTAACTTGGAGTGGAGTGTAAGTCAGTGAACTCTCCACTCTTAATCTTTTGCTTGATTACCCTGATGTGCTCATCCATAGTGGATAGAGACATGGGTCCAAGTCTTCTTCTGGAGAATCCATACAACTTCAAGAAGCACATCATCCTCTACCTATGAGCAGACTTTTTCATGCTCTTTTGGATGATGGCTCTTGACTTTGCAGCTTTTTCCCTCAGCTTCTTCTTTGTTGTCTTTCTTTCCTTGACTAACTCAAGCTCGAGTTGTTTTAAGTACTCAAACTCAATATAGTCATAAGGTAAGGGAAGAAGTGCATGTGCCTGATAAAGGCCTGTGGCACTCAGGTAGTTGATCATCTTGATTCTATCTTCTTCCTTATCTACCTGAGGTTCTTGTTGAACCACATCCTCTTGTTCAGGACTTTCTTGAACTGGTGAGAGGGTAGGCATACCTTTGTACAGTCTTTTTCTTCTTCTCTCTTCTTTGACTTGTACTAGGAGTTCTGCATCTTCTGCCTCCTTATTCTCTCTTGATCTTTCCAGATCAACCAGCTCATTCAATTCATCCAAGGGGAGAGAAATGACACTATCTATGTCATAGTTCCTAGTCTGCAGATAGTTGATCCTGACTGCCCTTAACTCATCATTCTGAGTATCTGGTATGGGGGCAGCCCTGATTGCAGACTCCATGAGTCTTGAAGACTCAGTAGAGGAACTTTCTCCCCTTAGCCTCCTTTTCCTCTCTCTCCTCCTCCTCAATCTCCTTAGAAGTCATCTTTATTTTCCCTTTGTCACTCTCAGACCTTTATGACTCAAGGTGGAGAGAGCTTTGGCCTTCATTGCTCGTTGTAGCATCTGAGCTCAGGCCAGAGAGAGGTTGAGAAGCACCTTCACCAGCAGGTGTCTTAGAAGGAATTTGGGTCTCTGCAGTAGTTGGAGATGTTGAGACAGGGCTCTCAGGTTCTGTCACTGGGCCTTCAGTCAAGGTTTCCCCTATGAAGCTAATCTTAGGTTCTGCCTCAACATCCAGTTCACCGATGACATTGCCTGATTGCCTTAGTCTCCTTCTTAGGCTGAACTCTGCAATGATCCTATCTTGGATTCTTCTAGCCAGTCTGTCAGCTTGTCTTGATTGGCTTGGGTTGACAAGTGGCCTGTTGACTAGATCCAGACCTTCATAGTAGTCCAAGTTTTGAAAATTTAAGACTTCTTTCTGTCCTTGAACTCTTATGATAATGAGGGCTTTCCTGTTGTTGTCATACCTCCAACTAATAATATGATTAAGGATGATGAAGGTGACATAGCCCTTGGTATCCCATCCTCAAATAGACTTTGTATGAAGGAGTCTGTGTAGTCCACATCAATATGAACTAGAGGAGGTTGCTGAGAATGCACAGTTGCAAGTGAGGATAGTGAGTCCTCAATGTCCATTCTCTCGGAGGAACTCCTAGGTTCTGTGGCTGGAATGACTTTCTCCCCCTTTTTGGTAGCATCACCCACTTGCATAGGTGAGATGGAGGATAGGTCAATCACATCCACAGGTTCTTGTGTTCCTAGTTGAGCTCTCCTTAAGGGTCTCCAAGCTAGTTTTTCCTTAAGATATGAAATCTCAAGTTGCAGATCATTGATCCTGTTTTGTAAGGTAGTCACCTGAGATTCAAGGTGACTGACCTTTGAGACTAGGTAAGTGCATGTTTTAGACAGTTTTTGCACTTTTAGTCTCAGATCCCCTTCATCTTCATGAGAAGAATCACTGGGGGTGGAGAAGATTGGACCAAAGTCCTTTCTCTCATGACCAGTTCTAAGTTCTTGGCTACTGGATTTCCTCTGCTCACTGGCAGTCTCAATTGAGATGTCAGTGGGCTGAGTTGCCATGGTTGAGGTCTTAATGATGTAATCACTTTCAAAAGTGAGAGCCTCTTCCATATGGACATCCTGAATAGGTTTAGTAGTGTCCACCTCAGTTGTAGGTGACTGATATGGGATAGATGTAGGAGACTCAGTAGTACTCATCTCCCTTTGAGTAGAGGGAAAGAAGAGAGATTCATTATACTCACTGAAACCTATATCTTCATCAGTATAGAAGTCAAGGTTGGGAATAGGTTGGTTAAGATCTATAGGCTGAGGATGGTAACTGTCCCCTGAAGGTTGATCACTTGAGTGGTGAGACTCAGAGTGATGGCTTAAGGCCGTAGGGCTAATGAGCTCATCAGACTGAGCATGAAGAACCTCAGCACTGATTCTTGAAGAGATGGGAGTGGTCTGCTCCTCAGGATAAATAGGAGTTCCAGTGTCTATTTCCTCCGGTATGGGTGAGTATATGGGGACCTCCACAGACTGAATAGTCTGAGCAGGGGTTCGTTTGTATTTTCTTTGGTAGGTTATGGATATTTGAGGCTGTGTGGGTGGCTGGGAAGTAGCAGGTGTGGGTTCAACACTAGCTTGTGCTGCTAGGTTGTCACCTTGAGTAATGTGCTCTAACATTTTTGGGACTAGGGTTGTGTCTACCCCAGAGAATCCAATAGTGGACTTTCTCAATATTTTAAAGATGCCGGGCTTCATCTATCCCAGTTTAAGAATGTTACTTGTTTCCCTTAACTGTTAGCCCAGTTCACAGTTAAGAATGTACTGAACATATCTAGGAAACATGTAATATTCTAAAGAGTCTAAATTAGCAAGCAAATTTGTATAAACAAACTGAGAGTACCTGAATTTGACCCCTTGAACCATTCCATGGACTATGAAGGAGAGATCTTTAGGAATCTGGTCCCATCCACAATGCTTGTTTGATAAGTTGTGGATGACCACATGGAGCAAGAATCTCCAATAGGATGAGACCTTCCCTTTCCTAAAGGTTTTTACAGAGAAATCTCCCTCATACCCCATCTGCTCAAAGGAATAATTACCAGCTTCCTTTGGAAAGAACACCTCACCTTGTTCATCATCTAGTTGAAGATGTCTGTTGATGATGGCCGGAGTGATGAAGATTGTTCTCCCCTGCACTGTGGCAGACAGTGCCTTCTCCCCATCCATAATGACCTTTTGGCAGGTCTTCTAGAATTCAAGCAACTAATCCTCATAGAGTGGAAGATCAATGGTGAGGAAGTGACGTAGTTTGATACAGACAAGAAATGACAAACCTGTGAGAAATGAGGATCTTTCCCAGAGCGTAACAGAGCAACTTGATTGTGTTGTCTGTGTAGCTGCATCGTAAAGTTGGGATCATTTCTGTGAGCAAGGTGGGCCATTTTGAAGTAGCTTAAGGACGAAGGAAGAAGAAAGAAAGAAATTTCAGAGAGAAATTTGGGTTTTTTAGGTTTGGAGGAAGAACAGATGATAGAAAGAAGGGGAAACCGTTGGGTTTATATGTGAGAGGGATTTCAGATAAAGTTTAACGAAACAGGATAAACTTTGAAATCTGGATGTCGGTCCCACCTCTGAAAAAGTAGTTTACTTTTTGCTCAAAAAGTAGTTTTCTTAGCAAAAAGTAGTTTTCTTGGAAGTCAAAAAGCTTCCGAAGGTTAATTATCTTCGGAAGTTTTAATTAAAAAGCTTCAGAAGCTAAAATGACTTCGGAAGAAATTCCTGAGAGATTTGAAAATTTTGCTTCGGAAGAAAAATTAAAGCTTGAGTGCTTTGTGTGTAAACAGACAAAGCTTCCGAGAGTTAATTTTGCTTCAGAAGTAAATGGTCCTTAAAATTTATTAAGTGTCTGAGACAAATATTTATGCTTCAAAAGATGAATTTTGAACACTCTTCCGAAGCTAAACTTCTTAGACAGTTATTTAATTTAAAGGCATGATTTACTTCCGAAGTTAAAAACAAAACTTCCGAAGTATCAGAAATTTTAAAAAAATCTAAGGAAAGTCTTCAAAAAGAAATTTTCATCCAAAGAAAACATGAGCTTATGAAAGTGATGAACTAGACAACTTAGGACACACATATTTTAAGAAATAATAAGAATTATGTTTAAGAAAAGCTTACTCAAGGTTTATCATCCCGATAGCTGATATAAGATATTTAAATCTCTGTTCATCAAAAGCCTTTGTAAACAGGCCAGCATATTGTTCATCTGTGTGAACCTTGACTAGTTTAATTAATCCCTTTTCATAGTTATCTCTTATTAAATGATACCTGATATTGATATGCTTTGTCCTTGAGTGCTGCACAGGGTTCTCTGTGATTGAGATAGCACTGTTGTTGTCTATGTGAATGGGAGTCCCTTTGAAGTTTAATCCGTAGTCCAGCATCTGATTTTGAATCCAAAGTACTTGAGCACAGCAGCTTGCAGCAGCAATGTATTCAGCTTCAGCAATTGATGCAGAGACACAGGATTGTTTCTTGCATTGCCATGAGACAACCCTTCCACTAAGAAATTGTTAAGTGCTCTAAAAGATTAACATGTTGTCTTTATTTGTCTTTTAATATTTTGTAATAGTATAGGGACTATTTTTGTAATATGTTAGTTCCTTTACTTTTGTTTTCTGTATAAATAGCTTAGATTTGCAGGTTTGTAGTAACAAATACACAAGTTATTCGAATCTGTTTTCATGCTTGTAATTGTCTTAGCTTGATATGAATGAAAACTTGAAGTTTATTGATATCTTGTTTTGATTTGATTACTTTGTGTGAATTTCATTGAATTGTGTTACAAATCATCATAGATTTATTCATTTGATCCTATCAAATGGTATCAGAGCTATTGATAAGCTGTTAGTGATTGATTTTCGTTTTAAGTTCATCGAACTTGAAAACCTAAAAATCTCACTGAATCTGTGATTGAGATACAATTCAATTGAAAAATTGTGAATTTCAGTTGTGTTTCATCATCAGAAACATGATTTGAATCACAATTAGCAGATCAATTCATCTAATTCAAGTAAACTGTTGAATTTGTTGTTCGAAAATAGCTTGAATTTTCGAACTGAAATTTCAAAAATTGATTGATTTGTTGTTGAAATTGAAGAAATTGATATTAAGAAGAATGTTTATGAGCATAAAACTCATCTAATTGAAAAGTTTCAATCGAATTCATCAACATTTGAAGAATTCAGAAGATTTGAGTTTGTTACATTCATTTGAAGATGATGAATGTGTCGCATGAGCTGAGATTGACTGAATTTGTCTTAGTGTAAGACGCATTAACACTGTGTAGACGTTTTTAGTCAGTCGTTTGAGTACTGTTGAAGAGAATCCCAGATGTATCACCTGTGTTAAGTGATAACTATTCAGACGCTTCACAACTGTTTAGGCGTTTGACAACTGTTCAGGCGTTTGACAACTATTCAGGCGTTTGACAACTGTTTAGGCGCTTTAAACCTTCCAGACGCATTAATACTTAGACATTTTGAAAATTTTGCTAGGGCATTCCCTTAGACGTTTCTCAACTTAGACGCATCAACTGTTGAGGCGTTTAAATTCTGTTCAGACGTTTTAACCTTGATACTTAGAATTTTTTTACAAAAAAAATATAAGAATGGTAAAATCAGAAGATTCTGAAAACAGAGTTCCAAAGCTTAAAAATAGAGCTGATTTCAAAAATTGGTCTCTTAGACTAAAACAACATTTTAATTCTATTGACACTGATCTCTGGAAATCTATAGAAAAAGGACCATACATTCCTATAATAACTGATGGACCAGACAAAGGATTTGTGTATACTAAAGATTCTCCAAAACCTTATCCAGAAGATGATCTTCAAGGAGATGATCTGAAAAGAGTTAAGAATGATATTAAAGCCTATTCATTAATGTGTAAAGGACTACCTTTGGAAGTTCTTACAAGGCTAGATGCATATCAAACTGGATATACACTATATAAAGCCTTGAAGATCATTTGTGAAGGAGGTAAAGAGATTCAAAATTAAAGAAACAAAAGCTGAAAAGACAATTAGAATTGTTTCAACATTTGTCTAGAGAGACAATAAATCAAATGATGAACAGATTTGTTCAATTCATAACTGAGATGTCAACAGCTAGTATCAAACCTGATCTTGAAGATTTAAATCTCAGACTACTCAATGCTTTACCATCATCATGGAAACAAACTGTAACATTACTAAAGCATACTGAGAAGTTTCCAATGGATCTAGATCTTCTTACTGCAAAAATAGAATCAGTGGAGATTGATGAAAGCTCAAGGAACAATGATAGAGCAGCATCAATGTCTCAATATCAGTTTGTTGCTTCTCCTGCAACCACCATAGAAAATGCATTCATGGCAAAGAGTGAGAAAAGTTCTGAAGAAGAAGGAGATCTGTTTGTAGGAGCAGGATTTTTCACTGACTCATCATTTACCAGTGCACCTGCATATACAACTCAATCTCATTCTCAATCTCCTCCTAAAACACAGTCATAATCATCAAATATTCAGACAGAGACTTCTTCATCATCTAACTCTGCTAAATTTAGCAAAGTTAAAGATGTGATTAACATCCTATTAGAGGATGAAGAGTCCAAAACTGCATTTACTGCTTTTATGGCCAGCTTCCAAGCATATCAAGGTAGCCATTTAACTCAACTAGATTTTGTTTTGCAGGATTTATTTGAGATGGATCCTGAAGATGTTGAAGAGATGGACCTGAACTGGCAAATAGTGATGATTGCCTAAAGGACTCAAAAACATTCTTATGTCAACAAGAAATACAAGCCTAGTGCAAACAAGACTGTTGGATTTGACAAGTGAAAATCCAGATGTTTCAACTACAATAGTTATGGACACTTCTCAAGAGAATGTAAAGCTCCAAGGAATAATGGAGGAAGTGCTCATTCAAGCTCAAATAATCAAAGGTTTCAACAAGCTCAGAAGACTTTTCAAAAGCCATATCAAAGTCTTCCCATGCCAGAGCTTAAAGATGAAACCAAACCATCTGATGAAACAAAGAAAGCACTAGTAGTCAACATAAAAGATGGATATGATTGGAGTGCATATGCAGATCAATTTACAAATGAATTAAGATCAAGTTTATCTCTTATTGTAGAAATTCAAGAGGATGATTGGTCAGAAAACAATGACCCAAAAGGGGAAAGTGATGAAGAGGAAGATAACTATGATTGGAGTGACAAGTCTGATCCTAAAGAGGATACAGAGGAAGTAGCTCTAATGGTTTAGTCTGATCAACCAAAGGTTAAATCTTCTACTTCATCATCTGAAACCATAGTTCCAAAATTTCCTGAAATACCATCAGAAGTAAGAGAAAAGCTTTGCACCAAATCATGTTTTGAACATGTTGAACACTACAGAAAGTATTCATTCAAAATCTGTGAAAAGCTAAAACAAGAGGAATCTATGCATAACCAACTTAAATCTGATCATAAAACTGCAGATCAAAAGATTATCTCTCTTCAAAATTCATGAAACAAAACAATCAAAGATTTAGAAATTGTTACAAAACAACTAGAAGAGATGACCAAGAATCTTGAACAAGGAAAATAGCACATGCTGCTACTCAAGTTGATCTAGCAAAAGTTAAGAGTTCAAAAATGATAGTAGAAAAACTAACCAGTGAAAGGAAAGATAAACAAAAAGCAGGATTAGGTTTCACTCATGAACCTATGCCTGAATCTATCACAAACACACTACCAGAGAATTTCAATGCTCATGATTATTCACCAGAAAACAAAGCAAAGCTTAAAGCCTTTCAGATCAAAACCAAGAATGCAGAAGAGGAAAAAGAAAATGTTCAAGTGTTTGTTGAAAATGATCAAGAAAAAATCAAAAATAGACATCCAATCAAGATGAAATCATATGAACCAAAACAACCAAAACAAAATATCTCTTCTCATCAAATTCACAATGTAATAGAAGAAGTCAGAGTTCAAAACAAGGATAAACAACATATAGGAACATCAGAAGATTCAAACACCATAAATATGAAACAATTTCAATGAGAAAAGGAATCTTCTTCTGATGATGTTCGATCTGAAAATAAACCAAGCTCTTCTAAATCAAAGAATCAAAGAAGAAGAAAGAAATTTGTAAAAGTAACATCTGAACAAAACAAAAGTTCAACAAAATTGATTAAAGCAACAAATCAAACATCAAAACTAAAACCAATTAAATTTGTGTCAGCAGGTATGTTAAATATGAATTCTTTTTCAAATAATAAATCAAATGTTATGAACAAATCAAACTCAGATCTGAAATCTAGTTCAGATTCAAAGACTTCTGCTGCAGCAAAAAGATTTGTTTCTAATACATTCAAGAAGCAAATTCATGTTAAACAAATGAACAATAATCTGACACAAAATCAAACTGTGAAAAATGAAAGACAATAGTTTAACTATATGACACCAAAATCAAACATTATGTCATTGTCAAAAGTTAACAAAAAGTTGTTTTTAGCGCCACAAAAGTACTGTGAAATTTGTGATATGAAAAATCACAATACTGCTGAGTGCTACTTTAACAAGTACTGTCACATATGTGACATGAGAAATCATTCGACAGCAGATTGTTATTATAACAAATATTGTACTTATTGTGATGAAAAGACTCACAACACTGCAGATTGTTACTTTAGAAATAGATCTCTCACTAGAAACTTTGCAAAATCAAACATGAGCAAAGGATTTGCTAATCCACAGTATTTGAGAGATCAAACAAATGGATTTCAAAGAGACATTAATCAACCTAATGTAGGTTTGAGATTTTTTCCTAAGAACAATTACATGAGCTCAAAACACAACATGCAACAACACTTATACCAAGATCTGTAAGGATGACTAATAAAAATGTTAGACATCAATACATTTCAAAAGATGATAATGAGATGGTATAAATGTTCACAAAAATAAATCAAACAATTTTCAGAATAAAATTGGAAAATTCATCAAAAATAAACCTGATTTGAATAATCTCCATTATAAACAATTTACAATTGTTGACAAATTTGGAAAGCCCAAGACCATTTCGGCTTGGGTAGATATTTCAACTTAACTTTCTTGTAGTGCATGTATGCCCAAAAAGACCAATAAATACATGGTATGTGGATAGTGGGTGTAGTCGGCACATGACAGGCAATACTGCCTTGTTACAAGATTTTAAGTCAAAAGATGGAACTCACGTCGCCCTTGGTGGTGATGCTGGAGGAAAAATAACTGGAGAAGGAACAGTATCCAATGGGATAATAAGCTTTGATAAAGTCAACTTTTGTTCACAGATGAACTTTAATCTTTTAAGCGTATCTCAAATTTGTGACAAATCTTATTCTGTTCTGTTTGATAATTCATTCTCTTATGTTTTGAAGCCAGGTTACAAGATAAATAAAGATTGGATGATTGTTACAACTGAGAGAGACAGAGATGTATACAAATTGGATATGTCTCAAGTTGATCCTTCAACTGAAACAACATGCCTAATTGCAAAGGCATCAAATGATGAAAGCCAGCTATGGCATAGACGTCTCGGTCATTCAAATTTCAAGAACATGAACAAGCTTGTAGCAGGAAATCATGTGATTGGATTCCATTCAAGAAGTTTGCAACAAATGATCACTGCTCAGCATGTTTGAAGGGAAAGCAACACAGAGCGTATTATAAGTCCAAGCCTATAAACTCAACATCCAAACCTCTTCAGATGTTACATATGGACCTTTTTGGACCAACACATGTCAAGAGTATTGGGTGAAAATCATATTGTTTAGTTATCATTGATGACTTTACAAGATTTTCATGGGTTTTCTTTCTATATGCCAAATCTAAAACAGCTGAATTATTAAAAGAATTTATCATTAAAGTTGAAAATCAATTAGACAACAAAGTTGAAAATCAATCAGATTGTTATTATAACAAATATTGTACTTATTGTGATGAAAAGACTCACAACACTGCAGATTGTTACTTTAGAAATAGATCTCTCACTAGAAACTTTGCAAAATCAAACATGAGCAAAGGATTTGCTAATCCACAGTATTTGAGAGATCAAACTAATGGATTTCAAAGAGACATTAATCAACCTAATGTAGGTTTGAGATTTTTTCCTAAGAACAATTACATGAGCTCAAAACACAACATGCAACAACACTTTATACCAAGATCTGTAAGGATGACTAATAAAAATGTTAGACATCAATACATTTCAAAAGATGATAAATGAGATGGTATAAATGTTCACAAAAATAAATCAAACAATTTTCAGAATAAAATTGGAAAATTCATCAAAAATAAACCTGATTTGAATAATCTCCATTATAAACAATTTACAATTGTTGACAAATTTGGAAAGCCCAAGACCATTTCGGCTTGGGTAGATATTTCAACTTAACTTTCTTGTAGTGCATGTATGCCCAAAAAGACCAATAAATACATGGTATGTGGATAGTGGGTGTAGTCGGCACATGACAGGCAATACTGCCTTGTTACAAGATTTTAAGTCAAAAGATGGAACTCACGTCGCCCTTGGTGGTGATGCTGGAGGAAAAATAACTGGAGAAGGAACAGTATCCAATGGGATAATAAGCTTTGATAAAGTCAACTTTTGTTCACAGATGAACTTTAATCTTTTAAGCGTATCTCAAATTTGTGACAAATCTTATTCTGTTCTGTTTGATAATTCATTCTCTTATGTTTTGAAGCCAGGTTACAAGATAAATAAAGATTGGATGATTGTTACAACTGAGAGAGACAGAGATGTATACAAATTGGATATGTCTCAAGTTAATCCTTCAACTGAAACAACATGCCTAATTGCAAAGGCATCAAATGATGAAAGCCAGCTATGGCATAGACGTCTCGGTCATTCAAATTTCAAGAACATGAACAAGCTTGTAGCAGGAAATCATGTGATTGGATTCCATTCAAGAAGTTTGCAACAAATGATCACTGCTCAGCATGTTTGAAGGGAAAGCAACACAGAGCGTCTTATAAGTCCAAGCCTATAAACTCAACATCCAAACCTCTTCAGATGTTACATATGGACCTTTTTGGACCAACACATGTCAAGAGTATTGGGTGAAAATCATATTGTTTAGTTATCATTGATGACTTTACAAGATTTTTATGGGTTTTCTTTCTATATGCCAAATCTGAAACAGCTGAATTATTAAAAGAATTTATCATTAAAGTTGAAAATCAATTAGACAACAAAGTGAAAATAAGAAGAAGTGATAATGGAACAGAATTCAAAAATGCTAACATTGAAATGTTTTGTGCACAGAAAGGGATAGCTCATCAGTTCAGTGCTCCCAGAACTCCTCAACAAAATGGAGTTGCTGAAAGGAAGAATAGAACACTGATTGAAGCTGCTCGTTCTATGTTAGCTGATGCAAAAATACCTATCACTTTTTGGGATGAAGCAATATCAACTGCGTGTTTTGTTCAGAATCGAATTTTAATTGTAAAATATAAACTGAAAACTCCATATGAGTTAATGTTTGGCAGAAAACCGAACATAAACTTTTTAAAATCATTTGGTTGTCCTGTTATGATTCTTAATTCAAGTGATCAATTAGGAAAATTTGATGCAAAATCTGATAATGGATTTTTCATTAGATATTCATCAGTTTCAAAAGCCTATCGAGTCTACAACTCTAGGACAAAATGTAATCATTGAAACATTCAACGTTAAATTTATGGAAAATTATTTTCCATCAGTTTCAAATGGTCCTGCATGGTTATTTGATCTGGATTGATTATCAAACTCTTTTCAATCTAATTTGTTTGATCAATCAAATTGTTTTAATTCTACAACTAAGAAGAACTCAAGAGGAGATCTTGGTTCTTTCAGTGAAGATTCAGATTCTGATGACCCAGATGATTCAAGCTCAGAGTACCCATTTTTATCATTTGTTAAGGATTTAACAATACAAAATCATGATAATACAGTTTTACATCATTCCGAGTCAATTAATCAGGAAGAATCGCAAAATATTCCTAATGATGGTAATGATTTTATGATACCTGTGTCTGGAACATCATCCATTTCAGGTGATGTAGTTGATACAGGTAACTTTGATTACTTTGTCAACTCATCTACTCAAGTTCCAAACTTCAATCCACATTCTTCTACGTTAATACATGAGTTGTCCAACTTGAATCAAACAAATTTGGATGTTAATGTTCAATGTGATGAGATCACTACATCTCGTATTCACAAGAATCATTCAATTTCTCAGATTATTGGTTCATTGAATGAGAGAACAACAAGGAGTAAAGTAGAACAAGCAAACGTATGCTTATACTCTTGTTTTCTTTCTCAAATTGTTCCTAAAAATGTTACCGAAGCATTAAAGGACAATGGTTGGATAGAAGCCATGCAAGAAGAATTACTTCAATTCCGCAAACAAGAAGTGTGGAATTTGGTGGATCTACCTGAAGGACAAAATGTAATTGGCACGAAATGGTTATTTAGAAATAAGACTGATGATCGTGGTGTTGTAATAAGAAACAAAGCAAGACTTGTTGCACAAGGATACACACAGGAAGAAGGTATAGATTTTGATGAAATGTTTGCACCAGTTGCAAGACTTGAATCTATTCGAGTTTTTTTTGGCTTATGCTTCATTCATGAAATTTAAGGTTTATCAAATGGATGTAAAGGGTGCATTTTATATGGTCCAATTACTGATGATGTATTTGTGAAGCAACCTCCAGGCTTTGAGGATGCACAATTTCCACATCGAGTATATAACTGAGTAAAGCTTTATATGGACTTCATCAAGGCCCTAGAATTTGGTATGAGACGTTATCACAAGACTTAATCCATCATGGATACACACGAGGGAAAATTGATCCTACTTTATTCATAAAAAAGGACAATAATGATCTTTTATGTGTACAAGTGTATGTTGATGACATCATATTTGGTTCTACATGTCCAAAAATGTGCAATGAATTTGAAGAAATAATGAAATCTCGATTTCAAATGAATTCTATGGGAGAGATTAACTTCTTTCTTGGACTTCAAGTCAAGCAAACTGCATATGGAATTGTCATCAATCAAGAAAAGTTTGTTGACAAGCTCTTAAAGAAATTTAATTTGCAAGACTGTCAGTCCATACGAACTCCAGGAGTTGTTAACACCAAGATTGAACCTGATCCAAAAGGAAAATCTATTGACCAAACGTTATACAGATCAATGATTGGTTCTTTGATGTATCTTACTGCATCTAGACCAGACATTATGTATGTTGTTTGTGTATGTGCCAGGTATCAATCAGACCCGAAAGAATCTCACTTAATTGCTGTCAAAAGAATATTTAGGTATCTCAAAGGTAAACCAGCCTTAGGGCTTTGGTATCCTTACGAGGGTAACTTCGAACTATATGGATATACTTATAGTGATTATGGTGGATGTAGTCAAGATAGAAAATCTACTTCGGGTGGGTATCAATTTCTTGATCCCAGATTAGTCTCATGGCAATGCAAGAAACAAACAAATGTCTCTGTTTCAACTGCAGAAGCTGAGTACATTGCTACATCAGCAGGATGTTCTCAAATTCTTTGGTTGCAAAATCAATTACTAGATTATGGATTCAACTTTCTTAAAACACCAATCTATATTGATAACACAGCTGCTATGTTCATAACAGCTAATCCTGTTCAACACTCAAAAACAAAACATATCGAAATTCGATATCATTTTCTTAGAGATAACTCTGAAAAAAGATTAATCATATTGATTCAAATTGCAACAGAAAAACAATTGGCAGATCTATTTACTAAAGCCTTCCTACCAGGACGGTTTGAGTACTTAGTAGAATCAATTGGTCTTATAAATCATATGTGATCTCCCTAAATCAAAAGATCATAATAAGTGATACTCTCATTGTGAATTGCCTGTTTATATTTTTGTGTGTGTGTGATTTTATGTTTTTCATAGAAAAATCAAATACAAAAATATATATCAAAAATACAAAAATATTTTTTTGGAAAGGATTATGTTCTGCAATATGTGAGAAATGATAGTACATTAGTGAGATCAGTTGCATACTTCACTCATTCATAAAGTCTAGACATGATAAATCGCAGCGGAAAACTAAAACAGTCTTTCATTTCCATGTAAATGCTTTTGCAAGTTAATACAACATTCATTGCAAAATAGCTTGTTCGCATTACAATGCAAAAACATTAATCAAAAGAATGCCATCCCAAAAGAGCTGAGTAGCTTCACGGTGTGCCATCCTCAGCAAACATTACCTGCCAACTGGAAAACATATAAAAAGTCAGCGTTGCTGAGTAAGTTCTAGTTTTATTACAAAACATACTTTACTTTCATATAAAACCATTCGTTACTTTTACATGATCACACATCGTACGTACACATAGATAATATCATTATTATCTTCTTCATTCATTCATTCGTTCATTCGTTCTTTATGACTTTACTTGCGCATCGGACATCATCCGTACTAATACCATGTGCTACACCCCGGTTAGTCGTAGCTACCGGGCTGAAGTCAATAAATGAACAGCTAAACGTATGCCACAGTACTAGGAGTAACCATCAGTCTTAGCTACTGGACCGAAGTCAATAAATGAACAGCTAAACGTATGCCACAGTACTAGGGGTGAGCGGTAGAGGTTCTACATTAAGGGTCAATCACAAAGAAGGACCCGTTATCCGATGCGTGCAAGACGTTTCATTCGTTCATTAATGCATGCATTCAACATCGTGTTCCTCTTTCATTATCTTTCACTTTACATTACATAATACTTTGTTCATTCCTTATCATAACACGTAAAGTTGTGGGAAAGATAAACATACATCATAATAAGGAACATAACACACACGGTCTCAAGCATCATCTTACATGCTCTTATGGGGACCTTTACGTCAAAACTTACATCTGCACTTTCCCCCGAAAGTCAGAAGTCAATCTATACCTTCCTCGGGTACAACAGCCCTATTCAGGCGTATGGACACCCTTCAGTCGCATGGCCTCCATGCGATTGAACTCAAGCGATTGAACATTTAGGCGAATAAACATCCACTCGTGCGAATGGACAATGCGGATGGACCTCATGCGAATGGGATTAACACCGATGAGCACTTATGCGACTGGACCTTCAGTCGCACGACCTCCATGCGACTGGCCTTTCAATCATGTGAATGGACCCCAATCGCACCCTAATTGGCCATATGGCCTCCATTCAGCCGCCAGTTGGTCGCCTAGCCGTAACTGATGCAGAATGCAGTTCATCCCGACCGCAGCCGAGGGTTTTCGGCCACCAAACTCATCTAAACCCATTTTAAGCCCAAATCGGCCATCCAAAACCTTAGGGATGCATACCATGACACCATTCAAGCACACACAAGTTCACAATCGAGCCATAAACGCATCATACATACACATACACATACACAAACAGGTCAACATACACACACTCAAAAACCCAATTTCAGATGTTTTCCAGCCCCAAAATCGTTTGAAAACAAGTAAAAGAGGGGTTCTAGAACTCACATAAACGAGCACAACGTTAAGGGCTTCGATTTGGCTTGCTACACAACGAGTTTGGCCACCCGAATCACCCGAACCACTCTTTTTTCTCTTTTTCTCTTCTTTCTATCTTCTCCCCTTTCTTTGGCTGATTTGTGAGTGTGGGGGAAGAGGGTAAGGGCTGCCCTCTCCCTTATATACTCCACCTCACCCGACTTTCTTTCGTTGGCAAGTTTGGTCCCTCGACTTTTGGACTTTATTTTCTTTTCTTTCTTAACCGGCTTCAGAATAATAAATATTCGGGTGTTACATGAGGACATGAACTTCCTTACAATGTCTCTGTTTTCAAGAGAAACTCCTCCATCCACTAGGGTATCCACTATCTCAACATACCTGAAGTACTGCTGAGTCATGGTTTCACCTGTTTTGAAGGTGAAGTTTTCAAACTGCTGCTTCAGGAGATCCTTCTTGTTCTCCTTGGCTTTAGAAGAACCCTCATACATCAGTTTCAGTGCATCCCACAACTGCTTGGCTGTTTTGCACTTCTTGAAACCTTTGTACACAGAGTTTGGAAGGGCAGTTTGAAGAGCTGCCATGGCTTTTCTATCTATCTCTACTCTCTTTCTATCTTCATCAGAGTAGTTAGCCACATCTTTGGGGATCATATCAGCACTAGTAGTAGAAGGTGTGCTGGGTATGAAAGGTCCATTCTCAATAAACTTCCATATTCTTGAATCAAGAGACCTGATCAAACCTTCCATTCTTAAACACCAGGTGTCAAACTCATCAAGAGTGATCAGTGGGGACTTGTTCATGGTTCCAGTTTCCATATCAGTTTTGGAAATGGCTGCCATTTGAAAAGTTTAGTATTTATGTGTGTGAGGGATCTAAAGATGGTGAGATCTTATATCAAGAGCCTGTAATGCTCTGATACCAAATGCATGATCATTGAAGGGTGAAGAGTTACAACACAACAACACAAAGAGGAGATAAACTAAACTTAGATCAAATAGTAAACTGGATTAATCAAGTGGTGACACTAAGAGCACAAGTAATATATGAGACAGAACACAAAGAACACAAGTGTTTGGTTTTCAAGAATGCAGTATATTGCTTTCTCTATGTTCTATTACAAGTGTTACAAAGCATATTCAAAAGATACAAGAACATGAGATACTTATACAACATCCTACAGCCGGCTATACTTTGAAAGCCAGCTGGATACAATTGACTAGACACACACAAAATCAATTGTAGAGTCAAAAGGCAGATTGCCTTTTGACTAGTGACTATGACATGCCATAGCTCACATCCTTATCTATTACAAAAAGGATAAAGTACATAAAGTAGAAAGTTACAGACTCATGACCTCAATGTATAGTTACCAAAAGCATGGACCTTTTCACCAAACCATGTTAGTTGGTGACTTGCAGAGTTGTAGCGGAAAGGTGTCCAGCTTTATGGAACAGTACATCAGATAAAGCATGTTACTAAAAGTCTTCGGAAGAAATCTGTCTTCATGAACTTGAAGCTTGGGAAGACTTTGTCTCTAAGGCTTTGGAAGACTTCATCTTTGGCTTCGGAAGATGTTGGTCTTGGTTTCGGAAGATTTCACACTTAGAGTATTTCCGTTGCACACGTGAAACTTCCGAAGCATTCTACTTCAATGCACTTGTGCAGCATGCAGGAAAGAATAAAGATGTTTAGGTTGCATCAGCCTCTTCATTAATCTCTACAACATGTCTATGATGAAGCTTGGGACATTACTTAACTACATAATCATCTTTACCACATCGATAACCGTGTGGTTTTAATCTAAGTCTATTATGCAATAAGGTAGGAATTTTATCAATGTATATTTCCTTATCACCTTCAAACAATCTTGAATCAACATCACTGTATGTCCCATACATGTCTCTAGTTCTGTTTTTATTTGAAAAGAATGATTATTTACAAAAGAAGATGAATTGTCATATGAAATAAATGCAGTACTTGTACCACTTGTAGTAGCTTTAGATGATGACGTTACCCTTTCATTTGATTAAGAAATACTCATTGGGGTAAAAGATGAAATACTCATTCATAGTATTAACACAATCAGAAAAGGTAGCAGCATTACAATCCACATAATTTAAAGAAGAAACATAAACATCATCACTAGAACAAGATAAGACAACGTCTGTTACTCATTGACTAGAAACAAAAACTGAATTTAAACTAGATTTATGATCTAAGATAGAATGTTGAGATACAGGTGTACTAAGACTAGTGCTACCTCGCCTGCTAGTCGGTCCATAATCGAAGTCCTCACGAACATACTTAAAGTTCCCACCTTCTAAACTTGCAAACATACTCTTAGTATCTATTTTGATCAAATCATTTGAATGGTGAGGAACAAGCATAAGAGAATAGCAGTAAGTACTGGGAGGAGGATAAACCTTACCATTTTCATATCCCAAACCTGTTTTACTCCTAGCCCCCTTTAAGATTTACATATGTCATCAAGTTTCATCCCTGATATAGTCCTTTTGTCGAGCTTTGAGTGAAGTTTGCTCGTTTCAAATTCAACAAGTGCAACCCTTTCAATCAAAGTGTTAATCTCAACATTTCTTTCCAAACCTATGCGTTTCATGTGATCATTTTCATTAAAAGCCTCATTTAATTTAACAAAATATTTAGACTCGTTTATTTTATGTTCCTCAGTAATTAATTTTAAGTCTTTCTCATTATCAATTAATAAACGATTAACTTTAAAAATCGCAAATAACCTGATTTTAAATGCTGAAGAACACAAATTCTAAATTACCTCACAAGGAAATCCCATCACTACCTTTTCTGCTACTAAAGCTTTCTCGCATTGGCATATCGGAGTACTTAACTTTTCAAAACCCAAAACCCTAGAATTTGGGTTTGATCTACAAAAGGATTTAAAGGCTGATTCTTACCTAGATTTGTTGTTTTATGGTTTGATGCTCCAACACCCACATCTTCAATCTCTTAACCTTTAAAGCTCCCAATCTTAATTTTCTTCACTTCCTCTCTTTACTTTCTCCTTCTATGATTTTTGAGAGGCTAGGGGTTCAATTAAGGAAGAGGGTGGCTGATTAGATGGGTTAAAAGGGCTGACTATGGGCCCTTAATCACTTGGGCTCTTGCCCATAAGCCTAATTTAGCCCATAACTCATTTCCTTCCTTTATTAAATACCCACTAATTGAGCCCATTATCCTTGATGACATGTTTTGACTTTTTGGGGTGGTATATGTTCCTTGTTGAGCTCGTCTTAAATGTCTCCCAGCTAGTTATTCCTTAAGATAAGATATCTCAAGTTGTTGTTCATTGACCCTGGTTTGCAAGCTAGTCACCTAAGATTCATGACGACTAACCTTGGAGACTAGGTAGGTGCATGTTTTTGATAGTTTTTGCACCATTCGCCTCAGATCCCCTTATCTTAATAAGAAGAATCACGGGGGATGAGAGAATTTGACCAAAGTCTCCTCTCTCACCACCAGCTTGTTGTTCTTGGCAACTACTTTTCCTCTTCTAAGTGACAACTACAATTAAGTGTCAATGAGTTGAGTTGCCATGGCTGAGGTCTGAATGATGTAATCACTTGTTGAAGTGAGAGCCTTTTCCATATGGATATTCTGAACAGGTTCAAAAATATCCACCTCGATAATAGGTGACTGATGTGGGCTAGACATAGATGACTCATCAGCACTCATCTCTCTTAAAGTAAGGGAAGAGTAGAGAGACTCATGGTACTCACTGAAACCTAAGTCTTCATCAGTATAGACATCAAGGTTGGGGATTGGGTGATTTAAGTCTAGAGGTTGGGGATGGTAACTATCCCCTAAAGGTTGTTCACCTTAATGTTGAGACTCCGAGTGAAGGATTAAGGCAGTTGGGCATGTGAGCTCATCAGGTTGAGCATGAGGAACCTCAGCACTAATTGTAGAAGAAATAGTTGTGGTTTGCTCCTCAGGAGAAATAGGAGCTCTAGTATCCACTTCCTCCTGTATGGGGGCCTGCATAGACTCAATAGCTTGAGCAGGGGTTGGTTTGGATAGTGTTGATAATTTGAGGTCTTTTTAGTGGTTAGGAGGTAGAAGGTATGGGTTCAACACTAGCTTGTGTTCCTAGGTTGTCAGCTTGAGCAATAAGGTCTAACAATTTGGGGACAAGGGCTGTTTCTACCCCTGAGAAACCAAAAGTTCACTTGTTTAAGATTTTAAATATGTCGGGCTCCATCTATCCCAATTTAAGAATATTACCTATTTCCCTCAACTGTGAGCCCAATTCACCATTGAGAATGTATTGAACATATCTAGAAAACATGTAATACTCTAAGGAGTCTGAGTTAGCAAGTAAATTTGTATAAACAAAGTAAGAGTATCTGAACTTGACCCCTTGAACCATTCCATTTACTATGAAGGACCGATCCTCAAGAATCTGGTCCCACCCTCCATGCTTGTTGGATAAGCTGTGGATAACCACATGAAGTAGGTATTTCCACTAAGATGAGACCTTCCCTTTCCTGAAGGTCTTTAAAGAGAAATCTCCCTCATAGCCCATCTTCTCAAAGGAATGACTTACAGTCTCTTTTCAGAAAAACAACTCACCTTCTTCATCATCCACCTGAAGATGATTGTTGATGATGGTCGGAGTGATAAAGATTGTCCTCCCCTGCATTGTGGTAGACAGTGCCTTCTCCCCATCCATAATGACCTCTTGGAAGGTCTTCCAAAATTCAAGCAAATGATCCTCATAAAGAGTAGGATCAATAGTAAGGGAGGTGAAATAGTTTGACAGAGCTAGAAAACGGCAAACCTCTTAGAAACTATCATCTTTCTTAGAGTTCAACAGAGCAACTTGGTTGTGTTGCGTGTGAAGTTGTATGGAGAAATCAAGGTTGTTTCTGAGATTTAGATTGGCCATTTTGAGAAGCTTAAGGGTGAAGGAAGATAAAGAGCAAAGGCGGTTTGGGAGAATTTAGGTTAGAGAAATAGTGCACATGAAGAAGATAGTGAAAGAGAGGGAATCATTGGGTTTATATGCGAAAATGATCTAAGACAAAGTTAATGAAAGAGGATAAACTTTGAAATGAAAAAGTCGCTCCCACCTCTAAAAAAGTTGTTTCCTTTTGCCGAGAAAGAAGTTTTTTGGAATTGAAGATAGCTTTCGAAGGTTATTCTGCTTCAGAAGTTCTTGAAGAAAAGCTTCCGGAGGTAAATTTACTTCGGAAGATATTACAAGGATTTTTTGATAATTTGCTTCAAAATATATTTAGGACTCAGAGTATTTTTTCTATGATGAATAAAAACTTTCAAAGGGAAATTGCTTTCTCAAGAAAATTTGTTCTTAAAAAACATACAAGTATGTAAGTTGATTTAAGTTTTAGAAAATATTTTAGAAATTTCTTCCGAAGGTAAACCTACTTAAGTAAAAATTTGTTTTCTAAGACATAAGTTTCTTTCAAATGTAATTTTAAATCTTCAGAAGAATAAAGAGATCAAAATTTTGTGAAATCTAAGAAATACCTTTGAAAATATTTTACATCCAAAGTGAACAAGGACATATGAAGGTGATGAAATAGACAACATAAGACACACAAGTTTTTACAAATAATATGATTAATTTTTAAGAAAACTACTCAAAGTTACTCATCCTAATAGCTAATACAAGATATTTGAATAACTATTCATCAAAAGCTTTGGTGAATAGATCAACATATTGTTTATTTGTGTTAACCTTGACTAGTTTGATTAATCCATTTTCAAAGTTATCTCTAATCAGATGATACCTGATATTGATGTTCTTTGTCCTTGAGTGTTGCATAGGATTTTCTATGATTGAGGTAGCACTATTGTTGTGTATGTGGATGGGAGTCTCCTTTAAGCTAAATCCATAGTCAAGCATCTCATTTTGAATCCAAAGCACTTGAGCATAGAAGCTTGCAGCAGTAATGTATTCAACCTTACCAGTTGATGCAGATACATAGGATTGTTTCTTACATTGCCAAGAGACTATCCTTCCAACCAAAAATTGACATCCCCTGATGGACTTTGAAGTCATGTTGTAGCCATAATAGTCACTATCTGTATAAGAATACAGTTCAAAGTCATAGTTCTTTGTATACCAAAGTTAAAATGATGGAGCACCTTTGAGATATCTTAGAATTCTTTTGATAGTGATTAGGTGTGACATCTTGGGGCTGGCTTGATATCTTGCACAGATACATGTAACAAACATGATATCAGGCCTGCTAGCTATAAGGTACATAAGAGACCCAATCATTGCCGTGAAGAGATGTTCATCAACATACTCCCCCTCAAGATCAGGTCCAAGGGAGTGGTTTCTTGCTATAGGTGTCTTAGCAACCTTACGATCGGTCATATTGAATCTTTTAAGTATGTCTTAATCATACTTTCACTGACTTATGAACATGCCATTGTCAACTTGCTTCACTTAAATTCATAGAAAGAATTGAGTTCCCCCATGGCACTTATTTCAAACCTATCTTTCATTGTCTTTTCAAAGTCTTTGTAGTGCTTTCAATTAGTTGACCCAAATTTGTTTCCATCCACATATACTTGAACTAGCATAATGTCATTTCATATTCCTTTGTTGAAGAGAGTTCCATCAATAGTATCCCTCTTGTATTCAAGTAGAGAAAGATACTATGATAGGGTCTCATACCACTTCGTTGTTGCATGGTGCAACCCATAAAGAGCGTTATCAAGCTTGCGAACATAATGACGATAATCAGGATCTGCAAATCCAGGTGGTTGTTTGACATACACCTCTTCATCAATCACCCCATAAAGAAAAGCACACTTGACATCAAGCTAGTATACCTTGAAGTTCTTGGATGCAACAAAAGCTAGGAATATCCTGCCATCTTTAAGTCTTGCTATAGTAGCGAACACATCTGTGTAGTCAATTCCTTCTTTTTGAGTATATCCTTGAACAACTAGTCTGGGCTTGTTCATGAAGACAAGTCCTCTATCATCCTTCTTATTTCTTAACACCCATTTGGTTCTTATATTAATCTTCCCATAAGGAAGAGAACATAGGTTCCAAACCTTTTGCTTGTTGAATTAAAGCAGCTCCTCTAGCATAGCTTTAACCCAACTTCCATCTTTTAGAGACTCATCAGTTTTCTTTGACTCTATCTGAGACAAGAATCAAGAGTGAAAACAATTATTTGTTGTTAAACCCTAAAAGGATCATACATGGAAATTCAAGTGGTGAGTTGATGGTTGTTCTGCTGGAAATCCCACATTCCAAGAACAAATACGGATAAAGAATCTACAAAGAACAATACAAGTGTCGGCTAATAACATTTGTGTATACGGATGACATAGAACAAATGCTGACAAGTATTTGTTCTTCTGTATTAAGAAATGCAGATAGTTGGATCCCCATTTACTAATGCGGATGCTTGGAAACAAATGCGCGTGTGTTTGTTCATCCGCATTTGTCAATGCTCATGAACAAACACTAATGATGAAGACGAAAAGAAATGCTCATCAAGACTTATACTAGTTCTCTTATGTATAGGTCAGTGGTAGTATAGTTATTTTGTAATAGGTATATTGTCAGCCTATAAATAGAATAGAAAACCTCGTATGTGAGGTGACTGTTGATACACATTCTAGAAAATTCGAATCTTTTGTTTAGTCTTATGTTTACATGTTGTGTTGTTATTGTTTACTTCTCTTACCCTAGCATTCATTGTAACCGATTACCTACATCAATACAAACAACATTTATGAGTATTTCTTGCATTCAATGTTCCTTGATTGTTTGATTCTACCTTATAATCATTGAATCAATCATCGTATTCTATCCTTGTGATTTACTCAACAGAGAATATCATTCTTAATCCCAATCAATTAGTATCAGAGCTTTTTCTCTCGGTTCTTTTTTAGATCTGCCTAGATCTGAGCAGAACTCCATTGATCTAGTGATTGAGTTACTAATAGAGTGTTTAACTACCTCTACTTAGTAAACTACACAAAGCTCTTCAACAGTCACTACTCATTTGTACTCATCTTCAAGGACAAACCTATGAATAGTTGTTACAATGGAAACATATAAACATGAGCAGATGTGGTTATACATAAGCCTGCTTGGACTATTTGGACAAAGTCGAACTTAACAATCAAACTAATCATTATTCAAAAAGGTTAAAAACAACTTATTAAAAATGGATTCATATAATTTCTCTAAACTTGGTCATATTCCAAACCACCCATGCTTAAACACAAATCTGAGTTTAAGCAATGGAAATCAGATTTTGAACTATATAAAGGTGTAGATCCAGACTACTGGATTTCAATATATAAAGGCCCTCACATTCCTCTGACACTTTCTGCTAATCAAGTTGCAATATACAAAACCTCAAGAATACCTATTCAGGATATCACACTTGATGATGATGATTACAAAAAGATAAAAGTTGATCTCAAAGCTTATTCTATACTCACTCAAGCACTAAAAATGGATGTGGTAAAAAGATTAGAAAAGTATGGAACTTCTAAAGTTGTTTTGGAGGCACTGCTGATAATGTGTGAAGGGAGTAGTGAAGTGGTTGAAATTAACAAGGACAAGCTTCTTAATAAATATGAAACCTTTCATCACTCCAAGGGGAGTATTGTTGGGGTTCAACAATGGAATAAACTGAAGCTTACCAACTCATAATTACAGCCAACTGAGGATCTCATTGTACAAGTTCAGAGACCAAGTTGATTACATCAAAAACAACAATACAAGACAATAAATGAAAAAGTCAAGATCAAGACAATTAGGAAAGTCAAAATTAGGTCTTGTTGTAATATTAATATAAATAGACCCACTAGTGCATTTTTGCAAGTTCGGTTCTTTTGACTGTTTTTATTATTTTCTAAGTCACCACCCAAGGAGAAATCCTCTCTTTTGTGTGGGTTTGATTTCACTAACAATCTATGATTATCATTGTAATTTTTTTTATCAACATCATTGAAATCATAAAATTATTATTATCCATCTCTTTGTTCTTTGATTCACACACATCCACCCCTCTTGATTTCAATTTCTAGATTTGAACGAGATGAATCCTAAGATCCAAGCTCAATGAATCTGAAATATTGATTTAGCAAAATGGTATCCAAGCTGTTGGTTGCTGAGTTTATCTAGTTTTCAGATCAGATTTTATCTTTAATGATGTCAAGAAGAATGACGAAAAGAAGAAAAAATGAAGAACAAAGTCCTGTTCATCAAAAACCTATCTGTTCATACCTGAAATCAGAAGAAAAACCAACAAATTTGTTCAACTATGATACGATTTGAAGAATTGTGAACATGTTTATAATTATTACATCAAAATTCGATGGAATTGAACAAGAATATCATCAAAAAGGAAGAAAACCCATTTGTTCATCTCAAAATCAAGAAGAAAAATCATGAGATTTGTTCTACTATGGTACGGTTTGAAGAAATATAATCATTCCCAGATTATTCCCTCAATATTCGATGAAATTGAACACGATTATCATTAAAAACAAAAGAAAAGATGAAGTAATAGAAGCTACTGCTGATTTCCCGACCTGCACTGCAGTGTGAAATCAATTTTATTCAAGTCTGAAAACAAATGCGGATGAACAAAAACAAATGTGGATGAAGCTTGGTCAAATGAGGATGTGTTACACACAGATGCGGATGTGTTATCCACAAATGCGGATGTGTTATACACAAATGCAGATGAATTGTCCGCAAATGCGTATGACTTGGCAGCAAATGCTGATGCCTTGTCACCAAATGTGGTTGACTTGTAAACAAATGCGGGTACTTTAAGCACAAATATGGATGCATTGAAATCAAATGCGGATTCCTTACAAAAAAAATGTGGATAATTTGCAAACAAATGTGGATGAGTTAGCAAAGAAATGCGGATGTGTTGCAAGAAATGCTTATGAGCAGCTATTGAACATGACTTCAAACAAAAGAGTATAGAAATCAACTTTGGTCACTTTTTCACACATTCATCCAGGGACTTGTACAACTATGAGATGCCCTTTCTGAAGTACTTGGGTTCACATTCATTGATGATGTTTTGCACCCATGTCTAACTACTGAGCGGACAATTAGTTAGATTGTAATCAAGGGGAGTACCCATTATGTGAAGAATGTCATTTATCAAGTTATTTCAAAAGAGTGGAAATGTGTTCAACATTGATTCAAGTTCCTGATATTGTTTATTGAAGTTCAAAGCCTCACCATATGCCTCATGCATTCTAATCCTTGAGTTGTGACATGAACTGTAATACAAGAGTGATACAACCCACTGAGAAAACCAGAACCTTTCACACTGGTAGTGTGCTCACTGAAAGTCATAGTGGCTGACTCTTCACCTATTCTAGTTATGAGATTGTATACACTATAATCCTTAACTTGGGAAGAGTATCCAATAAAGTGTCCATCATCCGATTTCTCAACAAACTTGGCAATTTGATATTTGGTATTCAAGATGGTGCAAAGACATCCAATTTCCTGAGAAAACTAATGAAAGGTTTCCTCTTGTGCCAAAGTTCACAAGGAGTCTTACCATGAGACTTAACCACTAAAACTTTGTTTAGGGGGTATTTATGTTATTTTGAAACTTGAATCAAAAGTCTTCTTACATAAAATAAAAAAAAATTGAAAAGTTAAGGGACCAATTGTGCAATTAATGAAATCCAAACTGCCCCCCTTTTCTTTTCCATGGTTTTCCCGCCGCCGGCCGGCCTAGCCGGTGCGGCGCCGGTGAGTGATCAAAACCGGTCAAAATGACCAGTTACTCGCGATTAAATGGTGCCAAACGAATCGATTAAGCATCTCGAACTTGAATATACCATCTAAATGACTTCACAAGCCAGTTACAAAACTCAAACGATCGAATAACCGGTGACTTAAACCCGTAACCGTTCAGGCATTAAACCTTAATAACACTTCAATTAAAGGAACCTAATCAATCATCTAATAACACTTAACCATTTACAACTCTCAATCGCACCTCAAACACACAAGAATTTCACCTCCAATTCCCTTCTTTTCCACGACCTGCAACCTACCAAAACCTAATCTCCGAACGAATTGAACCAAAATCGACATAGGGCTTTGCATCGAGGGCATCACACAAAGCAATCGACAAAATTAATTGAATTATCATCAACGTTTGCACTGGAATCGGTTCTCGTATAGCCGCGACTATTGTTCGAGTGTTCATTGTCAATTCGATATCAATCGGGTAAGTAAATACATCGACAAACATGGTTTGATGAGGGAACAAAAGCCCCAAACTTAATTGGGTTCACAATGTTGTTTTGATTTTCAATTTGGGGCTAACGAATCTAGGGTTCTTGAGGATTTGGGGGTTTTGTTAACTTGGAATTTATAAATTAAAACGCGTGTTCTAATACGACGGGAGCCTTAGTTCACTGTTTCCATGTTCACTTTCCCACTTAGAGGTCACAGGTTCGAACCCGGTGATCTCCAACATTTTTTAGCTTGTTTTGCAACTTTTAATAAATATAAAAAATTCTAAAATTGTAAAATAATTCTTTTTATAAACTTTGTGTATTTTAAACCATTTAAATATTTTTCGGCAATTTATTTGTAAAAATGTTTATTTAAGTTATGTTTAAATCATGCTCATTTTATTTAATTATAAAACTTTATTTAAACTTTATAAATATTACAAAATTATTATAAATGTTATTCTTATTGTATATCTTTATATAAAATATAAGTATATTGTTCTCACGAAAATATAATTGTTTTCCCATTTGTTAAATATAATTGATAAAACCCCAAACATCAAATTGAACCTAGTCCATGTTAACTCATTAAACTTATTGTAAAACTTTAAGCTTGTGAACATATATATTTAGGTGTCTTGTGACGATTCACGTTGGAACAACACCTATTATTGTTTATAATAATCGCTGTCCTTATACTTATTTGACCAAGTGAGTTTCCTTGTCCCTTTTTTATATTTTCACACTAAATTGGGGTGAAACATGATACTTATTCTCATACACTTGTAAACGTTTAAACTTGTAAGCACTTGCAATTCATATTTTTGTCATGGTTATTTGTGTATTGTAAGTGTTTATATGAGATACATATTTTTGTTTACAATCATTAACTATTGCTACCCTGGTGACGTCTTAGATCTTTGGCCTGACAAGCCTATTTGGTGCTAAAGCCGAGGTATTGCCGGCTCCTGATGATGTATGCTTGTTCATCATGGGAACCAAATACACTTAACCAAACTTATATACTTGTAATCAAGTCGAGGTTGGTTGTAACGATATGTGTTCTATAACCTTACTAACTTATGACCTATGACATGAATTGCTACTTCTAACCTTATCATATTATGTATGGAAACTTGGAAACTCACCTACTATTTTTAGTTGACCTTTTATTTTTATCATGTTTTAGGTAATCCCCAAGTCTAAAGTGAACTTTTGAAGCTTGCAATAATCTAGGATGTGGACCTAGTTTATGAAATAAACAAAACTATGTTTTGTTATGTAATGTTTGGTTTTGTTTCATGATTAAGACTTTATGCTTGTAATACCTTTTGAAACTTATAATTTGAATATTTACATTTAAATATAGCGTTATGTTGCTGTGAATAATCTTAAACCCTCACATCTTGATGATTCTGCCGTCAAGGTTGGGGTGCAACAGCTTTGAGCAGAATATACTCATGAGGAATGACCAACTCGGGCTTGATAACAATGCACTCATGCTCAATAAAGAGCATGTTATGAATATGATCACACAATTGAGATACACTCAAAAGATTGTACCCAAGCTCATTGACAAAATTTACCTTTACAATGTTGAGCTTACCATTTGTGACCTTGCCCCTTCCTATAATGTAACCTCCAACGTCTCTTCCAAAAGCAACTGGTCTTCCATCAGTTCATTCAAAGTTTTGGAGTAGTGACTGATTGCCTATCATAAGCCTGGAACAACCACCATTAATGATCCATACATCTTTGTTTGTCTTGATTTGTTCCTGAACAAAAGAGATGGTTATTAACATTTGGAAACCCAAGCCTTATTGGTCTTGGGCTCATCAAAAGAAGTTGAAGACAATGCAATAGTAATTGATCCTATAGTCATGCTGAAAGGATCATTTGCTGAAGTTGATGAAGAACTTTCAGCCACTTGGTCTTTCTTTGACTTCCACACCACATTTGGAAGCTTAGACTTGACCTTCAATACTTTAGAAGTTTTGTTGGCTTTGGAAGTTTTGAAGACTAGGCCTTTGGAAGATCTTGCTTTCACTGTAGCAGGCTTCAGCAGTTTGGAAGTATTCCTTTCTTCCGAGACAAAAGTTTCTAAGTTTCCACTTGTCTTCTTCATTGTTTTGGAACTTTCGAAGGAAAGATATTTTCCTTCCGAAGCTTGCTTCTTCTTCTCTAGACTTTTAGAAGATTCTTTCTTTGTAATGTGGAGTGTACTCTATGGATTGTAAACACAATCCATAGCAATGTAAGAGGTACTCCCACACATACACACAGTCCATTTTCTTCCTTCTTGGAGTCTCATTTGAGAACAAGGCTGAACTTGATCACTTTCACTCTCCATCTTCATCTTCTCAGATGAAGTGGCAATTCTTATGGGTTAGAACTACCTTTGAAGCTTTATGGTTCATGTTGTACAGTAGTGGTGCACAACTTATTAGCGTTCTTCATAATGATAAGATGACTTAGACAGGAACTAGAACTCTTGTTGTTGGAGTTAAAGTTTGTGTCCTTAGTCTTCACCACTTCAATTCTACAGAAACAAAGACTTGTTTTTGTGCAAAGCTGAAGGTGGCTTTAATCTCTTGAACCTTCTTTGCCTTTCTCTTGCTCTTTCTAATGAACTTCCTTCTCTTGGACTTGGTCATCCCAAAAGCTTTACTCTCCTTAGAGGATGATGAGCCTGCTAGAATTCTCTTCTTCACTCCTTTCAGCGTTGTTTGTCATTATCTCCTCTTCATCCTCTTCAATCAAGGGATCTATGAGGGGAAGCTCATCTTCACAAGTTCCATACCTAGGAGATCTTAAAGACAAGACTGTGTATAGAGGAGCTAGCACACAAGATCCCAGTCCCTGCTTATTTTGATAACAAACTTTTGCATGCAGGGATGAGGATATCATGTTCTTGAAGGTCTCTTCTTCAAGAACATGTTTTTATGCCCTGGATTTGCTGATCACAAGCTCAGCCAGGCATTTTGTCCACTTGGTTATGAGATCATTGATCTGGGTCCTATAATTGGTGTCACACACCAGGCACAAAAAGGCGGGACGTTATGATTGGTAAACAACAACCAAAATGTAGCAAAAACTAAATGGTTTATTATAAAGCATCTCATAGGAATTACATTAGGATCTTTGCTTTGTTTAAATTCACAACGTACCTCAATTTACAATTTATAGGTATCTTGATTAATCACTTGGTCAACATTTCTTGAGGCTTCCGTAACTAAGGCTTCTAGGCACAACTTTTGCCTTTAACATCTACCCTTACTTCTTGCTTTGACTTTAGATAGCTTCTATAGCTCATCTAATCTCCCTAGCTGTACCTAAAGACATGCTCAAAAAGGTTTTTGGGTCAACATAATGTTGGTGAGTTCAAGAGCTTAAAGTTTAAAAACAAAAGGGATTCATTAGAATCCATATTGGATTCAAAAATTATAGTATCATTGTAGTGGGGATCACAATCAACCCTGCACTCAGCCCTGGCTAACCTCTTCAAAAGTTGTGTTACCAGTTTAATCCCATTTAGGAGAACTGAGCCTCGAAACAGTGGATAATACATGCCACAAACGACCCCGTAGGATTTTAGTGTGGTGCCCTTCTCGTTTATCACGGAAGACACTATGTGAAGGGGATTCCCCAAGTAGATCTACCCATATAAAACAAGTGGTTCACACAATAATTAATGATCGTGATACAAATAAACCCAGGTTCTAACATTAGCCCCAACATTCAAGGATCATATAATAGCTCATAAAATGTTTCAATTCAAGTATAGCATGTTTCATTCCAAAAACAGTAGTAAAAACGGAACACTAGAACTCACCTGGTATCCTTATATAAATTTTGAGCTTGGCAAAAGGTGAAGGTCTCCAACAATGCAATCCTAATTTGAACATACTAGATTTATGTTTAGAATTAGCACGATGTTATTACATGCATGCGGTTTGAGCTCTTTAGTTAACTTAAAGTTAATGATTAGTATCATTGAGGTACCATATGTTCTTGTGTAATTATTAATTGCTATGTACTACTTGAGGGTATTAGGTTAATTAAGGTTTTCATTCGAGAAATGATTCTTTATACAATGAATGTAGAAATACTCGGTTGATATTAAGAATTCAAAATCTATATAGATATAATTAATGATGATATAAGTAATCAATAATGTTCCAAATGATGTGTATATTGCCAATGCTTTTATTTTAACGTTAAATTGATGGATGCTAGAATAAATCGATTACTGATAATAGTTGTCCTTGTATTGAATAAAAATGGGTGATACAAATAATATTTATTCCAATAATAATAAGATGATCGACTATTAATAATAATAAAATGATAGATTATTACATGTATGAATGTATTTGGAAGCATTTTACATCTTGGTGTCTTGTAAAGATTTGTTTGACATGAGATCAAATAATTATTTATATGTTGTCTAATATCTTGTTAATAGGACAACATTACCAAACTTGTTTTACATTAAGCGATTGGTCACATCATTTCTAGTTTACGCATTCATTCTTGATGATTCATAACTAGTTAACATTTTATAAATATTTGGCTCAACACAAACAACTTATATATAATCACTATATTTATGTATATGGATTTCTAGCACACGGTTATACCTACCAATTCCGTTTCACATCCTAGAATTCGCTTGTTCCCACCCACATCGCAATGACTGCACATTAACCATGGTTGGCCAGCTTTGACCAAGGTTTTACCTAGTTAAAACCCATCAAGATTATATACAACATTACTACATTGATATCGCACAAACCAAACGCAATATGTTACCAAACACCTCGGTTATGACTTCAACAACCAATATCCACTACATGCATCCACTCTCCACCATGGTCCGCCACTGACCGTCATCTCGCAGCTTCTTGGTCGGCCAGATTTCCCGCCAGAAATAGCCCAAATCAATCAAACTCACCAATCTGGACTAGATTTCATCGTGCAACCACAATAGTAAACTTAAATCACCACCACCAACCTTACCATCGTGCACCATCATCATCTTCTACCCTCGGTCGCCATTGCTGCCAACGGCATCCACCAACTCACCGAAAATCCTAGCCGCCGCCACTTTCAACTGCCCATAACTTTCAAACCATGGTGAGTTAGACAATATAGATATGACCATTGGAAAGAGATCGTCGAGAGGAAGAAGACCATGTGCAAAACTCACCACCACACACCCGCTCCAATGGTCGGGAAACCCTCGTCGGAACCCTAGCCGCCGCCACTTCTCCCCTCCATATCTCCGCCATCGTTGTGTTTTAGAGAAAACCAACACAACCACTACATTCAAGAGGTCGGAATTAGTGAGGGTAGGTTGTGACCTTGCCTGAAACCACCCTCCGCTGGCGAGGCTTCGCCGTATGCCACCGTGCTCCGCCGTGGAGCCTCTTGCTCCGGCTAAATCGGCTGGTGCAGCTCCTTGGGAGCATTTTTTTTTCTTTTAGGGTTTGAAAAATGAGGAAAAAGAGGAATGTTAGGCTTATATACTTAGGGTTTTTATATGGGTTTTCTTTTAATATGACGTAGGTGATCAGGTATCAACCGGTCATTTGGATAAAATCTTGTTAGAAAACCTATAATAGATATACCTAATTACTTCTTATTGAAATAAAACAATTGGGTATATTTATCGTCAAATTCTCAGGGTTGACTAAATCTCAGGTTGGTATAGGTCTTGGACGCGTCTCGAAACCCTTTTGCTCTTGATAAAAGTCTCCATCTCTAATTAAGAATATTATTATAAATATAATAATTAAATAAATATTTATGATGTTACAGGGTTTGGTTGACGTATCAGATGTCAGTTAAATGTCGGTGCAACCGGTATACACGTTTCTCAGTTGATTATGCACGTCTGATGTAGAATCTTTTAGCAAGAATTATTTACGATATGAATCACGATTAACAATGATTTTGATAGGATATACCACCATAGTTACTTCAACTCACATAATAATTCATTATTTGATGATTACTTATTTAATTAGTTCGCAAACGGGTACTTTGGCCTTAAATGGGCCCAATTATTAGTTCCTTATCTAAGTTTTCCCTCGTAAGCCCAACTCAATCCAGGCCTTTGTTAGGCCTTATAATACCTTAAGTTGCTAACTGGGCTGAATTTCTGGGGTGTTACATTCTCCCCTTCTTAAAGAAATTTCGTCCTTGAAATTTTTGTATCGCTAATATTGTTTCTGTGTGTGTTACACCCATAGTATGGGTCTTATGGATTTGAAACTTTTTAGTTGAACATACTAGGACGAATGCTACTGATTTTGAATAAATAACTGGGTTTGATTTAGATTCAAGTAACTATTCTGATGTTAGAACATGCATGATAAAACTAGAGGGTCGTTTCATGTATAGATATTGGTTTATCAATCTGATTTTTTAACATTTGTACATATTTGAAAAGATGATATTTCCTAATGTGTTTTGATACACAGTCCTACTAGGTAGCTCTAGCAAAGGATGATTACCACAATCCCAACGACATTACAGTTCACACGAAGAATCTTATGAGAGGTTGAAAAGAAGAAGATGTTAGTGTGACAGCTTTTAATTAGAAGGAAGAGTTAGGATCAAGAAGGATTTAGGATTCCATGAGAGTAAAGTTTAATATCGGGAAGCCATATGATTCCCATTCTAAAGGGGGGGGGGGGGGGGTTATGTCTTTTTCTTCTACTAAGTGCTTCTTCTAGTAGGCTTCCTTCCCTGGAATGTTATTTTATTTCACAATCTCAGCCCTTGAGTAGGTCCATCCATATTATATGACGCGAGTTGAGAGTTTTCTGATCTAGGTGTGTTATAACTTCTTATGATTTGCTTAATTTATACATACGGTAACCGTACAGGTAATGCATCCAAACATAATGCTGCACAATGTAACTTTTACATGTTTCTTGAGTGGTCTGGCATCTAAGCGATTTTCTTCTCCCGTGGCATCGCAAACTTCTGATCCATGCCCAGACGAATTTGTCATTTTTCTGGGATAACGATGCCAGTCGTAATGCTACATGAGTGAAGTTTTTATTAATCCTTTTACCATCTTCGTTTAACCCTAATCATGGACGCATCTTAATGGGGCTTTCGGTACTCCCCAGGCTTAGATGGCCCTAACTTCTAGTGAATTTCCTTCCATTTAATGCTCATTACCGATGACAGGACAACATACATGCCTAAGTAGGGCTTACAAATCCTATCCATAAGGCTAATGAATACCATGAAGTGTGTAGGTCCTACCCTATAGGCTTGACTATAACCTTCATACTTTCCATATTTTGTTTTAAATGCTACCTTCGTAACGTCATTTTCCTTATATCCATGGCCGAAAACATTTAATATGTAGGTAGCATCTTGTAATTGATTAAGCAGGTTAACATCCCTAGGAAGAGAGTATCACTTCTCTTCGGTAACTTTATCTAGCCCTCGATAATATATCCATATTTGGAGTATTCTATTCTCTTTCCACAAGGAGTATCAGGTTTCCCCAAGCTGACATACCAGGTCTTATGACCGTTTATCTAACAGCTTTCAAATCTGCTTTCCTTCCACAAGCTCCTAAACATAAGCCTCAAATTCAGTACCTCGATACATTACGTCTACTCTCCAATCCAAATTCCTTAAGTGCAATCTCAACATGTTTTCTTAAACTATAGAATTGCTGCAAATGTTCCCACTAATTCCTTTATAGTGCTTCCTATTCAAGGTCAACCTCCTAGATAACCTCTTTCTTGCTCCCTTTTCTACAAAGTAACCGTGTCTCATAGAGGGTCCCTTCGTGAAGCAAGCAACTCCATCTAGACCCTAGTTCCTTATAAGCCTATCAATTGTTCCAATGAAATATGAAAGTAAGTCTTTTAGCTCCAATTTTAACGTACGGAGTTTTCTAGGGTATTGCATTGCTCAATTAATCTAGAAAAAGTTTAAAAGTTTAGAGGGGGGAATAATTAATGCTTTCGACTAGAGATTGTTGTGCTGGTAATCCTCACCTACTATCTTCTACATGTTCATTACTTCATTGTAGTTGGACCTCAAGTGATTTAACACATGAGATTTCTTGTAACTGATCTTCTATACCTGTTAATACATCTTTTGGAGCAATACAATCCTTTAACCCCAACTGAGAGCCTTCCCACATGAATTATTCATTATCATTGGCACATTGACTCGAACAAGTTTAGAACTTCACTAAGGTGCTCCCTAGTAAAAGGAAACTACTATCGCTTTATTAACCTATTATATAACATCAAGATTGTAATCTAACTTTGTGATCCTACCTCTCGAATCTCGAATTCATCACCCAAATATTAGAGCTCTCGGGGTAGAGATGACTTATAGATATCGGAAGCTGTCCACATCGACAACCATGAGTTTTTACGAAAACGGTCATGATAATGGGTTTAGAATGAGTAGCACCATCCGTTAGTCCATGAATTTTATAAAGAATAAATCTTGAACAAAGTGTTGGACCAAAAGAACCAATGAGCCAAGATCAGAAAACCTCTAAGTCCCACATGGTATCACAATAACTGCTGAAAGCCTCATCAGCAGTTTGACAAGTGCTGAAGACTTCAACAGCTGAAGATCAAGTGCTGAAGACTCCAACAGCTGTAGAACTAAAGTGCTGAAATACAACAGCTGAAGAACACAAGTACTGAAGCTGAACAACTGAAGAACACAAGTGCTGAAGCTGAAAGACCAAAGTACTGAAGTACAACAGCTGAAGAGTTTACAAGTGCTGAAGATCAACAACTGATGTACAAAGTCTGAAGACAAAGACTGAAGACATCAGCTGATGATATCTACTGAAGTCATCAGCTGATGAAACATCTGAAGGTCAAAGTCTGAAGATCAAGTACTGAAGCCTCAGTAGTTTGTCACAACTGCTGAAGAGTACTTCTTCAGTAGTTTGTCACAACTGCTGAAGAGTACTTCTTCAGTAGTTGTGATATCAGTAGTTTTATATTTCTAGTTTCAGTAGTTTTATATTTCAGTAGTTTTGTAAAACGACTAAAGAGCTTGTTCTTCAGTCGTTGTAGTTTCAGTAGTTTTATATTTTGTACTTAACACTCTGTTATGTTCTCAGTAGTTGTGAACATTTCAGTAGTTTGTTAAGAGTTAGTTATTTTTGTATTAGATCTGCCAGTTGTCACTTTCCGTGATAACAGCAGTGATTGTTGCACTCTATATAAGGAGTGACAACCTATTGTAATATCGTGAATGAATAAACGGAATGATTTGAATGATTTGATTAAGAACATTCCTTATCTATAAAAATTCCTTGAATCAGAAATATATTCTCTCGCTATAACCGTATGTGCTCTTAATGCATACAAGCATCGACTTCTTGATACAATTTGTCTAATTCCTGTTCGTATTCTGCTGCTTTGAATCCTAATACATCAAACTTGTGATCGCTGATCCTGTCAAATGGTATCAGAGCCGGTTAATCATTGATCGATCTAATAATTGATCATTGAAACTGCTATTCAAGATCTAAGTTTGATTGAATTAGCTTTTATTTTTGCAAGAAACGGTTATAGAGATTGAATTTTTTGTATTTCTGGTCATTCATCCTGAGATCTTCTCTTGGTTTTCATTTTGTTGTGGTCTGTTTAAAACTTTTAAAAGCTTGAATTAAATTGTTTTTGAACTGAAAATGACCACTCCCTCCAATGATCCTCACAATACTGGTTCCTCAACCAAGCCACCAATGCTGGTTAGGAATGAGTATAACATATGGCAAAGACGTATGCTCCATCACCTGTCTGTTAACAACGCAGGTTGTTGGACATCAGTGGTACATGGTCCACACAAGCCTATGGTGAATAACCCGAAAACCAATCAAATGGTTCCGAAGAGGAGGGAGCAATACTCAGATGAGGATAAGAAGTTGCTTGAAATTGATGCAAAAGCCCATGGAATTCTGGCCATGGCATTGCCAAATGAAATCTATTCTGGGCTAATGCATCATGAAACTACCCATGACCTCTGGAATGCCTTGAAAGAACAATTTGGAGGAACAGATGAGGTCTTGGCAAATAATAGAGAAATTCTTGCCCAACAATATGAGACATTCTCTCATAGAAAGGGTGAGACACTGACTCAACAATATGAGCGGTTCTCATGTTTGATCTCTGAACTAAAAATGGTGAAACTTGAGTACACAAATATTCAGATGAATAACAGATTTCTCAGATCACTGCCTGAGAGATGGGACACATATACTATTGTCCTACGCTCCAGTGCAAGTTTGGACAAACTATCTCTCACCCAACTCCATGGGAAACTGCTCACTTTTGAGAGAGAGATAGAACCGAAGAGAAAGTTGTCTTCATCTGGAAAGCTCACTGAAGACTTTGTACCAGGCAACACTGCCTTGGTTGGTCATGAGTCAGAATATGCTTCATCTGAATGCCAGTATGATGAGCATATTAATTTCTCTTCAAGCACTTCGATTCTGCATTTGTGAGTGTTGATGGTCAGTTTACTGGGTGTAATAATGACAATCTATGCTTCATTATGGATGATCTCAAGGGGATTGCTGATGATGACCTAGAGGAGATGGATATTTTGAGCCAAATGGCCCTGATAAATATCAGATCTCAGAAGTTCTATAAAAGAACTGGAAGAAAATTCCCAGGACTCTCTGGCAAAACCAAAGTTGGTTTTGACAAGAGCAAGTTGAGGTGTCACAAATGCCAAAGGCTTGGACACTTTGCAAGAGAGTGTAGATCAACTGGATCTAACTCCACTGCACCCTTTGTGACTTTTCCTGGCAATAGTCAACAACACAGAGGGCAACATCCTGTCACTTCTAGTCATCATCCTCAACAACAATCTCCGGCATATTTTGTTCCTTAGGGTCAAATGCCATATCCGTACCCTGTTATTACATGCCACAGTCAAATCAAGTTCAAGTTCCTATGGCACCACAACCTCATGCACTACCAGAACTCAGCCATCCCAATCTCATCAACAACCTCAACTCAACAACATAGCTTCTTCACCCCAGGAGTTGTTGACTGGAGCAGTTTACCAGATGACATGTCTGGTCATGACCAACTGTTCTCAGGTGCTGGTCAACATGGTGGTGACAGTCCTTTTGGGAATCTAGCTCTTATGGCTTTGGAGTCTGCTGATACTTCATCTTCTAATGCCTCTACACCTCAGGTATCACAGGTATCATCTGAGGCAAAAGCCAAATTATGTTCTGAACCATGCATAGCAGCATTTGCTTCCATTAGAGAAGCAAATGTAGCTCTAATTAATAAGAACATTGAGCTAGAACAAATAATTTCCAAAAACAAAGCTGAGTTTGAGTCGTGCTTAAAGATAAAAATGATGAGATTTATAAACTGAATTGCCAATAATTGATGATAAGGCTAGAGAAGAGGTACTTCTAGAGAAGTACAAAGATCTCAAAGAAACCTTGCAGTTACCCAGGTAGAGTGTGATAGATGGGTACAATCATGCAAAGGTTTTGAAATGCTTCTTAGTAAGCAATCTGCTTCAAATGTGAAGTTTGGAATTGGTTACAATCACACTGCTCCACCTACAGATTTTACCCCAAGAGCAGAGGTAGAATCTGATGGTGAGAGTGATAACCAATCCATCACATCATGTGATCTACCTTCTCATATAGCACAATCAGAAGTAGCAGTCAGCATCAAGCCCTCTTTGAACCTTCAGCTGATTTGATGGTTCAAATGTTGACACTCACATGATCAATGAGCTGATCAACTCAGGAGTTAATTCTGAAGGTCCTGAAAGGACTAGAGAGTAGGATTTAACACCTGAAGTTCAAACTTCAACTGCTGTCAGTACTGAAGAGAAGAAAACTGCCAGCAGAAAGAGTTTGAAGCTACTAAAGAGGCAGTCAAGAAAGCAAACAATGCTTCAAAAGCATGAAGAACAAGTCTTCAGTTGCTTTACCCTCTTTAGTTGATGATCAACCTAAGATGAAGAAGAAACCATGTAAGTATGTGGTTTGTTCAATCATCTTACAGATGATTGTTGGTACAAAAGAGGTTCCAAACTCAAACAAAAGAAGAAATTAATGAGAAAATGGTAAAAATGAAAACTGAGTTTGAGACCACATTGTATCAGCAACATCAAATCCTGTAACCCTTATGTCCTCAAAGAAATCCAAAAAGGAAGGGGTTAAACAGGTGACAGCTGAGAATGCTCAGAAGAAGAGGGGCAACATAGGAACTTATCAAACTCCACTGGCAATGTGTCTGATGAGTTGAAAGCTCTATCCAAAATCAGACACAGCTGGTTATGATGGTTCAACATCTGTTGGGTAGAGTTAACCAACTAGATGCTCCTATGTTGAAACCACAAAAAGAGGTCCAAGCCAAAGGCCCCTCTTCTACACCATCTTCTTCCACTCAAGCTGTTGTTTCAGATAAACCTGTTAGTTTACCATCTATGATGAGACCAGGCCCAAACCAAAAAGGTTTGGGTCTCTAAAACTAACTGATTGTTTATTATTGCAGGGTTCTTCAACATGCCAAAGTAGCATCTGGTATGTAGACAGTGGGGGATCTATGCACATGACTGGGAACAGCTCTCTTCTTCATGACTACTCTCAAGGAAAGAAGGGATTTGTTCTTTTGGCAATGATGCTAGGGGTTACATCATGGTAAGGGCTTTGTCTCCAATGGAGAAATCAAATTTGATGATGTTAATCATGTGGAAAATCTCAGTACAATCTCTTGAGTGTCAGTCAAATGTGTGATAAAGGCCATGTTGCTCTTTTCACCAGTCAAACTGTAGGATTCTGTCATCCAAGTTTTGCACTTGATTGACAAGGTGTTGGATGATCACAGTCTCCTGAAAGGCCAACAGGACAGGAAGAGTGTATGCCTTAGATGTTTCTAAGAAGATAGATCTCAAAGGCAATCCTTGCCTATTTTCCAAGCCTCTTCTCAAGAATCTAAACTGTGGCACAGAAGGCTTGGTCATGTTAATCTCAAAACATGAATCAGCTTACCCACAATAGTTTAGTCAGAGGCTTACCAATAAAGGAGTTTCACTGTGATGAAACCTGCACTACTTGTTTAAAAGGAAAACAGCACAAAGTCTCATTTCCTCCTATTGAAGTGCCTAAGTCCACTGCTGCTTGCAATTACTGCATATGGATCTATTTGGTCCTGTGAGAGTAATGAGCATGGCAAAGAAGAAATACTGTCTGGTAATTGTGGATGATTACTCCAGATTTGTATGGACTTTCTTTCTACATTCAAAGGATGGCTGCTCAGAAGATTATCCACTTTGTGTTGTATATTGAGAAGCAGTATTCCTTCCAGTTAAGTGTATTAGGAGTGACAATGGAACTGAATTCAGAAATCATACACTTGATGACTTCTATCTTTCAAAGGGAATCAAAAGGCAGTTTAGCATTCCAAGGACTCCAGAACAAAATGGAGTAGTGGAGAGAAAGAACAGGACCCTCATTGAAGCTGCAAGGTCCATGCTGGCTGACTCTGGTTTGCCACTGACCTTTTGGGCTGAAGCTGTCAACACAGCTTGCTATGTGCAAAATAGAGTTTTAGTAAATCAGAGGTTGATGAAGACTCCATATGAAGTTCTCCATCATTTGGCTCCTCTGATTTCATTTTCAAAGCATTTGGGTGTCCCGGTTTCATTCTCAACACAAAGGATCAACTCCATAAATTTGATCCTAAGGTGGATGCAGGGTATTTTGTGGGTATTCATCTACTTGCAAGGCATACAGAGTCTTCAACTGCAGAACAAGAAGATGTTTGAGAAGAAACTCTACATGTAAGTTCAATGAATCTCCAAAGGACAAGATTCCACAAAGCCCTGTGGAGTATTTGATTTGGACATACTGCAATATGTTCCTCATCAAACTCCTGCTGTTGCTCCTGTCAACAGTTCACCACCTGGTGGTACTGCTGATGATGTGATGATGATTGCAGTACTCACCTATTCAGGTTTAGTGATCAGCTGCCTGATTCAGCTAGACCTGATGTTCCTGTAGCTCAGTAGCACCATCCACAACAAATGCTGATGAGATATCTTCGAATTCAACTTCCTTGAATTACCATCCACTGATTGGTTTCAAGGAAACGATTCACCATTACCATATGTTGCTGCTGAGCCTGCTACAAACACTTGCACAGATCTCATTGTGTATCAAGATCTGAAGAATCACCCTATGTCTCAAATCATTGGTGATATCACTGCTGGAGTATCAACAAGAAGTCAATTGTCAAATTTTGCTTCTATGCTCTCTTCATCAGTCAGCAAGAGCCAAAGAATTATCACATGCTTTAAAGGACAATGGATGGGTTGATGCCATGCAGCTTGAGCTTCTTCAGTTCAAGAAACAGCAAGTGTGGGAACTGGTTCCTCTACCTCCAGGTAAGTGTGCAATAGGCACTAAATGGGTGTTAGGAACAAAACTGATGAAAATGGGCTTATTGTTAAGAACAAGGCCAGACTGGTTGTCAGGGGTTTGCACAAGAAGAAGGTATTGATTATGATGAAACCTTTGCCCCTGTAGCCAGACTGGAAGCAATTCGATTGTTTTTAGCTTGCTGCTTATCAAAACCTTAAAGTTTTTCAAATGGATGTCAAAAGTGCATTTTTGTATGAAAAAATTAAAGAAGAGGTTATGTATGTCAACCTCCAGGCTTTGAGGACAATAAACATCCTAATTGGGGGTATAAGCTTGATAAGAGCTCTTTGGGTTAAAACAAGCTCCCAGAGCTGGTATGAGACATTATCAAACTTTCTTCTTGAAACAATTTCACTAGAGGCTCCATAGATAAGACTTTATTCATTAAGAAAGCTGGGCAGCATAATCTACTTGTTCAAATTATGTAGATGACATCATTTTTGCATCCTCTGATCCAAGTGTGTGATGCCTTTACAAAGCTGATGGAACAGAAGTTTGAAATGAGTGCCATGGGAGAATTACATTCTTTCTGGGGTTGCAAATCAAACAAAAGGCTGATGGAATTTTCATTCATCAGTCCAAATACACAAAAGATCTTTTGCAAAAGTTTGATTTACAAAACTGTAAGCCCTGTTCTACCCCCATGTGCAGCACCACACAACTGGATACAGATCAGAAAGGTAAAGTGGTTGATGAACACTTTACAGAGTATGATTGGGTCCTTGATGTATTTAACAGCTTCTAGACCAGATATTATGTTTGCTACATGTGTTTGTGCTAGATTTCAGGCTGCTGCACTAAAGAGTCTCATCTGATTGCAGTCAAGAGGATCTTTAGATATCTGCAAGGCACTCCATCTCTAGGTTTATGGTATTCTACTGGACATTCTGGTAAATTAGTTGCTTTTTCTGACAGTGACTATGCAGGGTGTAAGTTGACCAGGAAATCAACTTCTGGTGGATGTCAATTCCTAGGCAACTGCTTGATTTCTTGGCAGAGCAAGAAAGAAACAGACCTCAGTTGCTACATCAACTGCTGAAGCAGAGTACATTGCTGCTGCAAGTTGTACATCTCAGGTACTCTGGCTTCAAAACCAACTTTTGGATTATGGCATTACAGAGACTAAGACTCCATTGTTAATGGATAGTGCTTCAGCTCTTTGCATTGTCAAAAATCCAGTCCAGCACTCTAGGACCAAACATATAGAGATCAGACATCTTTATAAGGGATTGTTTTGAAAAAGGTCTGATTGATCATAAGTTATGCCCTAGTGATGAGCTTGCAGACATTTTCACTAAGCCTTTGGATAGTTCAACTTTCCAAAACCTGGTGTTAAGGCTTGGTATGCTGCAGCTAGAATAAGTGACAACTACTGATGATCTTAGTAATAAGTACTGATGATCATTAGTACCATGTCACATATAAGTACTGATGAGCTCTTTTACCCTCAGTAGTTTTATAACTACTGAAGGCTAAATGTCTCACAAGTACTGAAGTACTTCATCTGTTCTAACTACTGATGTAGTTACAACTACTGATGCAGTTACAACTACTGCAATCAGTAAAAAAGATAAGTACTGATGTCCTATGAAACAACTGAAATCAGCCAAAAAGACTGATGAATGTGTTGAGGACAGTATGAAACAGCTGAAAAGCTAAGAATTGACGAAAACAGCTGAAGAGAACTTTCTCAGTTCTTTCGTTGTACAACTGCTGTTTCATTCTAAACAACTGAAGCAAAACCATGTCTTCAGTAGTTTTATAATTACTGATGACTAAAACAAGTCTTCAGTTGTTTACAACAGCTGATGACAAAACCACTGTCTTCAGTAGTTTCATATCTACTGATGCCAAACACATGTCCTCAGTTGTTTCAATCATCTGAAGTCAAACCCACGGTCTTCAGTAGTTTTCTAAACTACTGATGCCTAACACCACGACTTCAGCTGTTTCAACGTCTGAAAAGATAATACCATGTCAACGGTCGTTTAAAAAAACTAGATGACTAACACCACATCCTTCAGTCGTTTCTTACCGTACTCTATAAATATCTCTAACCTAAGCTCTCAATGCTTCATCTTCTTCAAACCTAACGTCCTCTCCAAAACTTCCCTCTTCTCAATGGCGTCCATGCAAATTAAACCGCGACACAACTGGTTGCTACCTCATAAATCGCCCATCTGGACTAAGTTCGATACTGCTATCGATCTTATGGTTCAGTCCAATACAACACGGCATTGCTTCTGAATCCCATACTACATGCCGAATCCCTGCACCAATTTTGGATGAACGTTACTATTACCACTGGGGAGAACAACACACCATCCCTCCAGTCGGTCGTAAACAACAAAGAAGTAGTCATCACTCCTGCAATAATCCGCAAAATTCTTCATCTGAATGATGCTAGTTCTCCTGCTGGATATCCGAAGGGCACCACAGATCTATCCTTTGCCCAACATGGATATCAAGGCGATCTCAGTGCCTCCACTATCTTGAAGAAACACTTTAATGACGCTGAGCGCCTAATCTTTCACATGGTGAATGTATGTTTGGCCCCTAAGACGTCGTCTTGGGATCAAATGTCGACGAAATGGCAACAGGTAATGTATTCTATCCTTGAGCAACAACCGCTAAACTTTTCAGAAATATATTTTCAGAGCTCAAAGATATGGCTCAAAAACTAACTGCCAACCGTTGGATACTATATCCACGGTTCATAATGGCCATCATTACAAACCAGCTTAATGCTGAGGGACTTGTTGGCTTGGGAGTCCCTGCTACGGCTGTTCTGCCGGAAGTATACTCCCGGCACAACTCTGACCGGACACTAAAATGGCTGCCAAGCTGCGAAAACCCACGCAGCTGGAACCCACAGCCACCACCTCCAAATCAAAAGTCCCCACCAAACCCACCAAAAAGAAACCCAAAACGGCTACTCAGGGAATTGAGTCCCCTGAGGATGCCCCTGCAACACAAACGCAGGATATATCCACTAGTCCAAATCCCCTAGTGGATACAATGACTCTTCCAGCCATAGCCGCTCAGGCTTCCTCTCAACAGGAGCCTGCAGCAACCACACAAGGGGTACCTACATATCTGGGATCTTCCTCACTTGAGGGGATTGCCATTGAAGAGCACAACCTCCCCGGGTGCACACTGCTTCTATCCCTTCACCCCAAACAACCGCTCCTCACAGCCCAACTTTAATAGTTGCACAAGTGCCGACTCAACTGCACTCCTCACCCCCTCCCCAGAAACCACTTACTACTGGGGATACCTCTACCATTGAGGGGGAGGAACACAGTGCACTTGAGAACCCACAACACAGGGGTTACCACTTCTATCTCCTGGTGTAGACAAGGAGCTTAGAATATCTAGTGAGGCTGCCACCTCCTCTGACTCAGCACATGATCAGAATGAGGCTGGTAATATTGCTAAGACCTCACTAGAGGCAACAGCTGATGATGGACACTGTCCTGAGGCTGGAAGTCCCCAGTACCAAGCACAAGGGGCACATGCATCAACTGGTCTACACCCAGTGCATGTAAATCCTGCTCTAAGCAGGAGGTCAGATGATTCAGCTTCGGCTGATGATGATCTGGGTTTTCTATGATGTTCTTGCCCAAAACACAATCCTTGAAGAGAAAGTCAGTAGGCTGCAAACTACTTGATCAACTCTCCCAAGGAGAAAGACCATCTGCCTCTACCACCCACAGATGGCACCTTCACTTGAAGGTTCCCCAAACACTGAGCCACTCCAAAGTCAACCACCTGCCTCTGCTTAGGCCCTACTTCTCAGGAACAGAACCCTCCTGAGCAAATAGGTGCTGTACTTCAAAATTCCCTCCCTCTCATCACACCCATAATCACTGATATTGTGACTAAAGCCATTGATGAGAGGCTTTCCTCAACTTTACAGCCCTTGATTGATGCTGCTGTACAAAAGACTCTTCTGCGGTACAAACCCCCTCCTCCAATGCATCCAAAAAGGGGGAGAGTACTGCAGTGAAAGAAAAGAAGAGGAAAAGATCAGAGGAAAGAAAGAGGAGAAAAGCAAGCCCAAGAGGAGGAGAAAGAAAAGCAACCTCTGCTCACTTACAAGCGAAAGAAGAGTGCTGATGATCTACTGCTGAAGACAAATCCTTGGAGGAGCTGGTAAAAGAAGCTGACACTACACACAGCCGCTCCATGGATAAAATAATGAAACAACTCTTCAGGCAGGGGTTTGACACAGCCACACTGGATAGTGAGATCAGAAGGTTGGAAGTGCAAGAGATACAAACCCGATGGCAGGGTATGATGCTCTGGAAAAAGAGAGGTTGGAAATAATGATCCGCTTTATTGCAAAATACTTGGATGATCATTAATGGAGATTCGCGCATGGACCAGGGACAGCATTCTGGCTATAGCACCAGAATCTGTCTGTCTGAGCAATTCAACAAAGGGACTATTATGGAAGCCCTTGATGAGGCTGGGGCTGGTAAAAGGTTAGAGATGGCTAAACTCACAAAGGCAAAATTAACTACAAATGTTGGATCAACCTTCCCTCCACCCACTCAAACAGATCCTATCCCTCAAATCTCCCAACCAATCTCTCAGCCAAAATCCAAACATCTTATTCTTCAAAACCAATTCCTTCACCAACCCAACCATCATCCAGTGATGCACCCAGAAGAGGAGAAGGGTGTTGAGGATGGAAGAAGAAGACGAAGAGGAGGATGAAGATGATAGTCTGCCACTCTCTGCTGTTCTAAAGCTGCCAACACCCCGAAGTCAACCAATGATCACACCTGACTCTCAAGGGAAATGGTCAGAGTCAAGATAGAGAAGAAGAAAACAGCAGAAACAGCACGATGAGCAACTGTTGAAGATGGTTGACAAGGAATTTCCTCAGTCATCATCTATTCAAGCCATGAAAGGGCATGCTCAAAGGCTGTACACTCTCAGGCACACCTTTCAGTATCAGAAGGAGAGAGTGAGAGTATGGCCCGGGCCAGGGTGAGTTCTAGAATCCATAAAAGAACTATTCCTCACGTATACAATGGCCAGGTACGAAAAACAATAGATTCTACCATCATGTTGGCCGTTGTAGTCTCACCTGGGAAATCATGATGAATTCAAGAGAGCTCACCAAGCAAAGAAGACCCCTCAAGCTTTACTAGAAAACAAGATGATTAAGAAGGGGTTGTTATATAAAAAGCTTGAAGACATCCAGAAGAATGAGTTCCAGTTACTCCTTGAAGGCAACCATCCTGATGAATTTGTATATAGGGAGGTAACTACGGTGGAGCTGAAAAATGGCAGGACCATGAAGTACTTATCAGAGTACTATGGTCCAGAGTTCTTCTTCGAAGGAGGAGTAGAAGAACTCTCTCAGGAGGAACAAGTTGTTCTCCTTGAGGCCTATGTCCGAGAGGTCATACAGACTCATTATGGGGAAGTAAATCTCATGAATGGGATAACAACTCTGTGTCCAGTTCCCCAAAACAGAGTTCCCATTCATACCATGCCAAACAAATATCTGAGATTTCTTCCCAGGCCGGAGCTTACATGGGTCATCTTCTGTACTGATCAAGAAGGAAAAAGACCAACATTTTGCCAACAATAAGTGGGATAATGAATAATTTAGAGGTTTTGGCTGTATTGGTTCAGGGGGAGTTTGTTGGAGCAAAAGAACCAATGAGCCAAGATCAGAAAACCTCTAAGTCCCACATGGTATCACAACAACTGCTAAAAGCCTCATCAGCAGTTTGACAAGTGCTGAAGACTTCAACAGCTGAAGATCAAGTGTTGAAGACTCCAACAGCTGAAGAACTAAAGTGCTGAAGTACAACAGCTGAAGAACACAAGTACTGAAGCTGAACAGCTGAAGAACACAAGTGCTGAAGCTGAAAGACCAAAGTACTGAAGTACAACAGCTGAAGAGTTACAAGTGCTGAAGATCAACAACTGATGTACAAAGTCTGAAGACAAAGACTGAAGACATCAGCTGATGATATCTACTGAAGTCATCAGCTGATGAAACATCTGAAGGTCAAAGTCTGAAGATCAAGTACTGAAGCCTCAGTAGTTTGTCACAACTGCTGAAGAGTACTTCTTCAGTAGTTGTGATATCAGTAGTTTTATATTTCTAGTTTCAGTAGTTTTATATTTCAGTAGTTTCGTAAAACGACTGAAGAGGTTGTTCTTCAGTCGTTGTAGTTTCAGTAGTTTTATATTTTGTACTTAACACTCTATTATGTTCTCAGTAGTTGTGAACATTTCAGTAGTTTGTTAAGAGTTAGTTATTTTTGTATTAGATCTGCCAGTTGTCACTTTCCGTGATAACAGCAGTGATTGTTGCACTCTATATAAGGAGTGACAACCTATTGTAATATCGTGAATGAATAAACGGAATGATTTGAATGATTTGATTAAGAACATTCCTTATCTATAAACATTCCTTGAATCAGAAATATATTCTCTCGCTATAACCGTATGTGCTCTTAATGCATACAAGCATCGACTTCTTGCTACAATTTGTCTAATTCATGTTCGTATTCCGTTGCTTTGAATCCTAATACATCAAACTTGTGATCGCTGATCCTGTCACAAAGAATGAGTGAAAACAGGGAATTCATAGAAGTTGTAGATGTTGGGTCCGTTGGACACATATGAAAGTTGTTTAACCATTTAAACATGAAAAATGCAGCGGAAACAAACCTTAATACTATGTTTTGTAAACTGAAAATTAAGGCACATAATATAGCAACAAAATACCCAAGAACATAGTATCAAATATATATGTACGAACTAGCTATCAAGTAGAAATAACAACCAAAACAACATCCATGAAACTACCTTTCAGTAGCTTCCAAAAAAGTGAGATTTGATGAAGATGATGATGTTCTTGAACGACTAAAACACCAAGGAAAGGTGTCCTCAAGCTTCCATACCCACAAGCATCAAGCAGAGACCTTTCTTGCTAGGATTTGTACACCAAAACAGACCAAGAAGGGCTGCTGGAACCCTATTCCAGCCGTGAACTTCTTCAAGGGGTGAGAGAGATTTTGTGCCTTTGGTCCTTTTGCATGTAAGAGAGAGTGAGAGGTTGAGTGTGGGACTTCTCAAGAGTGTCTTGTTCCAAGACATAACAATGAACCAACCCCACAAAAGGTGAGTGGCCGAAATGTCTTTAAAATTGGGATTTCCCCCCAATTTTAATCACCCATTTTATTATAAGTAGTCACTAATTGAGTTATATAATTAACTAACTCATACACTCTATTATTATTTGATGTTATTTAACTAAATCAAATAACATTACAAATAATATTCATGAACAAAATATCCTTATAAGTTGTTCCATCTCATATACAATTTATTTAGAAAACCCATTTTCAAAATTGGTGTAATTATTTAATGGCATGATCATATCATCAATTAAATATTGATGGTGTTTGCTAAACTTGTTATTAGGTATGACCCGACTTGGATCATAACGTAATAACCACATCAATGTTCTATGTGTCTTCGGCATAAAGAATCCAACAATCTCCCACTTGCACAAGAATCATAGAAGATTGATGAAAGCAGTAAATACCACCAAACAACGGTTTACTACCTTAAAATGCATGAATAAAAAGCCATTCAATAACATTATCTCCTTCAAGTATCCAACTTGAAATGATATAGGTGAATCAATCACTTATCCTTTTATTACAGATGTCATGTTAAATCCAAGGACACAGAATGATTATTCCCTGTTGATTTAACTTAATCAAGGCTTAGACATCTTGGTCTCAACGAATAAGAGGAACAAATTCTATCTTGACTACATACGTTTCTCACAATCACCTCGTGTCACACCTGAATATAGCCTTATGTACTGTCCATTATTTTAGAGCAGTGAAGAACTAGCTCAAGGTATAACACTTTGGTGAATATCAAAACCCAATATGTATCTCAGGTCGGAGGATACTAAATGATATTCACCGTTACTCAAATTTACTTATGGTCAATCAAGAAGATTCCATGTAGTAAAATTTGAGACGCGTTCAGTCCAATACTCGTATCCCACAAATATCTATGAATTTTGGCAGCAACCAATTGTTGTATATTCATGCCTTATGAATATCCACCAATTCATGTTCATAATAGTCTTACATTTATATTTGCTCCCACAAACATGACCGACTATGGACATTAAGAATAATAAACACATTCATGGATGTATACATGCTAAAATGAACATAACTCAGAAGTATATGAAAGAGTTAAATATTACATTGTTCTAAACTTTTAAATAGTAATAGATCAATTCCAATCACTAGAATATCGAAGTCCTAAGGCACAAGTATGACTTTCATGCTTTGTCCTTTCACGGAGCTTCGTGAGTGGATCCGCAATGTTTTGATCAGTGTGAACTTGACGACTACATATCTTTCCCTTTTCAACTTCATCCCTTATGTAGTTGAATCTCCACTCAATATGTCTAGTCTTTTGATGTGCACGGGGTTCCTTGATTTGTCCAATCGCACCCTCGTTATCACAAAAGATTTCTAGGGGGTCTTAAATGGTAGAGACCACCCCTAGATCGGCGATAAATTTCTTTATCCATGTAGCTTCCTGAGCTGCTAATGAGGCGGCTATGTATTCGGATTCTGTAGTGGACAATGCTACCATATCTTGTTTTGAACTCATCCAGGACACTCCTCCTCCATTCATAATTAAGACATACCCCGATTGTGATCGAGAATCATCTCGATCAGTTTGGAAACTTGCATCTGTGTAACCCTTTACAACGAGTTTCTCTTCATCATATCCATATATTAGAAACATATCCTTAGTCCTCCTTAGGTACTTGAGTATGTTCTTAACAACCATCTAATGACTGCTTCCAGGATTTTGTTGGTATCAGCTTGTCATGCTCAAAGCGCATGACACATCCAGTCTAGTGCATATCATTGCATACATGATGGATCCTATAGCAGACGCATACGGGATTCCCTTCATTTTGTCTTGCTCATCCTTTGTGCTTGGACATTGAGTCTTACTAAATATCGTTCCTCTTTGAATAGGTACCATACCTTTCTTAGAGTTTTCCATGTTGTACCTCTTCAAGATTTTATCAATATATGCACTTTGGTTTAGACATATCAACCGCCTTGATCTATCCGTATAGATCTTTATTCCTAAAATATAGGCGGCTTCACCGATATCTTTTATGGAAATACATCTTCCAAGCCAGGGTTTAACACCTTCCATGGTTGGAATATCATTTCCAAAAAGTAGTATGTCATCAACATACAATACTAAGAATGTAATTATGCTCCCACTAGCTTTCTTATATACACAAACCTCGTCAGCGTTCTTGGTGAAACCAAATATCTTGATCTGTTCATCAAAACATTGATTCCAACTTATCAATGCTTGTTTTAATCAATAGATTGATCTTTTTAACTTGCATACTTTATTAGGATGTTGTGGATCGACAAAACTATCAGGCTGAACCATATGGATAGTCTCTTCGAGATACCCATTAAGAAAAGCGGTTTTGACACGCATTTGCCAAATCTCATAGTCATAATATGCAGCTATGGTAAATAATATCCTAATTGACTTTAGCATTGCAACAGGCGAGAAGGTTTCATCATAATCAACCCCTTGAGTTTGAGTGAAACCTTTTGCTACAAGTCTTGCTTTATAGGTATCCAAATTTCTATGCATATCCATTTTCTTCTTGAAAACCCACTGCATCCAACCGATTTGTAGTTTAGTGGAGGGTCAACCAATTCCTAAACTTGGTTGTCCTACATGGATTTCTTTTCTATGTTCATGTCTTCTAGCCATTTGTCACAATCAGAATTGGACATTGCATCATGGTATGTATTTTGATCATCAAAGTCAACCACATAGCATCCATTCATGAAAAATACATATCTTTTAGGTGGAATGCTAACTCTACCAGATCTGCGAATGTTTTGTGTGTGTTGATCAACCTCTTGATCATCATCAACAACCTCCTGTTGATTGCTAGTGTCAACCAAACGTGTAGGCTTGTGGATCTTGATCCTCATAAAATTCCACTGTTCTATACATCATTCCTTCTAGAAGTAACTTAGCTTCTAAGAACTCTTCCATTCGAGCAATAAATATCTTTTGCTCTGTTTGATCAAAGAAATTGTATCCTATACAGTCTTTGGGATATCCAACAAATATACACTTAGTGGATCGACTTTCCAACTTGTTTTGGGTATTTAGCATAACATAAGCTTCACCACCCCATACTTTTAAATATGACAGTGATGGAACTCTTCCATGCCTATTTCAAAAGTTGTCGAATCCACTTTCTTAGTTAGGGCCGTATTCAAAATACGAGGCGCGGACAGCAATGCGAAACCCTAAAATGATAGAGGTAATGAGCTTATAGCCATCATAGATCAAACCATATAGAATAGGGTTCGGTTTCTCCTTTCAGACACACCATTATGTTATGGTGTTCCAGGTGGAGTAAGTTGTGAGACAATCCCACAACTTCTTAAATGGTCCTGAAAGGCCACATTGAGGTATTCACCTCCTCTATTTGAAAGAAGAACTTTGATAGTTTTATTGAGTTGATTTTCTACTTAATCGTTGAAGATTTTGAACATTTCAAAAGCTTCATATTTATATGTCATTAAGTACACATAACCACAGCGACTGTAATCATCGGTAAAAATAATGACGTATCTTTCACCATTTCTTGTCATTGTCTTAAAAGGACCACAGACATCCGAATGTATGATTCTTAATAAGTATTTTGCCCTCTCGTTAGTACCACTAAAGGGTGACTTGGTCATCTTACCTTGTAAACAAGATTCATAGTTATCAAATGAACCATTTTCATTTGTTTTCAAAAGACCATTCTTTTGAAGTGTTTGAATTTGATTCTTGTTTATGTGACCAAGACGACAATGCCAAAGATAAGAATCACTTAAACCCATTTTAAGTTCCTTGGTGCTTTTTTGGTATAATGAGTTTTTAGAAGATGAATTATCATGAACCAATTCATACATACCATTAAAAGGCATAGCCTTGAAATAAAATACATCATCCATACAAACATAAATACCATTGTTAACAAACTTTAATTCATAACCACGTTGTTTTAAAAGGGAAACAAAAATTATGTTCCTAGTCAAACTAGGAGCATACAAAATGTTCTTAAGAACAACTTCCATACCATTTTAAAGTTTCAAAATATAGTCTCCTTCGGCTTCGACATCAACTTTTGTTCCGTTGCCCATGTAGAGACTTATGTCTCCCTTCTTCCACAGCTTATTTCTTTTAAACCCCTACAAAAAATTGCCAATGTGAGTTTCACATCTGGTATCCAATACCCATATGTTTGAAGAAATAACATTTAAACCAATATGAATCAGGAAGTTGTACATGAGGTTTGCCTAACATTCCTCTTGTTTCTCAACCCTTAGAGATAGGTTGGACAATTCCTTTTCCAATTTCCTATCTTACCACACTCAAAGCATGGATCGTTCTCTGTTACCTTTGGATTCTTAAGCTTAGGCTTTGGAGGTTCCGCTTTAGCCTTCCCTTTCCCTTTGCCTTTTATGTACCCCTTTCCTTTGGCAACATTTGCCTTGGGATCGGGGAATGCATTTTCTTATTTCCTCCCTCATTGATCGAGAGAACATGTAGAACCTTTCTACCCATCCCTTCCTCGTTTGTTTTCTCATTGCATGAAGCTCACCAATGCTCTTGTCCCACCTGTTCATATTGTAATTCATTATGAACATCTCAAACCTTTCAGTTAGGCCATTAAGGATCAAATCTGTGGCCAGCTCCTTTGAGATGGAGCAGTTAAGCCTCTTGTGGTGATCAATGTGGCTTTTCATCATAAGTACATAAGATGATACCGACTGGGTTTCTTCTATGCGACACGCGTGAAGCGCTCGAACTGTTTTGAAGTGCTCTACTCTAGCTTGTTGAAGGAACATTTCCTTAAACTGGGTAATCATGTCGTATTCCCCTTGATGCTCTAAGTCCTTTTGGAGTCAGGAATCATAGTTCCCAACCTAAGGCACTAAACTTGCATGGGATCCTTAGTATACTGAAGCCAATCGTTATAGGCCTCAACATCCTCGGGGTCGGGATGGTGAGGAATGGGATCGTCAAGGACATAGGCTTATTTCTCTTGCTTGACAACAATTCTCAAGTTTCAAAACCAATCCATAAAAATATTATGATTAAAACGATCCCTCTCTAAGATGGTTCTCAACGATAGGGTATGGACGGTCAGGGTGGTATCATTATTGTTTGTGGCCATTTCTACAAAATTTACAAAGTTCATATTAATATTTTTGAATACTCACATTTAATCATTAATACCCTTTTCATGTCTCATAGACAATTAATAATTAAAATCTAGAATCCAACGTTAGATTTAGATGATGATTAGGTGACCTTTATCCCATTATTTAATTTAACAAGGTAGTCGGCATTTGACAATTGCAACCTATTACAACTTCTAGCCTTATGGAATTGGTTAAATATCTTATGTTTAGTTGGCATGTAAAATCCTATCAATAGCATTGTACACCATGCTTCGGTGACCTTATGCACATGGTTTCCAATTCAAGTCGTCCTACTTACACACACGTGTGAGTTTACACATACAAGTGGTTAGGTGACCTTTATCCCACAAATACGTTAAGCCCACCTCAAACACACAAGTTCCCTAAAAGTGGTTAGGTGACCTTTATCCCATAATTAGTTCTTATGTGATTCAAGTGTCATTTAAAATGATGGTGTTAAACTTGTTTCCAAAGTGATTTAAGTTTTCATTAATTCAAGTTATGAAAACTCTATGTACCTTGTATTTGCATGCTTTCAAATACATGGTATCCTATGGTTCTCTTTTAGTAAAAACCCCTTTTATTAAATAATTAATCCTTTTAATAACCTTTTATTAGTCACTTAATGAACCTTTTATTAAATAATTAATCCTTTTAATTAACCCATATATTTTCGGACAACATAAACCAATAATATTGGGTTTTGTCCAAACAAAATAAATCAACCATTTGACATCTACCTTTCAAGGTTTAATCATAAGCATGTAAGATATAACCTTGAAAGATTGGGGATTCAACATATCATCACAAAACAACCCCTATTTGGTTGTTAAAGTCCCATAAAACCAATTTTACAAGGACAAATGAAGCTAGTCATCTTCATATCCGGCTCTAGATGCCAATGTTGGGTTTGTTGGACACATTATCAAGTTGTTTAACCATTTAAAAATGAAAAACGCAGCGGAAACAAACCTTAATATTATGTTTTGTAAACTGAAAGTTAAGGCATATAATATAGCAACAACAAACCCAAGAACATATGATCATATATATATATGTACAAACTAGCTATCAAGAAGAAATAACAACCAAAACAACATCCATGAAACTACCTTTCAGGAGCTGCCAAAAATGTGAGATTTGATGAACATGATGATGTTCATGAAGGACCAAAACACCAAGGAAAGGTGTCCTCAAGCTTCCATACCCACAAGCATCAAGCAAAGACCTTTCTTGCTAGGATTTGTACACCAAAACGGACCAAGAAGGGCTGCTGGAACCCTATTCCAGCCGTGAACTTCTTGAAGGGTTGAGAGAGATTTTGTGCCTTTGGTCGTTTTGCATGTAACGGAGAGTGAGAGGTTGAGTGTAGGACTTCTCATGAGTGTCTTGTTCCAATACATAACAATGAACCAACGCCATAAAAGGGGGGCAGCCAAAATGTCTTTAAAATTGGGTTTTCCCCCCAATTTTAATTACCCATTTTAATTATAAGTAGTCACTAATTGAGTTATATAATTAACCTTTTAATTTTACAACTCATACACTCTATTATTATTTGATGTTATTTAACTAACTCAAATAACATTACAAATAAAACTCATGAACAAAATATCCTTTTAAGTTGTTCCATCTCATATACAATTGATTTAGAAAACCATTTTGTAAGTTGGTGTAATTATTTAATTGCATGATCATATCATCAATTAAATATTAATTGGTGTTTGCTAAGGTTGTTATTGGGTATGACCCGACTTGGATCATAACGTACTAACCACATCAATGCTCTATGTGTCTTAGGCATAAAGAATCCAACAGTAGATTCGGATCTTCATTTTGAAAGCTTGAAGATCAGATTCTCTCGGCGAATAGCTCTAGCAGTTGACCTATTATCTCTGTAGAATCAGGGTTATAGAATGATGTTTCATTTCCTACTAATTATGGCACTCAGAAGGTTACCAACAACACAACCAGCTAAAAGCATGGTCAAAATAATTCAACTTATGTTTCAAACGAAGTTTGTTATTAGATGAGTAACTGTTGAAATTAAATAAAGGGTCTCACAAGCATAGTACGAAGAAAGGTGATAGGTTATTCACTATCGAAGTTTATAGTAAGAATATTACTTAGGTTAAGTGGTTCTATTACCATGAATAGGTGTAGAGAAGTCATATCCATCAAAGACCTTGACAAAATGATGAGAGGAATTTTAGAATCCAGAATGTCCTATGAAGTGTGAGCTACTAGATAAGAAAGATGTGACAAGTCTTCTATGTCATTGATCGCAAGAGGTGCCTCTAGGAAATCCAGAATGTCCTACTCCTATTTGTTGCAAAAATTATGTTAGAGAGTCTCTTACTATGTCGAGGAAGTTTTGACGAATTCTAAGCAAGGTAGGAAGAAATTTTTAGACATTGTGAAAAAATAGTATGGCTAAAGTACACGCACAACTTAGGTGAAGTGCCATACTTTCAGCAGGAGACAAGTTGAATTTAAGAACCACATTTGATGATCTTCTGAGTCGGATAGTTGTATCATTATAATTCCAATAGGAAGGCAGAACAAAGAAAGAAAGAGGAAGAAAATGGATATTTACTATAACATCATCCTTGGTTGCTCTTCAAGTGTCAAATGGTTTCGCCCAACACGAAAGGTTTGAATATATAATCATTGAGTATATATTGGATATTTGTTTTTAATCTTTTATTTATTGGTTACTTTGATATTTTTTTACATGACACGACCCACTAGAATTCAAGTGTACCTGTAAATTCACCATTACGTGTGCACCCGTAATCGTCAATTTACCTTACACTATCATTCTAGTTATTCCCATCATAAGTTCCAAGTTTCAAGTAATTAGGTCATGGAGTTATAATTCTCATTGTTGGGTTTTGTAACAAGTAAATCAAAGCTAGTTTAACCATTTAAACTATAAAAACACAACGGATATAAGGTTAAAACATGTCGTTAGCAATCTGAAAAATGAACCATTTTTAAACAATAAACAAAACCGAAGAACAAGGATCTATATATATGTGAAAAAGAATGCTATCAAAACCAAAATAACAACCATAGGGTGTTCATGAATAAAACCTTTTAAGCACAAGATGTTGTAGATGGATAAGATGAAGTAAATGATGTTCTTGAATTTTAGCCTCCAAAAGAGAAGGCCTCAAGCTTGTATACCCACAAGCTCTTCCAAACACAAAGCTTGTTAGGGTGCAACACCAAAGAACCCTCTTCCTTAGGTCCTCTAAAATCCGAAAATTTCTGCCCCTCTTTCAGCCTTGAATTCAAACTTCAACCTTGTTTTGGAAGGTTTTTGCTTGTGTGTGTGACAAAGAGTGTGAGAGATGATTGAAGAGTGTATGTGTGGTTTAAGTCTTGTAGTATCCAAGACTAAAAGACCCCTCATGTGGCACATGGGGCGGCCGAAATATGGATTCAAAATGGGTTCCCCCCATTTTGTAATTCTTATAAAATTACACACTTCAAAACCATTAGTTTATACAATTAAAACCCATTTTAATCTTTATAACATTAACACACTTTTATATGTTATTATTTAACCAACTTAAATAATGACACAAATAAATTTCTCATGAACAAATTATCTATATAATATTGTTCAAATACAAAAGTAATGTTTTAGAAAACCCATTTTCTAAATTGGTGTCAATTTTTATTTGTATGATCTCATCAACAAATAAACATATATTGGTGTTTGTTTAGCTTGTTATTGGGTATGACCCGACTTGGATCATAACGTACTAACCACATCAATCTTATATGTGTCTTTGGCATACAAGATCCAACAATCTTCTACTTGCACAAGATTCATAGACGATTAATGCAAGCAGTAAATACCACCTAACAACGGTTTACTACCCTTAAAAAGTATGACTAAGTTCCATTCAATACCATCATCCTCTTTAACTACCATACTCGAAATGTTTTAGGTGAATCAATCTTCTATCCTTTTCTCATAGATGTCATGTTAAATCCCAGGGACACAGAGTGGTCATTCACCATTGATTTAACTTTATCAGGCCTTAGACATCTTACTCTTAATGATTAAGAAGGATAAATCCCATCTTGACTACATACGTCTCTCACAATTGCCTTATATCATACCTTAAATCAGACTTATGTACTGCCATGTTTCAGAACAGGGAAGAAATAAGTCAAAGTATAATATTTGGTAAATATCAAGACCCAATATTTATCTCAGGTCAGAGGATACCAAATGATGTTCGCCTTTACTCAGAATTACTTATGATCAATCAAGAAGATTCCATGTAGTAATGTTTGAGATGCAAGTCAGTCCAATATTTGGCAACAACCTTTTGCTCTATATTCATCCATATGAATATCTACCAATCCAAGTTCATAATAGTTTTACCTTCATACTTTTTCCCACAAGTATGAACAACTACGGACGTTCTGGGTAAATAATTCACTCATGAATTTTAAACATGCAAAATAGGAATATCAGTTGAATCATTATAATCACATAATTCATTCAAGTAATAAAGGGTTACAATATCTTAATACAGAAATTAAAGATCATATCCGGTCACTAGAATATTGAAGTCCCATGGCACAAGTATGACTTTCATGCTTTCCCTTTTTAAGAATATTCGTGAGTGGATCCGCAATGTTTTGATCCTCTTTGAATAGGTGTGGTACCTTTCTTAGAGTTTTCCATCTTGAACCTTTTTAAGATCTTATCAATGTATGAACTTCGATTCAAACCTATCAATGTGAAGTAGGCTGGATCAATAAACATCTGAGCATGTTCTTGACGGAAAGATAAACAACTTCAAACCAAAAGTCAAAAAATAACACGAACTATAATTGAATGGTTTCATTGATAAAACCTAATGATTACAGGCTCGTTACGACATAAGAATCAAGACTCTTGGCAAGGGGAAGATCGAGCATGATCTCCCTCTCATCCGGCAACCCTAGGCTCCGGGCAGACTCCCTCTCAGATCCTTAATCTCTATACACATGGAAACTGGTATATCTAGGCCTCCACCCGTATTAGATGCGACTGCGCCCATTCGTGCGATTGGAACATGCGTATGGTTCAATCGTATGACTGGACCATGCGGATGGTTCAATTGTGTGACTGGACAATTCTTATGGTTTAGTCTTACAAATGTTCCAATCGCATGTCTCAGTCGCACAACTAGCCCAATAGCAAGGCTCAGTCGTACGACTGAGTTTCATTCGTATATGCTCCTACGAATGACCCAGTTTCATGTGTTTACAATATATCAGGTGTATAACATTAACCCTAGGCTATTCTACAAGCGACGGACACACTATATATGACTATATATGCTCGAACAAATTCCCCCTTGGACGTTGATTGCGAATAGTAGATAACACATCTTACAATCTTCGGTCAATCTTTTCTTTGGTTTCCAATATAATCAAACAAAAAACCATATTAGCCAACGTTGCCGATCCACCAGGTTGCTACCATATCCCTAAAAATGAATTTAGGCATAATAGCTTTCGTTTACTTTGCAGAACACCATCATAGCAGCAAGATTCCCCATATGACTGATTTTTCGAGATAATGACATGAACAGTTTTCCATTACTTCAATCTTCACACAAGCTAACCTAATTAACATCACCACCTACAGAAATTCCCCCTCACACTCAGCATATCCCAATATATAGACATTGTGCTCTCCTGGCGTCTTCACATGGTGTATTGGGCAAAAGGTTGAAGGTTCCAATCCACAGCTGACAATATCAAACAAATCAGCATGCATGTAGATTCCTCATCAAAAACCTGCTCACATCATCACTTTTTGATTACATCCTCAATTCTTTATACATGTATTCCCCCCTAAGAATGAGAATCCTCTTTGTGTAGATAAATATAACTTGATTAGCCCATAAGTAGTCAGATGCTCCTAACTACCCCACAAAATCAGCACCGAATGCTGACATCTTCTCTTCTCTCTTTCGTGTTCCAATTACATTCACCTATTCTAGAAGTCCGACAAATAATGGGTATACATCAAACTTATTTGACAAAAGAACCTTAGGGTGAATATGCTTTGCTCATCTTCAAATCTGTGCAAGAAGCAGTTCCAGACTCTTTTTTTTGGTCTGGAACAAATGCGGATGAGTCAATGCGGATGGCTCATTCGTACGATTGAACATGCGACTAGTCCAGTCGCATGATTGAACATACGACTGGTCCAGTCGCACGAATGGTCCATTCGCATGGCTCATTCGTACGAATGCTCCAATCACATGAATGGGTCTGCACGCAGAGTTTCAGAACTGCAGCCCCCAGGGCTGCCCAAAACCCTAATCTGACGAATTTTACGTGAACTGAAACAAAATAGGTATCATCAGATTCGAAAGGGTGATAGGAATGTGGTTTCGAATTCGATTTTAACATAAAAGCAACACACGTAACAAGATCTGAGCAAATCACAAAGAATACGAAGTGGGGTTAAGGTCAAGATCTGAAATTTGATCCAAAAATCAAGAGCTTGGGTTGCTAGAATGATTGTTAGATCATTCCAGCTGTAACCGGCTCTCATACCACTTGTTAGGATGTGGTATTTGAACGAAACACCAACTGCTTAACGTGTTAAACCAAACCAAATAGTGCGGAATCCTATTTGATTAGTGATCCAATCAGTGAGAATGCACGTAGAAACAATAATGTATTGAAACTAACATCAAGAATCGATTAGGAATCGATCTACAGCGTTCTATGAACTTGGAGTACAAACTTAGAGGCTTCTAGACGGCTAGGGTACGTCTAAAGTCGAATTGGATTGAATGCTTTTGTTTTTCCATGAATTAGGTGGTATTTATAGGTTAGGGTTGCTCATTCGGGCGACTGAACCATAAGCATGGTTCATTCGTGCGATTGAGGCATGCGGTTGATCCATTTGCATGGCTAAGTGTTCAGTCGTGCGACTGAGCCAATCTCATGTTATCGTCATATGACTGATCTAGTCTCCTCGTTCAGTCATGTGACTGAGTCAATCATATGAAGGTGTTCGTGCGTATGGTTCATTAGCATGTGCCATTCGCATGATACCTTCATGTTATTATTAACATAGTAATGTTATTTATATTAGTTCAATCAACCATAAACCTATATAATCAAGTCAATATGCGTTAAACAACTCATTAATGAAATAGTTAACATGATAAACACAATCAAACATTTGCATTTCATTAAGTACCCAACTATTACATAAGCGTAAGACAACAAAGACATATTTCATTAAGATCAGAATCAAGGTACACATGTATCAACAAACTCCCCTTTGGCCCTTGATTCATCTATTGTCTTACCTTCTTCATAACCTTCTCGTACTTCTTGTACTTTTCCTCTCTTGTGACTCCTGCATGTATTTCAAATGCAAAATAGAGTCGTATCACATTTTGGAATTGGAGGGCTTGTACAATATCTTGCGTGTCATAGAACAGTGGCCACTTGTATAATGTGTAGACATCTTCAGCTCACAAGTTTGTAAGCCACATTGGGTCAAATACCCTAACAGTATTCATTCTGCCCGCTTTGTTTAGAACTATGATCGCCTCCCCTAGTCTCCAATCATAGTACCACCACTTAAAGTGTGGAGTGAAGTCTTGTGGCATTTCCCCAAGAGGGATTCTAGACATTGTTCTTGGGGGACTCCACTTCAGCACTATTTTGGGCTTTCCAGTTATGGGATCAACTTCAGAATGTCTGATATCCATCATAGGTTGTTGAGGTTTGAAGTTGACCCACCTGGTGTGGTACTCTTTCTTCAAGGCAGCCTCAAACCATCCTGACATCTTCCTCGGGTCAGCATATAACAACATCAATTTAGCCAGCTGGTTGAGCTCAAAACCAGGTAGAGACTTTAGATCATGTGAGAATCTAAAGTACTCAATACCCATCTCTCTCTTTACCGCGTATACGTTAAGATCACCAAAATGAGCCCACGCGATAATCTTGCTTGACACCTTGTGATCTTTCTTCACTTTGTAGAGCTTGGTGTAGACATTCGGTTTAGGAGCAGAGCGTTGTGCTCGGATCCTCCTCAAAACATGTAGCCCATTCATTCTTTCTGATATCTACATCGGTGTTTGAGGCTTAGGCTTGGTCTTCAACCTTCTCAGACACTTGCTCCATCTTATGCAATATCTCAAATGTATCACTGTCCAGGGAATCACCCAGATTGGGGACCACATTTCCCTCTTTGTTAGCGTGCTCAAGATAGTGCTCCGCAGTGACGTCCTCGATTTTTGTTTCATCAATATCATTGAGCTCGTCACTAGTTTCTTTAAAAGTTGGAGCATCCTTGACAATCTCATTGGGATTGAGCTTGAACATTTCTTCAATTTGCTCGTCAGTGAGATTGTGAATTATTTCCCCTTCTTCAGGGGTGTAACTCACTGATCTCCTAACAATCCCTTGCAGATCAAGAATCATGGTTAGTTGAGTCTTGACCTGCTGAAGGGGAGCAACGTCGTAATCGTCCCTTTGAAAGTCTGGATCTGCTTGATTTAAACATTCAACACAACAATCATTAGTTACTAATCAAGACATAACCATAATAAGTGAGACATAACCATTTACGTACCATATAAACATTCATTTCATTAATTTTATATATGATCCACATAAAAATGATTTTAAATAAAATAAACCATCTAAGCATTACTCTTGTCCTGGATCAGCGGCTCTTCTGCTGCCGGGTTGGATGTGGAGGCACTCAGATCTTGAGTTTGTTTCGTCCTTCTTTCGCTCGCTGATGTGGCACCTGCAGCTGAAGAGTCATCATCATCATCACTAACATCAATATCACCATAGTGATCATCACCACCATCATCATCATCATCACTATCATCATTAGCATCATCGTTTCCATCACCTTCTTCTATCTTTAAGGGCTCATCTTTGGACCCTTTAAGCTTTAACTGCAGAGATTTGTTTGCAGCCTCCAGCTCCCCAATCTTTTGGCGTGTTGCTCTTGGAGCTGAGACATCTGATAAGCCTGCTCATCGATCAATCGAGCCTGATGAGAAAGCTGCTGAGATTGGACACTGGTCAGGTCTACCAGCTGTCGTATTTGAGTGGTCTTCTCTTCATCTGTAGCTAACAGCCTCAGCACTATTCGGTTAAGTGATGAGAGTTGTTCCTCTACACCACTGGGAGGTAAAGGTGATCCTGATGGACATGGAGAGAAAGAAGATGGTAGTGTAGGATGGATAGTGGTAGTGGTGAAAGTGGCGAAGATTGGAGGTGGTATATATGATGGTGGTGGTGGTGTAGGTGTGAATGATGTGGTGGTGGATGGAAGGCCGATGGTGGTGGTGTTGGTGGAATGGTGGTAGGGATGGTGGCTGTGGTGGTAGTGGTGGGAGTGATGAAGGTGAGTCTTCACTTCTTCTTCTTCATGCCGTGGGGCTGAGCCATCCTTTTCTTCCTCGATCCTATCGAGGAGGATGCTCCCCCTAGAACACGGCTTGGCGGATCTGGACCATATGTGGATTAGTGTTAGTATCTCCCGACCGCCTGGGCATCCACTAACCACCCGGAGCCCCTGTTTTGTGGGAACGACTTTACTTCCACAGTCCGGGTTAGTGGCTCCTCATCCAACTCCTCCTCTTCCTCACCGGGTATGAAATCCCTCCATCTCCAGTGGGGGCACATGCCGGAGATGTAATATCAGCAGTGGGGCCCTTTGTTGAGTGGGCCCTTCATCTCCAGCATCCCCGCTATCATCATCATCGGAGTCATCATAAGGGAGCTGTAGCAGCTCTACCTCTGAGTCACTGTCAACGTGATGCCATTTACGCCTAGCTAGCACCACGTAATCCTCCCAGGCTAGATGCCCAAATAATCTCCTCACAGGGGGCTTAACCTGCTTCCCTGTGTAGACCTTCATCCTACCCAAGGTGGTATCGTCCATCACCACCAGTACCACCACGTCCTCTTTCTCCTTCGGCAAGGAAGGGAGCTTCTGGTCGATAATCATGTGCATAAAGCGAGGTTACATGCAGAAGCCCTCCTTCCCTTTCCCCTTAATGTTCCCCACTAAGTAGGTGAAGATCATCCTAGAGAAGCTGAATGGGTGGTTCAACACCAATGCAGCATATGCGTTCTGGATCTGATTGGAAAGCTCATCATAACCTCCCGTCCGAGACGCTAAACACTTTAGCAGAACGTGTGCAAGGTACTTTAACTGGGGGCACAGGTTGCTCTTGTTGAGCACCCTTGCATTGATGTCCCCATTGTACTTGGTGCATAGGAAACAGCCTCAGACAGTAAGGGGATGTAGTCGTGTGGGGCATTCAACATCATCCTCAGAGATCTCAATGGCCTCTCCAAATATCTAACTACGGGTTCAATGAGGCTCTGAGGATCTATCAACTTCAGCGCCTTCCCAGAAGGCCTGCTGAATCGAATGGTACGATGTACACAGAGTAGAGATGGCGTGAAAGATCCTCGATCTCCTACGAAACATGATGATGCCAGAAAAACCAGGAGCGTGTCTGGATGACAGATCCAGATGAGCACAAATATTGTGCTTAGTGCTCATAGTCCACCGACTCGCCATCTGTTACACAATGAATATAGACATTAGTATCCGTTGATTAATAGTATCATGAATCACTTGGCTTGAAAGCATTCCTTTTGATGTGTCATGCGAATGAGACTGTGCGACTAAGATCTAGTCATGCGAATGAGTAGTGTGACTGAGATCTAGTTGTGCGAATTACCTCATACATACGAATTGTCATGCGACTGAGCTCATACATATGTAAACTAATTCATGTATATCAGTCGTGCGACTGAACTCATACGCATGATTCAGTAGTGCGGTTTAGTCATTCACACTACTCAGTCGTGCGACTGAAGCTCATCAACCTGTCCATTCGTATGACAGTGTGCTGTTCAATTCAAATTCAAGTTTTGACCAATTCTTATCATTTGATGTCGTGTTTTGGTTCATTGGAATCGCTATCATTATACTTAACACCTAATAACATTAATTTCAGTTGTTGGCTTAAATTAATTTGGTTAATTTGTCAGCCAAGTTTCGGTTCTTGTTTTGGGCCGAACATTTCGATTTAGGGGTTAAACGAAACATTGTTGGATTGAACCGCATTATACTTGTATAGTCAGTGAAAATCGTCAGTGCACAACAATCAGTAGTATATAATGATCGAATGAAAATTCTGCAGAGTAACGATAGTTCGTGCGACTTGGGGCGATTTTGGGGGTGGTGAGTGACTACGACCGACTACCCCACTATTTATACTGGGGTTTCCTTCAGTCGTGCGACTGAGCCCAGTCGCACAAGATGTTAGGGCGATGAAGGTCAGTCGTGCGACTTGCACAATCCGTCACCTTCAGTCGTCCGACTAGAGTTGAGTCGTGTGACTTGGTCATTTGACTACTCTCACTCGGCCGAATGGCTCATTCGTATCAGCCATTCGGTTGAATGGTCCATACTCATGTCCATTCGACTATAAAAGGCATGAGTATGAGCCATTCGTACGGTTGGTCCATACTCATGGTCCAGTCGTGCGAATGGGTCATACTCTTGAAATTTTTCTGATTTTATGACCATTTGACATTTAAACCCTTTTAAACTGCTGAATTAACATTATGAACATTTGATCATCTTAGACATGATCATTTTAACTTGAAAACCTTTTTATCACCTTAGACGTGATCCTTTTAAACAATTTGTCACCTCAGATGTGACCCAATTTTGTTTGAAAGCACTTGTGGTCACCTCAGACGTGACCTTTTATATGAAAGGTCCCTTATCAACTTGCATGACATAGTCCGATACTACAAAAAACTGAAATAGACTAACTTTGAACTTACATAAAGAAATACTGCTGAAACTTAAACTAGGACATGTTTTGTGTTTTTGTGAGGGTAAATTCCTAAGATGTAGCTCTAAGGAATATTTTTCTGAGAGGGCAGCCTCAATTCATTTAAACCATACGCAGACCTGTTCAATTTGGAATCATACAGGATATTCAAATCATTCAGGACAAGTTAGCTAAAGCCTTGATGCTCTATTCTTGTTTTTCATTTAGAGTCATATAACAAATTTAGGAAATCAGACTAGTACTATTAGGTCCCCACACTGATTTGAACTTTCAGAATTGTAGCCACAGTGATTGTCAGTATACTTGTCCTCTTAAATCCATACACAGACTTTCAACACAGTTTGATGATAGTTTTAAGGTTTGTTTAGTTCAACGAGCATTTGTGGATCCCACACTTATATGGTAATCAACATTCCTCACGAGATTTTTGAGCGGTCTCAAGGTAGTATTCAAGAAGAGACTATTCTTAGAACTTTGAAAGAGAAGGCAATCCTCAGGTCAGTGCCATCGCACAACAGAGAGGCGGCAATCAACAATGAGTTCTAGAATGTATAGGTTATGCTTATCCTCAGGTGAGTGACACCGCACAACAGAGAGGCACATAACCTATCTTCTTGTTTGAGCAATTTTTCATTCTTTTTGCACAGATCTCGCCAACAACATCGGTCATCATTTTGATTGTATTTTCATTTTTCATGTGCTTTTGCTCATGCTTTGGTCTTACGCACATATTTCTGGCGTTTATTTTGCTCGTCACCCCTTATTGGAATCTTGTTGATTGTGTTAACCAGGGATAAGGTGTTACCCATAACTAGTCAAACAATTTAGTTTAATCTTGAGATCACCAAAAAGGTCTAGTCATCTATTGTGTTGAATCTACCAAAATATCATGTGTGGTCTAGCAACCTCTAGGTCTACTTTCTTTGTGTTACCTTAGTAGTAATCTATTGTGAAGTCGGCTGGATCGATAAACATCCGAGCATGTTCTTGACAGAAGGATAAACAACATCAAACCAAAAGTCAAAAAATAACATGAACTATAATTGAATGGTTTCATTGATAAAACCTAATGATTACAAGCTCGTTACAACATAAGAATCTAGACTCTTGGCAAGGGGAAGATCGAGCATGATCTCCCCTCTCATCCGGCAGCCCTAGGCTCCCGGGCAGACTCCCTCTCAGATCCTTAATCTCTCTACACATTGAAACTGGTATATATAGGCCTCGACCCATATTAGATGCGACTGGGCCCATTCGTGCGATTGGGCCATGTGTATGGTTCAATCATACGACTAGACCACGCGGATGGTTCAATCGTGCGACTGGACAATTCTTATGGTTAAGTATTACGAATGCCCCAATCGCATCTCTCAGTAGCACAACTGGCCTATTAGCAAGGCTAAGTCGTACGACTGAGTCTCATTCGCATATGCTCCTACGAATGACCCAGTTTCATGTGTTTACAATATATCAGGTGTATAACATTAACCCTAGACTATTCGACAAGCGACAGCCACACTATATATGACTATATATGCTCCAACAATCAACCGCTTTGATCTATCCCTACAGATCTTTTTTCCCAAAATATTGGCGGCTTCACCAAGATCCTTAATGGCGAAACAGTTTCCAAGCTAGCGTTTTAAACCTTCCATGGTTGGAATGTCATTTCCAAATAGTAGGATGTCATCGACATACAATACTAAGAAAGTGGTGATGCTCCCACTAGCTTTCTTATATACACATGCTTCATCAGTGTATTTGATGAATCCAAATTTGATTATCTCTTCATCAAAACGGTGATTCCAACTCCTTAATGCTTGCTTCAACCCATTGATTGATTTCTTTAACTTGCATACTTTGTTAGGATGTTTTGAGTCGACAAAACCTTCAGGTTGAACCATATAGACATCTTTCTCAAGATATAGAGAGCAGCTATGGCAAATAATTTGTAATGCAACTGGTGAGAAGGTCTCATCATAATCAACCCCTTGAGTTTGAGTGAAACCTTTTGCTACAAGTCTAGCTTTCTAACTATCCAAGTTTCCATGCATATCGGTTTTCTTCTTGAAAACCCACTTACTTCCAACTATCTTGGAGTTAAGAGTTAGTTCAACCAAGTCCCACACTTGCTTGTCATACATGGATTGCATCTCAACTTTCATGGCTTCAAGCCATTTGTCACAATACAAATTAGACATTGCATGATGATAGGTGGTTGGCTCATCGAAATCTACCACATAGCATCCATCTACGAAAAATCAATATCTTTTCAGGTGGATTACTAATTCTACCACATTTGCGAACGTTTTGTTTACATTGATCAACCACTTGATCATTCTCAACATCCTCATGTTGAGTGCTAGTGTCAACCAAACGTGTATCTGTTTGTGGTTCTTGATCCTTCTCAATATCCACGGTTCTACTGCTAGTTCCTTCCGTAAGGAACTTAGCTTCTAAGAACTCAGCCTTCTTGGCAACAAACTTCTTTTGTTCCAATGGATCATAGAAATAATATCCCATAGAATCTCTAGGATATCCAATGAGGATACACTTAGTGGAATGAGTTTCTAGCTTTTTTGAGGTGGGACTCTTAACATAAGCCTCACAACCTCATAACTTTAAATATGATAGTGACGGAACCCTTCCATGACATATTTCAAAAGGTGTCGTTTACACTTTCTTGGTTAGGGCCATATTCAAGATACATGCCACAGAGAGCAAAGAGAAACCTCAAAATGATAGAGGCAGTGAGCTCCTAGCCATCATATATCGAACCATATCCAATAGAGTTTGATTTCTTCGTTCGGACAAGCCATTATGTTATGGCATTCTAGGTGGAGATAGTTGTGACAAATACCACAACTTCAAGATGATCTCTGAAAACATCACTTAGGTATTCACCTCCTCTATCGCTGCGGAGAATTTTTATTTTCTTGTTGAGTTGATTTTCTACTTCATTTTGGAAGATTTTGAACATCTCAAAAGCTTCATCTTGTGTTTTAACAAGTACACATAACCATATCGACTATAGTCGTCGATAAAGGTAATGAATTATCTTTCATGGTACCTAGTCATTGGCTTAAAAGGACGACATACATCCGAACGTATGATGCCTAATAAATCTTTTGCCCTTTTGGATTTGCCACTAACGGTGCCTTAGTCATTTTTCCTTGTAAACAAGAATCACATACATCAAATGAATCATATTCATTTGCTTTTAAAAGACTGTTCTTTTGAAGTGTTTGTATGTGCTTCTTGTTTATATGACCAAGACGGCAACGCCAAAGATAGGTATCACTCAAATCCAATTTGAGTTTCTTAGTGGTGGTTTGGTACAATGAGCTATGATATAATGTGTTTTCATGAACCAATTCATAAATACCAATAATGGGAATATCTTTAAAATAAATTATGCCATTAAAGAAACATGAATTTCATTTCCAATAAATGTCAAAACATAACCATATTGTCTTAATTGGGCAACAAAAATAATGTTCCTAGTCAAACTAGGAGCATACAAAATATTGTTCAAAATTGCTTCCAAACCATTTGGATGCTTCAAAATGTAGTCCCCTCGGGCTTCAACTTGAACTTTTTCCCCGTTTCGCATGTAGAGGCTAACATCCACTTTCTTGAAGTACTTACTTCTTTTGAACCCCTGCAATAAGTTGCAAATGTAAGTTCCACATCCGGTATCCAATACCCTGTGTTAGAGGATATTAAATTAAGATCAATAAGAATCATGAAAATTGTACCTGAGGTTTGCCCGACATCCCTCTTAGCTTACAACTCTTTGAGATGGACTGGGCAATTTCTTGCCCAATGTCCAATCATCCCACACTTAAAGCATGGGCCATTCGAAGAAGAACTTTTGCTTCTTCTCCGCTGGTTTTGGTGGTGGCGCTCTTACCACTCCCTTTCCCTTTCCCCTAATGCACCCCTTACCCTTGGCAATATTGCCTTGGGTGCAGGGTGAGGCCTCTTTTGTTCCCACCTTCATTGATGGTGAGAACGGCTAAAACCCTTTTACCCATGGCCGCCTCGGCAGTTTTGAGCATAGAGTGAAGCTGACTTATGTTTTTGTCCCACCCATTCGTGTTATAGTTCATGACAAAGTTGTCAAACCTCTTTGACAAAGAGTTGAGGATCAAATCCGTAGCCAACTCTTTTGAGACGGGACAATTAAGCCTTTCGAGGCGGTCAATGTGGCTTTTCATCTTAAGTACATAAGATAAAACAGATTGGGTGTCGTCCATACAACACGCATGGAGTGCTTGAACCATTTCGAAGCGCTCTACCCTTGCTTGTTGTTGGAACGTTTCCTTTAACTGGGTTATCATGTCGTATGCTCCATGATGTTCATACTCCTTTTGGAGATCCGGAGTCATACTTGCCCATATGAGGCAAGACACTTGGACCGAGTCCTTAGTGTATTTCACCCAACTATTATTGGCCTCCTCATCCTCCTCATTAGGTTGATCGGGAATCGGATCATCTAGGATGTATGATCACTTCTCTTGCTTGAGAACAATTCTTAAGTTTCAAAACCAATCAATAAAGTTGTTGGGTTTAGACGTTCCTTTTGGAGAATGGTCCTTAGTGATAATGAGTGAGCGGATGGGATTTCATTGTTTTCATTATTGTTGGGGCCATCTACAAAATATAACAAAGTTCAATTTTACTATTTTCGATACTGTTCATATTATAATAATTAAAACCCCTTTTAAGTGTCTTATACAATTTTAAAATTCTAGAATCCAATGTTATATTTAAAGAGTGGTTACGTGACCTTTATCTCATTATTTAAATTAACGAAGTAGTCAACGTTTTGACAATTGCACCCTTTGCAACTTCTAGGCTATGGGATCAACTTTAAAACATCATATGTATAGTCGGCATGTTTATCCAATCAACACCTTCGAAAACCATATTATAGGTTATCCATTTAATAGGGTTTGCAAATCAAGTTACCCTACTTGCACATACATGTGAGTTTTCCAACATAAGTGGTTAGGTGACCCTACTTGTACCTTATATTTGCATGCTTTCAAGTACCCGTACTCTATGGTTCACTTTTAATAAAACCCCTTTAATTAAAATCATTAATCCTTTTAATAACCTTTTATTAACCACTTAATGATAAAGAACCATCAATTTTCAGCTTGTTAAGTTTGTTAATGAGTTTTTTATGTATATCCAAATATCAACCAACAATCATACAACAAACATCCAAACAAGCATAATCATAAAAACATAAGTGCATAACCAATGCCACTATGTTGACCACACTTGTTTGACATCACAAGTGTTGTCATAAGGTCTTCCCTAAGGGTTAAGATGACACATCAAAATGTGTCCATGAACTCCCACTTGAATCCACATCCAAATGCTTCAAGTGTCCATGTCTTTTGTGTCCATGTCTTTTGTGTCCATGTCTTTTGTGTCCTTCTTTGGGTCTTCATCTTGTGCATCTTCTTTTACAAAATCATATCCTAATACAATTTTTCAAATAAAATAAATGCACTTAATCTATTTTTTACATAACCAAATGAATAAATAAATTACAACCCAAAATACAAACACAAATATTACAACCCTTTCAAGAATCAAAACTAACATGACAAACCACAATCAACGAAATCCAAAATACATAAGGCCAAGTCTATCTTATGCACCAAAATATGAATCATATTCAACATCCAAGAACAACAATGAACCTCTTATTTCAGCCCTAAAGTTTCAGCCAACATGAACCAAAACTTTAGGGTTTTGTCCAAACAACACAATCAACATTTGATCTTTATTTTTCAAGGTTTATACTAAAGCATGTAAGATAAAACCTTGAAACATAAGGGATTCAATCATCCAAATCAAAACAGCCCCAAATGGGTTGAAAAAGTCCATGAAAACTAACTTTTCAAGAACTTTTGAAGCACATATTCCACATATCCGGCTTTAGATGTCATTGTTGGGTTTTGTAACATGTAAATCAAAGCTAGTTTAACCATTTAAACTATAAAAACGTAGCAGATATAAGGTTAAAACATGTGGTTAACAATCTGAAAAATGAACCATTTTTAAACTATAAACAAAACTCAAGAACAAGGATCATATATATATCTGAAATAGAATGCTATCAAAACCAAAATAACAACCATAGGGTGTTCATGAATACGACATTTCAAGCACAAGATGTTATAGATGGACGAGATGAAGAATATGATGTTCTTGAATGTTTAGCTTCCAAGAGAGACGACTTCAAGCTTGTTACCCATAAGCTCTTCCAAACACCATGCTTTTTAGGGTGCAACACCACAGAACCCTCTTCCTTAGGACCTTTAAAATCCGAAAATTTCAACCCCCTTTTCAGCCTTGAATCCGAATTTCAGCCTTGTTTTAGGAGGGTTTTTGCTTGTGTGAGAGAGAGAGTGTGTGAGAGATGATTGAAGAGTGTAAGTGTGGTTTAAGTCTTGTAGTATCCAAGAGTAAAAGACCCCTCATGTGTCACATGGGGTGGCCGAAATATGGATTCGAAATGTGTTCCCCCCATTTTTTAATTTTTATAAAATTTCACTCTTCAGAACCATTAGTTTATAAAATTAAAACCTATTTTAATTTTATAACATTAACACACTTTCATTTGTTATTATTTAACCAACTTAAATAATGAAACAAATAAATTTCTCATGAACAAATCAACCAACTTATATAATGTTGTTCAATTACAAAAGCAAATTATTTATCTAAATAATGGAAGGTCATAAGTTCCCGGTTAGACCATTCGTGATGACTTTAGGTGGATTTGATATGGTTCTTGGGATGTATTGGTTAGCGGACTATGAGGCTAACATTGTGTGTCGCAAGAAAATGATTCATTTGACAGCGCTTGATGGGAGTTCGGTAACGGTTTATGGTGATCGGGTCACAATGATTCCAAAAATAATCTCAATGGTGGTGGGGGGGAGTGCATGAGGTGTGGATGTTGCGCCTACTTGGCTTATGTGAAAGATTTGAAAACACCAACACCACAACTGTCTGAAGTCCCGGTTGTGTGTGACTTTCCAGATGTGTTCCGAGAAGACTTACCAGAAGTGCCAACTGACCGTGAGATCGAGTTTCAGATTGATTTGATACCGGTTGCCTAACCTGTTGCCAAGACACCATATCGGTTGCCTCTGATCAAGATGAAAAAGTTGATGGAGCAGCTGCAAGAGTTGCTTGATAAGGGGTTTATTAGACCAAGTATCTCCCCTTAGGGGTGCTCCGGTCCTGTTCATGAAGAAGAAAGATGGTAGTATGAGGATGTGTATAGACTACCGTGAGCTGAATAAGTTGACGATAAAGAACCGCTACCCCTTACCAATAACTGATGACTTGTTTGATCAGCTTCAAGGTACCAGTTGGTTTTCAAGAATAGACCTTCGATCTGGTTACCATTAGTTCAAACTAAAGGAGTAGGATATCCTTAAACCAGCTTTTCGCACGCGTTATGGTCATTACGAGTTTCTTGTCATGTCTTTTGTTTGACCAATACGCCAGCTGCTTTTATGGAACTGATGAATCGAGTGTGTCGGCCGATGTTGGACAAATCAGTGATTGTGTTTATTGATGATACCCTAATTTATTCAAAAAGCGAGATAAAGCATACCGGTCACAGTCCTGAGGTTCTGGAGACATTGACAAAGGAGAAGTTGTACGCCAAGTTCTCCAAGTGTGTGTTCTGGTTGAGCGAGGTTCAATTCATGGGTCACATAGTGAATCCTGATGGAATTATGGTGGACCCGGAAAAGGTGGAGGTGGTGATGCAATGGAAGTCTCCAAAGTCGCCATCCGAGATTCGTAGTTCCTTGGGTTTGGCGGGCTACTACAGAAGATTCATCCAAGACTTTTCTAAGATCGCTTCTCCAGTAACTAAGTTGACCTGGAAAGATATGAAGTTTGTATGGGGTTGTGAAAGCGCTATATCAGTAGACATCTGAGTGTGTTCTTGACAGAAGGAAAGAAAACTAAAAACCAAGAGACAAACAATAAACATGAACTATAATAAAATGGTTTCTTTGATAAAACCTAATGATTACAAGCTCGTTACAACATAAGAATCAAGACTCTTGGCAAGGGGAGATCGAGCATGATCTCCCCTCTCATCCGGCAGCACCTAGCCCCCAGGCACACTCCTTAATCTCTCTACACAATGAAACTGGTATTTATAGGCCTCGGCCCATATCAAATGCGACTGGGCCCATTTGTATGATTGGGCCATGCGTATGGTTCAATCGTACGACTAGACCATACATATGGTTCAGTCTTACGAATGGCCCAATCGCATCTCTAAGTTGCACGACTGGTCCATTAGCATGGCTCAATCATACGACCGAGTCTCATTCGCGTATGCTCCAGCGAATGACCCAGTTTCATGTGTTTACAACAAATCAGGTGTATTACATTAACCTAGACTATTCGTCAAGCGACAGACACACGATATATGACAATATATGCTCCAACAAATTTCTCCTTTTATGTTGCTTGTGAATAGTAGATAACACCTCTTACAATCTTCAGTCAATCTTTGCCCTGGTTTCTAATAGAATCAAACAAAAAACCATTTTAGCCAACATTGTTGATCCGTCAGGTTGATACAATATCCGTGAAAATGAATATAGGCACAATAGCTTTCCTTCACTTTGAAGAACAACATCGTAGCAGTAAGATCCCCATATGACTGACTTTTCCAGATAATAATATGAATAGTTTTCCATTGATTTAGTCTTCACACAGGCTAACTTGATTAACATTAACACCTATTGAAATTCCCCCTCAAATTCAGCATATCCTAATATATAGACATTGTGCTTTCCTTGCGTCTTCACACGGTGTATTGGGAAAAAGGTAGAGGGTTCCAATCGACAGCTGGCAATCTCCACCGAATCAGCATGCACTCACATTCATCATCAGAAATTGGCTCACATCATCACTTTCTGATTGCGTCCTCAATTTCTCTATACATGGATTACCCCTAAGAATGAAAATCCTCTCTGAGTGGATAGATAAAACTTGATTGGCCCATAAATAGTCAGATGCACCTAACTACCCCATAAAATCAGCATCAACTGCTGACATCTTCTCTTCTCTCTTTTGTGTTCTCACTACAATCACCTATTCTAGAAATCCAACGAATAATGGGGTATTCAACGATCTTATTTGACAAAAGAACCTCAAGGTGAATGTGCTTCGCTCATCCTCAAATCTAAGCAATGGTAGTTCCAAACCCTTTTTTTGGTCTAGAACATCGTTCATTCGTATGACATGGAGTACAATTATGACATTCGTGTGATTGGATAATACGAATGATATCTTCGTGAGACTGGTCCAGTAGCATGACTGGTCATAAGACTGGTCCAGTAGCATGACTGGACATAAGACTGGTCAAGTATCATGACTGGTCATAAGATTGGTCAAGTAGCATGACTGGTCATAAGACTGGTCCAGTCACATTCCAGTCATACGAATGGTCCAGTCGTATGGTCCAGTCGTACGAATGGTCCATTAGCATGGTCCAGTCGCACGAATGGTCCATTAGCATGGTCTAGTCGCATGAATGGTCCATTAGCATGGCCCAGTCGCACGAATGGTCCATTAGCATGGTCCAGTCGCACGAATGGTCCATTAGCTCCAGTCGCACGAATGGTCCATTAGCATGTTCCAGTCGCACGCAGATTTTTAGATCTGCAGCCGCCATGGTCACCAAAAACCTTAATCTAATGAATTTTACATGAACCAAAACAAAATTGACATCATCAGATTCGCAAGGGTGATAAGAACGTGTTTTCGAGTTCGATTTTAACATAGAAACAACAAACGTAACAAGATCTGAGCAAAACACCAAGAACACGAAGTGGGTTTAACGTCAAAGAACTTGAAATCAATCCAGAAATTCGGGTTGCTAGTATGATTGTTAAATCCTTCTAGCAGTAACCCGCTTTGATACCAATTGTGAAAGCACTGTATCGGTAGACATGTGAGCGTGTTCTTGACGGAAGGAAACAAAACCAAAAACCAAGAGAGAAACAATAAACACGAACTATAACAAAATGGTTTCATTGATAAAACCTAATGATTACAAGCCCGTTACAACATAAGAATCAAGACTCTTGGTAAGGGGAGATCGAGCATGATCTCCGCTCTCATCCGACAACACCTAAGCCCCGGGCACACTCCTTAATCTCTCTACACAATGAAACTGGTATTTATAGGCCTCAGCCCAAATCATATGCGACTGGGCCCATTTGTACGATTGGGCCATGCATATGGTTCAATCGTATGACTGGACCATACTTATGGTTCAGTCTTTCGAATTGCCTAATCGTATCTCTTAGTCACACGACTGGTCCATTAGCATGGCTCATTCGTACGACTAAGTCTCATTCGCATATGCTCCTACGAATGACCCAGTTTCATGTGTTTACAACATATCAGTGTATTACATTAAGCTTAGACTATTCATCAAGTGATGGACAAACTATATATGACAATATATGCTCCAACAGGGGTCAAGCTCAAGAGAAGGCGTTCGAGGAATTAAAGGCGAGATTGACTCAAGCTCTTGTTCTATCATTACCCGATGGAATTAAAGATCTGGTCATCTACTCTGATGCTTCTTACTCGGGGTTGGGGTGTATGTTAATGCAGAGAGGGAAGGTTGTAGCCTATGCATCGTGATAGTTGAAGGTTCATGAGGTCAATTATCCTTCTCATGACTTGGAGCTAGCAGTCGTGGTCTTTGCATTAAAGATTTGGAGGCATTACCTTTACGGAACGAAGTGCACAATATTCACTGACCACAAGAGCTGGAAGTACTTCTTCAAGTAGAGGGACGTAAACATGAGGCAGAGGAGATGGTTGGAGCTTATAAAAGATTATGATTGCGAGATCCATTACCATCCGGGCAAAGCCAATGTGGTGGCAGATGGCCTTAGCTGAAAAGAGAAACCCGAGCCCATTCAGTTGAAAGCTTACCGGTTGATCTTGACCTCTGATGTGATGAAGAAAGTAAAAGAGTTACGAGATGAAGTGTTGAAAGAATATCATCTTAACTCTGAAAGAATGAGAGGTCTAGTTGCGGAATTGGGTGAAAACACACTTGGTGTTAGAACCTGATTTGGACGGATGTGGATTCCTCGTTTTGGGGATCTACGTATGAAGATTATGGATGAAGCTCATAAGACTCGATACTCTATTCATCCTGGTGCTACAAAGATGTACCAAGACATGAAGAAAGATTATCGGTGGCCGGGTATGAAACGCGAGATTGTGGAGTATATAACTAAATGCCCTACTTGTCTATAGGTGAAGGCCGAGCATGAGAAGCTATATGGGAAGATCCAACCTTTGGATATACCAGAATGGAATTGGGTACACGTCACCATGGATTTTATTAAGAAGCTGACGCGTACCCCGAAAGGGTATGATGCCATATGGGTGATAGTTGACCGTTTAACGAAGAGTGCTCACTTCCTACCGATCCATGAGACATATTCATCCGAGAGGTTTGCGGATCTTTTCATTAAGGAGATTGTAACTCGTCATGGTGTATCAGTGTCTATTGTTTCGGATCGTGACACCCGGTTTACATCCAAATTTTGGAAGAAATTCCATGAGCACGGCTTATTATCCCCAGACTGATGGTCAGTCAAAGAGGATCATTCAGACGTTGGAGGATATGCTTCGTGCTTGTTTTATCCATTTTGGAGGAAGTTGGGATGACCACTTACCGTTAGCTGAGTTCTCATATAACAATAGTTATCATGCAACATTGGTTTGCCACCTTATGAGATGCTATACGGTAGGAGATGCCGAACGCCCGTGTGTCGAGGCAACATTGGTCAGAAAGAATTATGGAGCCTCAAAGTAATCGAGGCTACGACCGAGAAGCTCAAAAGGATCAAGGCCTTCATGAAGGCAGCCAAAGATAGACTGAAGTCGTATGCTGATAACGATATAGACCGATTGAGTTCGAGCTTGATGACAGGGTTATGTTGAAAGTCTCACCTTAGAAGGGTATCATTCGGTTAAGAAAGATGGGCAAGTTTAGCCCGAGATACGTAGGGCCTTTCCGAATCATTGCTAGAGTAGGAGAGGTGGCCTATAGATTGGATTTATGAGATGAGTTAAGTGGAATTCACCCGACATTCTATGTATCTCATCTGAGGAAGTGTCTAGCAGATGAAGATGCGGTTGTTCCTGTGGAGTCGCTGGATTGGTAGACATCCGAGCGTGTTCTTGACGAAAGAAACAAAAACAAAACCAAGTGATAAACAATAACACATACTATAATAAAATGGTTTAATTGATAAAACCTAATGATTAGAAGCTCGTTACAACATAAGAATCACAACTCTTGGCAATGGGAGATCGAGCATGATCTCCCCTCTCATCCGGTAGCACCTAGGCATTGGGCACAATTCTTAACTTTTTCTACACAATGAAATTGGTAGTTATAGGCCTCAGCCCATATCAGATGCGATTGGGCCCATTTGTACCATTGGGCCATACGTATGGATCAATCGTACAACTGGACCATACTTATGGTTCAGTCTTACAAATGGCCCAATCACATCTCTTAGTTGCACGACTGGTCCATTAGCATGGCTCAGTCGTACGACTGAGTCTCATTTGCATATGCTCCCGCGAATGACCCAGTTTCATGTGTTTACAACATATCAGGTGTATTACATTAAGCCTAGACTAATCAACAAGCGACGGACACACTATATATGACAATATATGCTCCAACAAATTCCCCCTTGAACGTTGCTTGCGAATAGTAGATAACACCTCTTACAACCTTGAGTCAATTTTTGCTCTGGTTTCCAATAGAATTAAAAAAAACCATATTAGCCAATGTTGCCAATCCATCAGGTTGCTACCGTATCCCTGAAAATGAATTTTGGCGCAATAGCTTTCGTGTAATTCAAAGAACACCATCATAGCAGCAAGATTCCTCATATGACTAACTTTTCTAGATAATGACATGAACAGTTTTCCATTGCTTTAGTCTTCACACAGGCTAACCTGATTAACATTAACACCTGTAGAAATTCCCCCTCAAATTCAACATATCCCATATATAGACATTGTGCTCTCCTTGCGTCTTCACACGGTTTATTGGGCAAAAAGTAGAGGGTTCCAATCCACAGCTAACAATCTCAACCAAATAAGCATGCACTCAGATCATCATTAGAAATCGGCTCACATCATCACTTTCTGATTGCGTCTTCAATTTCTCTAAACATGGATTCCCCCATGGATGAGAATCCTCTTTGTGCGAATAAATATAACTTGATTGGCCCATAAATAGTCAGATGCTCCTGACTACCCTATAAAATCAGCACTAGCTGCTGACATCTTCTCTTCTCTCTTTTGTGTTATAACTACAATCACCTATTTTGGAAATCCAACAAATAATGGGGTATCCATCAAACTTATTTGACAAAAGAACCTCAAGGTGAATGTGCTTCGCTCATCCCAAAATCTATGCAAAAGGTAGTTCCAGACCTTTTTTTTGGTTTGGAACACCGTTCATTCGTATGACATCGACTACAATTATCACATTGGTGTGAGTGGATAATATGAATGATATCTTTGTGAGACTGTTCCAGTAGCATGACTTGTCATAAGACTGGTCCAGTAGCATGACTGGACATAAGACTGGTCTAGTAGCATGACTGGTCATAAGACTGGTCCAGTCGCATTCCGTCGTATGAATTGTCCAGTCGCATGGTCCAGTTGTACGAATGGTCCATTAGCATGGTCCAGTAGTACGAATGGTCCATTAGCATGGTCCAATTGTATGAACGGTCCATTAGCACGGTCCAGTCGCTCGAATGGTCAATTAGCATGGTCCATTCGCTTGAACGGGTCTGCATGCAGAATTTCAGATCTACAGCCGCCATGGCTGCCAAAAACCTAATCTTATGAATTTTACATGAACCAAAACGTATTAGACATCATAAGATTCGCAAGGGTGATAAGAATGTGGTTTCGAGGTCGATTTTAACATAGAAACAACACACAACAAGATCTAAGCAAAACACGAAGAACACGAAGTGGGTTTAACGTCAAGAAACCTGAAATAGATCCGGAAATCAAGAGCTCGGGTTGTTAAAATGATTGTTAGATCATTTTAGCAGTAACCGCTCTGATACCAATTGTGGAGTCGCTGGATCGGTAGACATCCGAGCGTGTTCTTGACGGAAGGAAACAAAACCAAAACCAAGAGATAAACAATAACACGAACGATAATAAAATGGTTTCATTGACAAAACCTAATGATTACAAGCTCGTTACAACATAGGAATCACAACTCTTGGCAAGGGGATGACAGGATCAGTGATCTCAAGTTTGATGGATTAGAGTGTAACGCAGCGGAATAAGATCAAGAATTAGACAAATTATAGCAAGAATTTGATATTCGTACGCATTAAGAACAAATACGGTTGTAACGAGAGTATATTTCTGTGAAAAGGAATGTTTCAATTATATCAAATGTTTCTGCTCAATCATTCACTTATTACAATTAGGTTGACACTCCTTATATAGAGTGCAATCACTGCTGATATCACGGGATAGTGACATCTGGCAGATTTATTACAAAAATAACTAACACTTAACAACTACTGAAATGTTCACAACTACTGAGAACATATCAGAGAGTGCTAAGCACAAAATATAAAACTACTGATGCTAACTACTGAAACTAACTACTGAAAAGGGAAAATATAAAACTACTGAAAGAAAACCGTCACAACTACTGAAGAAGACCTCTTTAGCTGTTGTAACAACGTCTGATACTTGTCTTCAGTACTTGTCTTCAGCACTTGTCTTCAGACTATCTTCAGACTGTCTTCAGTACTTGTCTTCAGACTTTGTCTTCAGCACTTGTGTTCAGACTGTCTTCAGTACTTGTCTTCAGACTTTTTCTTCAGCACTTGTGTCTTCAGAATTTGTCTTCAACACTTGTGTCTTCAGACTATCTTCAGCTCTTGTGTCTTCAGACTTTGTCTTCAGCACTTGTGTCTTCAGACTTTGTCTTCAGCACTTGTCTTCAGACTTTGTCTTCAGCACTTGTGTCTTCAAACTTTGTCTTCAGCACTTGTGTCTTCAGACTTTGTTGTGACGTCTGTGGGACTTAAAGGTTTTTCTGATCCGGCTCATTGGTTCTTTTGGTCCAACAGGGGAGATCGAGTATGATCTCCCGTCTCATCTGGAAGCACCTAGGCACCGGGTACAATCCTTACTTTTTCTAGACAATAAAATTCGTATTTATAGGCCTCAGCCCATATCAAATATGATTGGGCCCATTTGTACGATTGGGCCATGCGTATGGTTCAATCGTACGACTGGACCATACTTATGGTTCAGTCTTAGGAATGGCCTAATCGTATCTCTTAGTCGCATGACTGGTCCATTAGCATGGCTCAATCATACGACTAAGTGTCATTCGTATATGCTCTTTCGAATGACCCAGTTTCATGTGTTCGCAACATATCAGGTGTATTACATTAAGCCTAGACTATTCGACAAGCGACACACACACTATATATGACAATATATGATCCAACAGTTCCACTAGAGTATATCGAAGTAGATAAACGGCTTAATTATGTGGAGCAACCAGTGGCAATCATTGATCAAAAATAGAAGAGGCTGAGGAATAAAGTGGTTCCTCTTGTGCGTGTACAGTGGAAGCACATGAAGGGATCTGAGTCTACGTGGGAGATTGAAGAAGAGATGAGACAACATTACCCACGTTTGTTCGAGGAATAACAGGTTTCGGAGATGAAACCTAAATAAGGGGGATGGACTTGTAACGCCCGGTTATTTTAAAGACAAAGAAAGAAAGAATAAAGTGAAGAAAAAGAAGGAAAAGAAAATAAAACCCAAGTTTAGGGGTTAAAAGTGTCAAAAGGACAAAATCATTAAAAACTTACTCTCTTTACACACAAATTCTCAGATATTTTAGAGAGAGAAGGAAAGAGAGCAGAAAACTCTCAGTTTTGAAGGAAGAACAAGAAGAAAAGTACAAATTCAAGGTAAGAATTCATATTTTTATGGTGTTCTTAACTAGTTATGTCCTCGGGTTTGTGCTTATGTGTGTTCGTATGTGTTCGGTATGTTTTTAGTGGGTTTCTAGGTGGTTGAATTCAATTGCAGACGAGTTTAGAAGAAGCCATACTCAAGAGCTGCAAAGGTGAGTTTTAGAACCCTTCTTTTACTGGTTTTTAACTAATTTTGGGGTTGGAAATGGATGAATGTATGTTTACATTACACTGGGTTTCAGACCCGAATGTTTGATTGTGTGTATGTTGAATGTATAATGTGAGATATGGTTATATTCATGCTTGATAATGTATGATGGTGTTTCTAAGGCTTAGATGATAAGACTTAAGCTTAGAACATGATAGATGGTGATTGGGAACTGAAATTTGATGTTTTTGTGTGAAAGGATTTAGAATAAATTGCCTAAGTATAACTAATGCGGATGAAGTCAATGCGGATTGAAAGCTTATGCGGATGAGCGTTGACTAAGTAGGAGAAATGCGAATGACCAATGCGAATGAGCCTTGATAAATGTCGGTGAGTAAGACCAATGCGGATGAAGAAAGTGAACAAATGCAAATGAACGAACACAAATGCGGATGAAGTATGGGAAATGCAGATGAAGTATGGGAAATGCAAATGAAGTATGGGAAATGCGGATGAACAAACACAAATGCGGATGAAGTATGGGAAATGCGGATGAACAAACACACATGCGGATGAAGTATGGGAAATGCGGATGAACAAACAGAAATGCGGATGAACAAAAAGGGCAAATACGAATGAACACTTAGAATATTTCTGACTTTTCGGAGAAAAGTGTAATTTAGGCTTTGTATTGGGATGTTCCCGGGGGTTCCTATAAGCTAACTTTTGAGGTCTTAGATGTTTTGTTTGGCATGTTATGATGTATGTTTGATGCTTATGCATGATGGTACGTATGATGTCCTGTGCAATGATGTTGACTGTGTATGTTGATATTCCTTTCATTGTATGTTATTTTCCCTTGGCTTTACGTTGAATGTTAATGAACGAAATGAAAATTATTATGTAACGTACAGTGGAAGACAATGAAAAGAGGAACGTAATGAGAAAACGCATGCATTAACGAATGAACAAACGTAAGAAAGTCTTGCAAGCAAATGTATGGAGGTTCACACTCAATGAGGAGTGTTAGCTCAACCGTGTGCGGGTTAGCTACCCCATGAGGATGCAAACTGGGGCTTGATCCGTATGATCAAGCATATGTATGGAGGTTCACACCTAATGAGGGGTTGTCAGCTCAACTATGTGTGCGGGTTAAATACCCCATGAGTATGCACATAGGGGTTTAGTCTTTGTGATTGACCAAATGTATGGGGTCCTTGTCGCTTAACCCTAGATGAATTCCTTGGTGCTCTAAAGGGGGGTTAAGCACATGACAGGACCTAGATGAAAACGAAAGATAATAAAAGTACAAAATGAACGAAGATGAAGATAATAACTATTATCTATGTGTACGTACGATGTGTGATCACGTTTTAAGACTGTTATGATTTGAAAGAAAGTAATTAATGGTTTTTTTAAACGAAAGATAAAGTATGTTTTATTATAAAACTAGAACTCACTCAGCAACATTGACATTTTATGCATTTTCCAGTTGGCAGGCTAGCATTGCTGAGGATAACGCGGGGTAGCTACTTGGCCTTTTGGATGACATTCTTTTGTTAATGTTTTTGCATTGTAATATGAACAAATGTGTAATGAATGTTTATATTAATTTTTAAAAATATTCTTTATGAAATGAAAAGTTGTTTTGACGTTCCGCTGTGATGTTTTATGAAATATAAATGTAATTATATTTTTATGCGCAATGATTGGCTAACTGTAAGCGTCCCGGGGACGGGGCCTTACAATAATATGTTTTGTATGAATCGAAACCAAAACCAAACACAAATTCACACGAACGGGCCTTGAGATCAAACCTCTTCTACCCAAAACCCTTCGAGAGCACTCCACAACCAACTTCGCACATTCTTGCCTCAAAAATCCACCGAATCATTATAAATGTCAATAGTGGATCAATAGAATACTTTACTGACCATCTAGGGAAGGAAACAAGGTGTAAAGAAGTAAGAAAGTACTCGTGTTTAACAAATAAGAATCGAGAATCAAATTACACTCACTGAATGAAGTAACGAGACGTCAAACAAAGAAGGAAAGCGTGATCGATGAAAAAGAAGTCAAATCAATGTAACATGACCATGTAAATTAGATTTATTTTTATTTAAATCAAAATTATGCAACTATAAATTGATGAATCAAAGAATTCACAAAAGCTTAACTAATTACATGGGAAAGGAACAATTTATACCAAAACACTCAACAATAATAGTTCTTGCATGGATCTTTTATGCTTTTTCTAACAACGACCAAGGCTATAGATTTTTGATTCTCAAGTCCTCTGAACACACATGTAAACCAATATAATCAAAATCTGATTACAATAATCATTGCAATTACACTAATCATTCACAAATGGAACATAGTATGTTTGCTATCAATCGAAAATAAAACCGAACTCGAAACCATCTGAATGAGCCTTGAAATCAATCCACTTCTACCAAAACACATTGAGAGCACTTGTAACACCCGGTTATCATTTTAAAGATATGAAAGAAAAGAAAGAATAAAAGTGAAGAAAAAGAAAGAAACATAATTTAACCCAAGTTGAGGGGTTAAATGTGTCAAAAGGGCAAAATGTTTGAAAAAGTTGGTGTAAAAGGTGGTATGGCTGCCTATGTTGTCACACAACACCTTTTCAAATGGATTATATAGAGAAAGTGAAGAAGCTTCAGGTTTGAGCAAGAAGAGCAAAGAATTCAAATTCAATGTAAGAATTCATGGTTTTGTGATGTTCTTAACTGGCTTTGCCTCGGTTGAATGCTTATTTGTGTTTGTGTGTTTGGTTATGTGTGTTTGGTGGGTCTCTAGTGGTAGAACTCAATTGTATTCGGGTTTTGAAAGAAGTCTTACCCAAGAGGCTGCGAAGGTGAGTTCTAGAACCCCTTTTTCACTGTTTTAAACTGATTTGGGGCTGGAAATAAATGTGTGAACGTCTTTATAAAATCGGTTTTTCACCCGTATGTATGTGTGTGTTCGGGCGGGGTTTGATTTGGGGTGATTTATGATGTATGATTGTGTTATGCTCATGTTTCTTGCTTAGAATGTTAGAAGTAAGCCTAGAACTTGATAGTTGATTATTGGGGCTGAATTGGTATGATTATAGTATAGGTTGGTTGCCCATGCTCCGGAAAATGGCCCATGCGCCCAACAGTCAGAAACTGCCTAAGTGTTCCCATGCGCCCAAACCCCATGCGCCCAAATAGTAGCCATGCGCCCAAATAGTAACCATGCACCTAGAATTAGGCTGAAATTGACTAAGTGTCTAGAAGCCTAGAAAGCCCATGCGTCGAGGCACTCATGCACTTGCATAGTTGCCCATGGGCCTAGAATTTTCCCAGAAAAACTAAGTGTTGCCCACGCGCCCCAATAGTGCCCATGCGCCTGTAAGTTCGCATGCGCCTTAGTGTTCCCCATGCGCCCAGAAGGCCATGAATAGTGCCATGCGCCCAAGACTTAGAATATTTTATTGAATTTTGGGGTAAATGTTAAATGTAGGCTTTGACTTGGTGTAAGGCCCTGTTTCCGGGACGCTTACAGCTGGTCAATCATTGCATAAAACATATAATTACATAAACTTTTTAATAACTTTTCAATTCAATATAAAACGCTTTTGCAAAATAACACAACATTCATTACAAAATATCGTTTGTTCGGATTATAATGCAAAAACATTATACAAAATAATGCCATCCAAAAAGAGCCAAGTAGTTGCCCCGTGCCGTCCCCAGCAACCTTTACCTGCCAACAAGAGACACATAAAAGTCAGTGTTGCTAAGTGAGTTCTAGTTTTAAAAATACATACTTTACTTTCGTTTCAAACCATTCTTTACGTTCTTTCAACTCATACTATACTTTCATACATGATCACACATCGTACGTACACGTAGATAATACCAATGTTATCTTCCATTACTGTTCATGACTTTCTTTCTTTATCTCTTTATCTCTTTCTGGATCAGTGTCATTAGCTATACTCCAAACGTATGCACAAAGTGGGTACTATGTCGAAAATCATAAATGACTTCCATAACACAAATAGCCTGGCACTAGCACCGGGGCAAGTGACAAAAGATCCCAACTGTATACTACACCCCAAACGTATGCACAAAGCGGATACTAGACCGAAGATCATAAATGACTTCCATAACGCACATAGCGTGGCACGAGCATCGGGGTGAGTAGTCACTATAATCCATGTACTATATCACTGGGCAGTCACAAAGACTAGACACCTGCGTGTATCCTTAAGGGTTAGCTAAACCACTCACAGTGGAGCTTACGAAATTTTAAAGTCGTGCACCTCCATACATTTTGCTTGCAAACCTTTCTTTACTTTCTCTTTCATTAATGCATGCATTTAATTATTATATTCCTCTTTTCATTATCTTCCACTTTACATTACATAAAACTTTATCATTACTTTCACAACTATAACACATAAAGCCACGAGAAAGATAAACGTACATAACAAGGAACATCAACACGAACATACAAGCATCGCCATGCAAGGCACCAACATACATGCATAACATACATCATACATACCATCATGAAATAAATCAAACATTATCATACATCACCCATCACATCATCTATGACTTCTAAAAGTCATCTTACTTTACCCTTGGGAACATCCCAAGTCAAAGCCTACATATCACTTTTCCTTGAAAAATCAAAAAATATTCTAAGTCTTTAGGCGCATGAGCACTATCCAAGCGCATGGCCCTTCAGGCGCATGGGGAACACTTAGTGACATGGGCAAGTTTCAGGTGCATTGGCACTATTGGGGCACATGGACAACACTTAGTCCTTTCTAGGCAATTCTAGGCGCATGGGCACTATACAGGCGCATGGTGCCTAGGCACATGGGAATCCTAGGAGTGTGGACACTTAGAAAATTTTAGCCTATTTTTAGGTGCATGGGTACTATTCGGGGGCATGAGGTTTTGGGCGCATGGGACACTGAGGTAGTTATTACTGTTGGGTGCATGGGCCACTTTTTAGGCGCATGGGCCACTGTTTAGGCGCATGGGCAGTCTATATCACTCTTAAACACCCTAATTTAGTCCCTAAATATCACCTATCATGTTCTAAGCTATAATCATACATCCTAAGCCTTAGAAACGTATTCACATCATCATCATACACATACATAGCCCAAAATCAAACCCCATCCACAAACACCCACATACACACATAAGGGTATAATACCCAACAATATAAAAACGTTCATACATGCATTTCCAGCCCTAAAGCAGTTAAAAACGAGTAAAAAGGGGGTCCTAGAACTCACTTAGTAGCCTCTTAGGTGTGGCTTCATCCAAAGTTGTTTGCAATTTAGTTCAACCGCCTAGAACCCATCAAAAGACACACTACCGAACACACAAACACACATAAGCATACACCCGAGGATATAGCCCTTTAAGAAAATCACAAAACCAAGAATTCTTACCTTGAATTCAGCTACTGCACTTGTTCTTTGAAATACCCGAGAGTTTTTGCTCCTCTTCGCTTTCTCTCTTTAGAAATATCCGAATGATATGAGCAAGAGAGGGTGATGGGTGGCCATTCCACCTTTATCACCAACTTTTAAAGATTTTGTCCTTTTTACACATTAAGTCCCTCTACTTGGGGTTTATTACTTTTCTTTCTTTTCCTTCACTTTATTCATTCTTTAATAATCTTTAAAAGAATAACCTGGTGTTACCAGTCCACCCCCTTATATAGGTTTCATCCCTGAAACCTGTTATTCTTCAAACAATCATGGGTAATGGCGTCTCATTTCCTCCTCCGTCTCCCACGTAGACTCAGATCCCTTCCTGTGCTTCCACTATACATGCACAAGATGTACCACTTTATTCCTTAACCTCTTTACTTTTCGATCAATGATTGCCACTAGTTTGCTCCACATAATTGAGCCGTTCATCTACCTTGATATCTTCTAGTGGTACAATCATATCCTCTTGTAATAACCATTTCCTTATATGAGAAACACAGATGTCGGGTGAATTCCACTTAACTCATCCGGTAACTCTAGTCTATAGGATACCTATGCTACTCGAGCAATGATTCGGAAAGGCCCTATGTACCTTGGGCTCAACTTGCCCCGCTTTCTTAACCGAATGATACCTTTCCAAGGTGATACCTTCAACATAACTCTATCACCCACCTGGAACTCCATCGGTCTACGTCATTTATCAGCATACGAATTTTGCCTATCTTTAGCTGCCTTCATAAAGGGTTTGATCCTTTATAGCTTCTCAGTCGTAGCCTCGACCACTTTGACGCTCCCTAACTCATTATGGCCAATATCACCCTAACAAACAGGTGTTCTACATCTCCTACCATATAACATCTTATAAGAGGACATACCAATGCTGGCATGATAACTATTGTTATATGAGAACTCACCTAACGGTAAGTGGTCATCCTAACTTCCACCAGAGTCAATGATGCATGCCCGAAGCATATCTTCCAGTATCTGAATCATCCTTTCTGACTGACCATCCATCTGAGGATGATAAGACGTGCTAATGTGTAACCTCATCCCCATCGCATCATGGAATTTCTTCCAAAACTTAGATGTAAACGGGTGTCACGATGAGTCACAATAGACACCCGCACACCATGACGAGTTACAGTCTCTTTAATGAAAAGATCAGCCAACCTCTCTGATGAATATGTCTCACGGATCGATAGGAAGTGAGCACTCTTCATCAAACGATCAACTTTCACCCATATGGCATTGTACCCTCACACGGTGCGCGGTAGCTTCGTTATAAAGTCCATGGTGATATGCTCGCACCTCCACTCCGGTATATCCAATGGTTGGATCTTCCCACACGGCTTCTGATGCTCTACCTTCAATTGCAAGCAAGTAAGGCACTTACTTACGTACTCCGCTACGTCGCGCTTCATACCTAGCCACCAATAATCTTTCTTCATGTCTTGGTACATCTTCGTAGCACATGGATGAATGGAGTATCAAGTCTAATGAGCATCATCCATAATCTTCCCACGTAGATCCCCAAAACAAGGAATCCACATCCGCCCGAATCGGGTCCTAACACCGAGTGTCTTTTCACCCAACTCCATGACTAGACCTCTCATTCTCTCAAAGCTAAGATGATGTTCTTTCAATGCCTCATCTTGAAACTCCTTGACCTACTTTATCACATCAGAGGTCATGCTCAACTGGTAAGCCTTCACCCAAATGGCTCGGATCTCTCCATTCGGCTAAGGGCATCCGCCACCACCTTGGCTTTGCCCGGATGGTAATGGATCTCGCAATCCTAATCCTTTATGAGCTCCAACCATCTCCTTTGCCTCATGTTCAAATCATTCTGCTCGAAGAAGTACTTCAAACTCTTGTGGTCATTAAATATGGTTCACTTCGTCCCGTAGGTATTGCCTCCAAATCTTTAGCGCGAAGACCATAACTACTAGCTCCAAGTCATGAGTAGGATAACTAACCTCATGAACTTTCAACTGTCGGGATGCATAGGCTATAACCTTTCCTCTTCGAATCAACACACATCCCAACCCCGAATAGGAAGCATTTGAATAAACCACTAAATCTTCATTTCCATCGGGTAATGACAGAACAGGAGATTGAGTCAACCTTGCCTTTAACTCCTCAAGTGCCTTCTCCTGAGATTGACCCTATACAAACTTTACATCCTTCTGGGTCAACTTGATTAGTGGGGAAGCGATTTTAGAAAAATCTTGAATGAATCTTCTGTAACAGCCCACCAAACCCAAGAAACTACGAATCTCGAATGGCGTCTTTGGAGACTTCCATTGCATCACCGCCTCCACCTTTGCCGGGTCTACCATAATTCCTTCCGGATTCACTACATGACCCAAGAACTGAACCTCATGCAACCAGAACGCGCACCGGGAGAACTTGGTATACAACTTCTCATTTCTCAACATCTCCAACACCTCTCGAATGTGACTCCTCCTCGCTCTTTGAATAAATCAGGATATCATCAATAAGCACAATTAGTGATTTATCTAACATCTGCCGACAGACTCGATTCATTAAATCTATAAAAGCAGCTCGCGCGTTGGTCAAACCAAAAGACATAACGAGAAACTTGTAGTGTCCATAACGCGTGCGAAAAGCTGTTTTAGGGATATCCTGCTCCTTCATTTGCAACTAATGGTAGCCAAATCAAAGGTCTATCCTCGAGAACCAACTGGCACCTTGGAGCTGATCAAACAAATCATCAATCCTCAGTAATGGGTACTAATTCTTCACCGTCGGCTTATTAAGCTCATGGTAGTCTATACACATCCTCATACTACCATCTTTCTTCTTCACAAATAAGACCGGATCACCACAAAGCTAGATACTCAGTCAAATGAACCCCTTGTCTAGTAACTCTTGCAATTGCTCTATCAACTCTTTCATCTCAGTCAGAGCCAACCGATATGGTGCCTTCGCAACAGTTTGCGCACCCGGTATCAAGCCAATCTAGAACTCGATCTCGCGGTCAGGTGGCACTCATGGTAAATCTTTGGGAAATTCACACACCATCGGTACGTCACTCAGTTGTGGTGTTGGCGTGTCCACATTCTTTACGTAGGCCAAGTAGGCACCACATCCACACTTCATGCACTTTCCCACCACTGCCATGGAAATCACTTATAGGATCGTGGTGACCAGATCAGTATAAAGCGTCACCGAACTCCCGTCAAGCGCTGTCAATCAAACCATCTTATTACGACACACAATGTTTGGCTCGTAGTCTGCCAACCAATCCATTCCTAGGACTATGTCAAACCCATCTAAGGTCATCACAAATGGTCTAACAGGAAACTTGTGACCTTCTAGTTCCATGTCATAACCTTCTATCCTTTCGAAAATCCTGGTAGATATACCTATGGTAGTTTCTACATCGAAGGGTGTATCTATATTCTTACTACTAATAGGAAATTTAGCATAGAAAGAATTAGAAATAAAATTTTTACTTGCACTAGAATCAAATAACACAAAGGCTAAAGTTTCGTTTACTACAAACGTACCTGACACAACATCAGAGTCTGGCCTAGCCTCCTCGTGCGTCATCGTGAACGCTCTAGCACTTGCCCTCTGCCCTTCTCCTCTAGCCTTCTTCATGCCCAAACCTTCAGCTCTTTGCTTATTGCAGTCCCTACTAATATGGCCCTCCTCACCACAACTATAAAACCTCCTTACTCTGTTGTTCTTGGCCACATGTCCGGTCCTTCCACAATAGAAACAGACATTGGATGCCACTCTACATTTTTTCCGGTGTGCTCTCGTCCACACTTAACACACCTCCTTGACCCCACACCGGATGTGAGCACATGTCGGTCATCCACCCATACGCCTTGTTGCTTGGATCGGCACCGCCACGTCCAAATAGCTTTCCGTTCAAATTCTGGTCACCACCACTCTTCTTGCTAGCTTCTGCCACCACCACAGTCCACTCATCATACAATCTTCCCACGAAATCAACCACTGACCTAAACGTGCTAGGTCCTGCAACGATCATGTGCCTGTGAACATCCGCTGGAAAGCTCTAAGTATACCTCTTGATCTTTCATGAAAAGGCGTCACTTGATTCTACACCAACCATGCCATTTCATTGAATTTAATGGTGTATTACTGATGGGTCATCGTTCCCGCCTCCAGCTGTAGGAACTCTCTCTCAACTTGTCCATCTCTCGGGGAGGACAGAACTCATCAATTACCAACCTCTTCAGCCCTACCCACTTAATTCTTCTAGTTGCCCGACTACCCTCAGCTTGGACGATATTGTCCCACCAGCACAAAGCTGAGTCCATAAACGAGTGGGCAACAAAATTCACCTTTTGCTCCTCCGGCACTCGCTGATATCAGTATGGCCTCCATTTCTCTCACCCATCAGTGATCAATAGCAATAGTGACATTACCATTGAAGGTCGGGGGACTTGCATCTTTGAATTGCCCCTATGTTGCAGCCTCGTGCCACCTCCAACGTAGGATCTTCTTCTTCCTCTTCTTCTTCGTCATTAGAGGGAACCGTCTTAGTCTCGGGCTGTCTTCTATCGCCCGTAGGCCACTTATTTTCCTTCCTCTCCCCCTCCCGTACAGCTTTTATCACTTCTGACACTACATACGGTAAGATTGTCTGCATGACCTGATGCACCTCTTCAATAACAGCCTCCTTCACCGAGGCTCTTAACTTAGCACTCTCATCCTCAGCCTCTGGATAAGGGGTCTCGGTTTCTTCATGAACCATCTCTTCGGCTCTAGGCCTTCCTCTCGTGACACGTGGTTTAGCACCACGTCCACCAAGACCTTCACCACGTGAAGTGTTCGACGATCTACCGCTGGCCATCCTCTAAACACACTATGAGATTCAAACACCAACACAGTCATTCAAGGGAATAGCTCAGTCTATGTCAAGTATAGTAAGTCCCAAATTATAGTGGCCAGTTGGGATTAGCCACTTACTTTACTCTTCATACCCTAAGCATTTCCTATCCTAACTACATTAGTATGTTCATACCCTAAGCATTTCCTATCCTTACTTTACTCTTCATACCCTAAGCATACCCTAATTGCCCCTATGTTGCAGCCTCGTGCCACCTCCAACGTAGGCTCTTCTTCTTCCTCTTCTTCTTCGTCATTAGATGGAACCGTCTTAGTCTCGGGTTGTCTTCTATCGCCCGTAGGCCACCTATTTTCCTTCCTCTCCCCCTCCCGTACAACTTTTATCACTTCTGACACTACAGACGGTAAGATTGTCTACATGACCTGATGCACCTCTTCAACAACAGCCTCCTCACCGAGGCTCTTAACTTAGCACTCTCATCCCCATCCTATAGATAAGGGGTCTCGGGTTCTTCATGAACCATCTCTTAGGCTCTAGGCCTTCCTCTCGTGACACGTGGTGTAGCACCACTTCCACCAAGACCTTCACCACGTGAAGTCTTCGACGATCTACCGCTGGCCATCCTTTAAACACACTATGAGATTCAAACACCAACACGGTCATTCAAGGGAATAGCTCAGTTTATGTCAAGTATAGTAAGTCCCAAATTACAGTGGCCAGTTGTGATTAGCCACTTACTTTACTCTTCATACCCTAAGCATTTCCTATCCTAACTACATTAGTATCTAAATCAACTAACAACACTTAAACCCCATAACAACCTCACATAATGCTGGTTAGCATTAAAGAAAATACCTGATGGCATGCAACTACTCGGACTGGCATCCCTTTCCTTTTCGTCCCATTTCCAGTTTAAGTTTAGGTTTATTTTGAAAATTTACTCGTTTCACTTAAACTTTGGCTCTGATAGCAACTTGTAAGGCCCCGTTTCCAGGATGCTTACAACTGGTCAATCATCACAAATAAAACATATAATTACATAAACTTTAATAAATTATTGCAGCGGAAACATTTAAATAACTTTTGAACTCAATATAAAAAGCCTTTGAAAAATAATACAACATTCATTACAAAATATCATTTGTTTTCATTATAATGCAAAAACATTACACAAAAGATTGCCATCCAAAAAGTGCCAAGTAGCTGCGTCGTGACATCCTTAGCAACCTTTACCTGCCAACTGGAAACACATAAAAGTCAGCGTTGCTCAGTGTGTTCTAGTTTTAAAACAAAAAAATACTTTACTTTCATTTAAAACTATTCTTTGCTTTCTTTCAAATCATACTATACTTTCCTACATGATCACACATCATACGTATACATAGATAATAACATTATTATCTTCCTTTACTATTCATAACTTCCTTTCTTTATCTCTTTATCTCTTTCCGGATTAGTTTCATCAACTATACCCCAAACGTATGCACAAAGAAGGTACTTGGCCGAAGATCATAAATGAATTCCATAACGCACATAGCCTGGCACCAGCACCAGGGCAAGAGACAAAGATCCCAACTGTATTCTACACCCTAAACATAAGCACAAAGCGGGTACTGGGCCGAAGATCATAAATGACTTCCATAACGCACATTGACCGGCACCAGCACCGGGGTGAGTAGTCATTATTAGCCATGTACTATATCACTGGTCAGTCACAAAGACTAGAACCCTGCCTGTATCCTTAAGGTTTAGCTAAACCATACATAGTTAAGCTTATGACATTTTAAAGTCGTCTACGTCCGTACATTTTGCTTGCAAGCCTTTCTTTACTTTCTCTTTCATTAATAAATGCATTCAATCATTATGTTCCTCTTTTCATTATCTACCACTTTACGTTACATAATACTTTATCATTTGTTTCACAACTATAAAATGAAAAGTACGGGAAAGATAAACATACATAACAAGGAACATCAACACCAACATACACATATCGCCATACAAGGCACCAACATACATGAATAACATACATCATGCATACCATCATGCATAATCATAAATCATACATCAAAATAAATTGCCCATCACATCATCTATGACTTCAAAAAGTCAACTTACTTTACCCTGAGGAACATCCCAAGTAAAAGCCTACATGTCACTTTTTCTCCAAAAATCAGAAAAATATTCTAAGTCTTTAGGCGCATGGGCACTATGCAGGCGCATGGCCCTTCAGGCGCATGTGGAACACTTAGGAGCATAGACAACTTTCAGGCGCATTGACACAATTGGGGCGCATGGGTAACACTTAGTCATTTTTGGGCAATTCTAGGCGCATGGGTACTATACAGGCGCATGGGTGCCTAGGCGCATAGGAATCCTAGGAGTCTGGACACTTAGAAAATTTCAGCCTATTTCAAGGCACATGGGTACTATTCTGGCGCATGAGGTTTTGGGCGCATGGGACACTTAGGCAGTTATTTTTGTTGGGCGCATGGGCCACTGTTTAGGCATATGGGCAGTCTATATCACTCTTGAACACCATAATTCAGTCCCCAAACAACACCTATCATGTTCTAAGCTTAAATCATACATCCTAAGCCTTAGAAACATATGCACATCATCATCATACACATACATAGCCCAAAATCAAACCCCACCCGCAAACACCCACATACACACATACGGGTATAAAACCCAACTTTATAAAAACATTCATCCATGCATTTCCAGCACCAAAGCAGTTAAAACGAGTAAAAAGGGGTCCTAGAACTCACTTTTGCAGCCTCATAGGTGTGGCTTCTTCCAAACCCGTTTGCAATTAAGTTCAACCACCTAGAAACTTACCAAAACACACACTACTAAACACACAAACACATATAAGCATGCACCCGAGGATTAAGCCAGTTAAGAACATCACAAAACCAAGAACTCTTACCATGAATTCCACTCCTGCACTTGTTCTTCAAAATACCCGAGAGTTGCTGCTACTCTTCGCTTTCTCTCTCTAGAAATATCCGAATGATATGAGCAAGAGAAGGTGATGGGCGGCCATGACACCTTTATCACCAACTTTCAAAGATTTTGTCCTTTTGACACATTAATTCCCTCTACTTGGGATTTATTTATTTTCTTTCTTTTGCTTCACTTTATTCTTTCTTTAATAATCTTTAAAAGAATATCCGGGTGTAACACTTTGGATGTTTCCCCGGGGTAATGTGGGTTGAATTTTGAAGTCATAGATGATGTGATGGGTGATGTATGATGTGACATGGATGATGATGACATGTGATTGATGCTATGTGTAAGGCCCCATTCCCGGAAAGCTTCACAATTGGTTAATCATAACATAAAAACATTTTAATAACAAAACAACACAACGGAAATAATTAGTCATCCATTTAAAACTTGGAAATCGTATTGTACTCATACATTAGTCCTTAATTTGTAAATAAAACATAGTACTTATCTTAAATTACAATAAAAGATTTCGTAGACAAGAATGCCATCCATTGTTCCCCAAGCAGCGCCTTGGAGCCATCCCCAACATCAGCCTTTACCAACCAACTATTATGCATAAAAGTCAGCTATGCTTAGTGAATTCTAGTCTTAGTTACTATAAGAAATATAAACTTTATCCATCATATAATGGCCACGCATACATCATAATACATAACATTTGCGTCTTAAAAACATGTCCAATCTTTCATTCTTTCATATCTTTCACTTCATCATAAACGAGATTGCACAAAGCAAGAGCTCCATGTTGATCGATAACGAATGTCGATCCCTATGAGGACACATCATCATGGTAGCTAACCCCCAACAGCTCACCCACAGTGCAAGGCACATAGCCCGCTCATGAATACAGGTCAATCATCATACATGAGACGAAGTCTATCATAGTGCTTGCAAGACTTTTCATTTTCAAAAGGGCCTGGGGTAACATTCATTAAGTTTCACTTTTCAATAATATCATCTTCCACTTTAATATATACAGAGCATGCCAAGTACTAGTCAACATAAAACATATCCGACCCTCCGCGGGACAACGGGGCTTCGGGGGCGGCAACCCCTGACAGCGGGGTCCTAGGGCAACAACCCCTAGCCGAGTCCAAGGGGTATTGCCCCGAGCTGGGGCCAGGCTGACCTCAAAGATTTTTTATTTTTATGTATTTATATAAACATTTCCTTATAGAAAAATCCATCTTCCACATAAAACCTCATGAATCTCGGTCTTTTAAAAAATTATATTTACTATGCATAATAACCCCAAAACATGAAAATTAACAATGAGGGGATTTAGAACTCACCTCGATACTGTGAGTAACCTCTAAACTAAGCTTTCTAGGCTAGGATCACAATACACAGCTTGTAGATAAGTTAACACTTAAAGGGGTTAATTTTGCCTAAATTCGCTGCTAATTTCGCTGCTAGATAAATAGTTTCGCTGCCATTTCCGCTGCCAGTCCTGCCGCCAGTCCTGCCGCCAGTCCCGCCGCCAGTCCCGCCGCCAGTCCCCCGCCAGTCCCGCCGCCAGTCCCGCCGCCAGTCCCGCCGCCAGTCCCGCCGCCAGTCCCGCCGCCAGTCCCGCCGCCAGTCCCGCCGCCAGTCCCGCCGCCAGTCCCGCCGCCAGTCCCGCCGCCAGTCCCGCCGCCAGTCCCGCCGCCAGTCCCGCCGCCAGTCCCGCCGCCAGTCCCGCCGCCAGTCCCGCCGCCAGTCCCGCCGCCAGTCCCGCCGCCAGTCCCGCCGCCAGTCCCGCCGCCAGTCCCGCCGCCAGTCCCGCCGCCAGTCCCGCCGCCAGTCCCGCCGCCAGTCCCGCCGCCAGTCCCGCCGCCAGTCCCGCCGCCAGTCCCGCCGCCAGTCCCGCCGCCAGTCGCCGCCAGTCCCGCCGCCAGTCCCGCCGCCAGTCCCGCCGCCAGTCCCCCGCCAGTCCCGCCGCCAGTCCCGCCGCCAGTCCCGCCGCCAGTCCCGCCGCCAGTCCCGCCGCCAGTCCCGCCGCCAGTCCCGCCGCCAGTCCCGCCGCCAGTCCCGCCGCCAGTCCCGCCGCCAGTCCCGCCGCCAGTCCCGCCGCCAGTCCCGCCGCCAGTCCCGCCGCCAAGTCCCGCCGCCAGTCCCGCCGCCAGTCCCGCCGCCAGTTTCGCATGGCAGTTTCGCCCAACTTTCACTGGAATTCCATGGCTGTGAAATTATCTGCGAAACTATAGTATCGGAGAAAACCCATAGTTTCGTAGCTTGAATATGCAAATTCGCTGGATTCACATACAGTTTCGCAGATCACATATAAATTACAAACCAGCCTGTTTTTAACCAAAAATCGCAACTTTTTATGTCCAATCTCTTATTTTATCATCCATGAGGCAATATCTAAGCTTTTTACATATTTTCATACGTAAAATTGTGACCATTATGCGATTCTTTGCAACTTTTTAAAACCCAAAACCCTAGAATCCGGGTTTGATCTACAAGGGTTTAAAGGCCGAGTATTACCTAGATTTGTTGCTCCTTTCTTTTGGTTTTGATTGTGGACCTTATATGCCCAAGACACATACAAGATTGATGTGGTTAGTACGTTATGATCCAACTCGGGTCATACCCAATAACAAGCTATGCAAACACCAATAAGTATTTATTTGTTGATAAGATCATACAAATAAATATTAACACCAATTAGAAAATTGGTTTTCTAATACAATACTATTGTAAAAGAACTACATTGTATGTTTGTTTTCTTCATGAGAGATTATTTGTTTTATTATTTATGTTAGTTAATTAATAACAAATAGAAGTGTGTTATTGTTATAAAATTAAAAGAAGTTTTAATTTTATAAAAATCAAGGGCTAGGTGTGTAATTTATAGAAACTAAATTGGGGGAAACCCTTTTGAAGGGGATTTTCGGCCGCCCCTGTGTGTGGATGTGTAATGTTTTGTCTTGTCTTATGGAAGACTAGAAAACTCACACCAATATAATTTTTGTAAAAGCACACCTTGCTCTACAACCACATAAGACTCTCTCTCAAAAACAAGCTGAATTTTCGGATTATACAAGCAAAGAAGAGAGCTAAAAATTCGTTATGTCGGCTGCCCTTCAAGAGCAGCTTGTAGATTTCGGGTTGTACAAGAGGGTTTGTTCTTGGTGTTTTTACTTCCTTACAAGTAAGGTGTTTGCTAAGCTTGTGGGTATACAAGCTTGAGGTCTTCTCCTTTGAAGGCTAGACATTCAAGGTCATCACCATCTTCATTCTTTTCATCTACAACATCTAGTGCAAGAAAGGTTGTTTCTTGTTCCCCCTTTTTGGTTGATTGTTTTGTTTGATAGCATAGTGTTTCACATATATTGTTGATCCTTGTTTTGGGTTTTGTTTATGCTTCAAATGTTGAAAAATTTTCAGAATGTTATAACATGTTTAACTCATTCTTCTGCTGCTTTTTATAAGTTTAAAATGTTAAACTAGCTTTGTTTATCTTGTTACAAAACCCATCAATGGCATCTAGACCCGGATATGTGGAATATATGCTTCAAAAGGTCATGAAAAATTAGTTTTCATGGACCTTTTCAACCCGTTAGGGGCTTTTTGGTTGTGGATATATGAATCCCTTATGTTTCAAGGTCTATTCTTGCATGCTTTAGTATAGACCTTTAAAGATTTAGATCAAATGGTTGATTGTGCTGTTTGGAAAAACCATAAAGTTTTAGTTTATGTTGGCTGAAACTTTAGGGCTGGAATAAGGGGTTCATTGTGGTTCTTGGATGTTGAATATGTTTCTCATTATGGTGCATAACATAGCCTTGGCCTCTTGTGTTTGGTTTTGGTTGATTATGTTTTGTCATATTGGTTTTGTCTCTTGCAAGGGTTGTAATTTTGTGTTTATTGTGTTTGGGTTGTAATTTATTTATTCATTTGGCTATGTAATAAATAGATTAGGTGCATTTATTTATTAGAAAAATTGTATTAGGATATTATTTTGTAAAAGTAATGCATAAGATGAAGACTCAAAGAAGGACACAAAAGACATGGACACTTGAAGCTTTGGATGTGATTTCAAGTGGGAGTTCATGGACACATTTTGATGTGTCATCTCTACCCTTAGGAAAGACCTTATGACAACACTTGTGATGGCAAACAAGTGTGGTCAACTTAGTGGCTATGGTTATGCACCCATGTTTGTATATTTATGCTTGTTTAGATGTTGTTGTTTGATTGCTTGGTTGATATTTGGATATGCATTACAACTCATTAACAAGCTTAACAAGCTGAAATTTGATAATTCTTTTTCATCAAGTAGTTAATAAAAGGTTATTAAAAGGATTAATGGTTTTAATAAAAGAGGTTTTATTAAAAGTGAACCATAGGGTACCTTGTATTTGAAAGCATGCAAACATAAGGTACATAGAGTTTTCTAAACTAAGATTATGAAAACTTAAATTCTTTTTAAACAAGTTTAACACCATCCTTTTGCATAACAGTTGAGTCATTTGGAAACTCTTAATGTTATAAAGGTCACCTAACCATTTTGAGGGAACTTGTGATTTGAGGTGGGGATAACATATTTGTGGGATAAAGGTCACCCAACCACTTATGTGGAAAACTCACATGTGTGTGCAAGTAGGGTAACTTGATTTGCAAACCATATTAAATGATCACCTACAATATGGTTTACAAAAGTGTTGATCGGATAAACATGTCGACTATACATATGATGTTTTAAAGTCGATCCCATACCCTAGAAGTTGCAAAGGGTTGCAATTGTCAAAACGTTGACTACCTTGTTAATTTAAATAATGGGATAAAGGTCACCTAACCACTATTTAAATGTAACATTGGATTCTAGATTTTAAAATTGAGTTAGACACTTAAAAGGGTTTTAATTATTAAAACATGAACAATATCGAAATACTAAAATTGAACTTTGTTATATTTTGTAGATGGCCACCAACAATAATGATAACAATGAAATCCCATCCGCTCACTCACTATCACTAAGGACCATTCTCCAAAAGGAGCGTCTAAACCATAATAACTTTATTGATTGGTTTTGAAACTTAAGAATTGTTCTCAAGCAAGAGAAACCATCATACATATTAGACGATCCAATTCCCGATCAACCTAGTGAGGATGATGAGGAGGCCTACAATAATTTGGTGAAATACATTGAGGACTCGGTCCAAGTGTCTCGCCTCATGTTGGCAAGTATGACTCCAGATCTCAAAAGGAGTATGAACATCATGGAGCATACGACATGATAACCCAGTTGAAGGAAACATTCCAACAACAAGCATGGGTTGAGCGCTTCGAAACGGTTCGAGCACTCCATGCGTGTCGTATGGACGACACCCAATCTGTTTCATCTTTTGTACTTAAGATGAAAAGCCACATCAACCGCCTCGAAAGGCTAAATTGTCCCGTCTCGAAAGAGTTGGCAACGGATTTGATCCTCAACTCTTTGTCAAAAAGGTTTGACAACTTTGTCATGAACTATGACATGAACGGGTGGGACAAGAACATAAGTGAGCTTCACTCTATGCTCAAAACTGCCGAGGCGGCCATGGGTAAAAGGGTTTTACCCATTATCACCATCAATGAATGTGGGAACAAGAAGAGGCCTTGCCCCGAACCCAAGGCAAATGTTGCCAAGGGTAAAGGGCATGTTAGGGGAAAGGGAAAGGGAGTGGTAAGAGCGCCACCACCAAAACTAGCGGGGAAGAAGCAAGAGGTTGCTTCAAATGACCCATGCTTTAAGTGTGGGGAGATTGGACATTAGGCAAGAAATTGCCCAGTCCATCTCAAAAATTTGCAAGCAAAGAGGGATGCCGGGCAAACCTCAGGTACAATTTTCATGATTCATATTGATCTTAATATAATATCCTCTAACACATGGGCATTGGATACCGAATGTGGAACTCACATTTGCAACTCATTGCAGGGGTTCAAAAGTAGTAAGGACTTCAAGAAAGGGATGTAAGCCTATACATGGGGAATGGGGCAATGGTTCAAGTTGAAGGACGAGGGGACTACATCTTGAAGCTGCCAAATGGTTTGGAAGCAATTTTGAACAATATTTTGTATGCTCCTAGTTTGACTAGGAACATTATTTCTGTTGCCTAATTAAGACAATATGGTTATGTTTTGTCATTTATTGAGAATGAAATTCATGTTTCTTTAAATGGCACGTTTTATTTTAAAGCTATTCCTGTTAATGGTATTTATGAATTGGTTTGTCAAAACACATTATATGATAGCTCGTTGTACCAAATCACCACTAAGAAACTCAAATTGGATTTGAGTGATACCTATCTTTGGCATTTCCGTCTTGTTCATATAAACAAGAAGCACATTCAAACATTTCAAAAGAATGGTCTTTTAAAAACAAATGAATATGATTCATTCGATGTATGTGAATCTTGTTTACAAGGTAAAATGACTAAGGCACCGTTTAGTGGCAAGTCCGAACGGGCAAAAGATTTATTTGGCATCATACATTCGGATGTATGTGGTCCTTTTAAGCCAATGACAAGGTACCATGAAAGATACATCATCACCTTTATCGATGACTATAGTTGATATAATTATGTGTACTTGTTAAGACACAAAGATGAAGCTTTTGAAATCTTCAATATCTTCCAAAATGAAGTTGAAAATCAACTCAACGAGAAAATAAAAATTCTCCGCACCGATAGAGGAGGTGAATACCTGAGTGACCCTTTTAGAGACCATCTTAGAAGCTGTGGTATTGTCTCACAACTATCTCCACCTAGAACACCACAACATAGTGGTGTGTCTGAGAGGAGAAATGGAACTCTATTAGATATGGTTCGATCTATGATGGCTACAAGCTCACTGCCTCTATCATTTTGGGGTTTCGCTTTGCTCTATGCGGCCCGTATTTTGAATATGGCCCCAACCAAGAAAGTGGAAACGACACCTTCTGAAATATGGCATGGAAGGGTTCTATCGCTGTCATATTTAAAGGTATGGGGTTGTGAGGCTTGTGTTAAGACTCCCACCTCTAACAAGCTAGAAAGCCGTTCCACTAGTGTATCTTCATTGGATATCCTAGAGATTCTATGGGATATTATTTCTATGATCCATTAGAACAAAAGGATTTTGTTGCCAAGAAGGCTGAGTTCTTAGACACTAAGTTCCTTACGGAAGGAACTAGCAATAGAATTGTGGATCTTGAGGAGGATCAAGAACCACAAACCGATACATGTTTGGTTGATACTAGCACTCAACACGAGGATGTTGAGAATGATCAAGTGGTTGATCAAAGTACACAGAACGTTCGCAGTTCTGCTAGAATTAGTAATCCACCTGAAAGATATGGATTTTTCATTGATGGATGCTATGTGGTAGATTCCATGAACCAAATACCTATCATGATGCAATGTCCAATTTGGTTTGTGACAAATGGCTTGAAGCCATGAACGTTGAGATGCAATCCATGTATGACAACCAAGTGTGGGACTTGGTTGAACCACCTCTTAACTCCAAAATAGTTGGAAGTAAGTGGGTTTTCAAGAAGAAAACCAATATGCATGGAAACTTGGATACTTCTAAAGCTAGACTTGTAGCAAAAGGTTTCATTCAAACTCAAGGGGTTGATTATGACGAGACTTTCTCACCAGTTGCAATGCTAGAGTCTATTAGGATATTGTTTGCCATAGCTGCTCATTATGATTATGAGATTTGGCAAATGGATGTCAAAACCGCTTTTCTAAATAGATATCTTGAGGAAGATGTCTATATGGTTCAACATGAAGGTTTTGTCAACTCAAAACATCCTAACAAAGTGTGCAAGTTAAAGAAATCAATCTATGGACTGAAGTAAGCATCAAAGAGTTGGAATCACCGTTTTGATGAAGAAATTATCAAATTTGGATTCATCAAAAACGCCGATGAAGCATGTGTATATAAGAAGGCTAGTGGGAGCATCACCATTTTCTTAGTATTGTATGTCGATGGCATCCTACTATTTGGAAATGACATTCTAACCATGGAAGGTGTAAAAGCCTGGCTTGGAAGCTGTTTCTCCATTAAGGATCTTGGTGAAGCCGCCTATGTTTTAATAAAGATCTATAGGGATAGATCAAGCCGGTTGATAGGTTTGAATCAAAGTGCATACATTTAAAAGATCTTGAAAAGGTTCAAGATGGAAAACTCTAAGAAAGGTACCGTACCTATTCAAAGAGGAACAATATTGAGTAAGACTCAATGTCCAAGCTCAAAGAATGAGCAAGACAAAATGAAGGGTATCACATATGCATCTGCTATAGGATCCATTATCTATGCAATGATATGCACTAGACCGGACGTGTCATGTGCTTTGAGCATGACAAGCCGATACGAACAAAATCCTGGAAACAGTCATTGGATAGCTGTTAAGAACATACTCAAGTACCTAAGGAGGACCAAAGATATGTTCCTAGTCTATGGGTCTCGTGAGGAGGAACTCGTAGCAAAGGGTTACATGGATGCGAGTATCCAAACTAATCGAGATGATTCACAATCACAATCGGGTACATTTTCATCTTGAATGGAGGAGCAATCTCTTGGAAGAGCTCTAAGCAAGATGTGGTGGCATTGTCAACTACAGAGTCAGAATACATTGCCGCTTCATTAGCAGCTCAGGAAGCTGCATGGTTAAAGAAGTTCATTGCCAATCTAGGGGTGGTCCCTTCCATTGAGGACCCCCTAGAAATTCTTTGTGATAACGAGGGTGTGATTGCTCAAATCAAGGAAGCCCGTGCACATGAGAAGACTAGGCACATTGAACGAAGATTCAACTACATAAGAGATGAAGTTGAAAAGGGGAAGATATGTATTTGCAAAGTTTACACGGATCAAAACATTGCGGATCCACTCACGAAGCTTCTTGAAAAGGCGAAGCATGAAAGTCATGCTTGTGCCGTGGGACTTCGATATTCAAGTGACTGGATTTGATCTTTAATTTCTTTGTTGAGATATTGTAACCCTTCATTACTTGAATGTATTATTCTGTTATAATGATTCAACTAGTATTCCAATTTTGCATGTTTAGAATCCATGAGTAAATTGTTTACTCAGAATGTTTGTAGCTGTTCATGCTTGTGGGAACAAGTATGAAGGTAATGCTATTATAAACATGGATTGGTAGATATTCATATGGATGAATATAGAGCAAAAGGTTGTTGCCAAAGTTTATAGGTATTTGTGGGATGCAAATATTGGACTGACCTGCATCTCAAATATTACTACATGGAATCTTCCTGATTGATCATAAGTAATTTTGAGTAAAGGTGAATATCATTTGGTATCCTCTAACCTAAGATACATATTAGGTTTTGATATTTACCAAATATTATATTTTGACTTAGCTCTTTGCTGTCCTGAAACATGGCAGTACATAAGTCTGAGTTCAAGTATGATATAAGGTAATTGTGAGAGACGTATGTTGTCAAGATGGGATTTGTCCCTCTTATTCGTTGAGAGTAAGATGTCTAAGGCCTGATAAAGTTAAATCAATAGAGAATGATCATTCTATGTCTCTAGGATTGAACATGATATCTATGACAAAAGGATAGATGATTGGTTCACCTAAAGCCTTTCAAGTATGGTACTTGAAGGGGATGATGTTATTGAATGGCACTTAGTCATACGTATTAAGGGTAGTAAACCATTGTTAGGCGGTACTTACTGCTTGCATCAATCTTCTATGAATCTTGTGCAAGTGGGAGATTGTTGGACCTTATATTCCCAAGACACATACAAGATTGATGTGGTTAGTACGTTATGATCCAACTCGGGTCATACCCAATAACAAGCTATGCAAACACCAATAAGTATTTATTTATTGATAAGATCATACAAATAAATATTAACACCAATTAGAAAATTGGTTTTCTAATACAATACTTTTGTAAAAGAACAACATTGTATGTTTGTTTTGTTCATGAGAGATTATTTGTTTTATTATTTAGTTAGTTAAATAATAACAAATAGAAGTGTGTTATTGTTATAAAACTAAAAGAAGTTTTAATTTTATAAAAATCAAGGGCTAGGTGTGTAATTTATAGAAACTAAATTGGGGGAAACCCTTTTGAAGGGGATTTTCGGCCGCCCTTGTGTGTGGATGTGTAATGTTTTGTCTTGTCTTACGGAAGACTAGAAGACTACCACCAATATACTTTCTCTAAAAACACACCTTGCTCTACAACCACATAAGACTCTCTCTCAAAAACAAGCTGAATTTTCGGATTATACAACCAAAGAAGAGAGCTGAAAATTTCGTTTTGTTGGCTGCCCTTCAAGAGCTGCTTGTAGATTTCGGGTTGTACAAGAGGGTTTGTTCTTGGTGTTTTTACTTCCTAACAAGTAAGGTGTTTGCTAAGCTTGTGGGTATACAAGCTTGAGGTCTTCTCCTTTGAAGGCTAGACATTCAAGGTCATCACCATCTTCATTCTTTTCATCTACAACATCTAGTGCAAGAAAGGTTGTTTCTTATTCCCCCTTCTTGGTTGATTGTTTTGTTTGATAGCATAGTGTTTCACATATATTGTTGATCCTTGTTTTGGGTTTTGTTTATGCTTCAAATGTTGAAAAATTTTCAGAATGTTATGACATGTTTAACTCATTCTTCCGCTGCATTTTATAAGTTTAAAATGGTTAAACTAGCTTTGATTATCTTGTTACAAAACCCATCAGATTAGATGAGTTAAAGGGCTGATTATAGGCCCTAAATCTCTTAGGCTCTTGCATATAAGTCTTATCTAGCCCATAACACATTTCCTTGCATTATTAAATACCCACTAATTAAGCCCATTATCATTGATAACTTGTTTTGACTTTTTGGGGTGTTACACTATGCTTATAGATACTGATGATGTATAATGAATATGTATGATATGTATGATACGTTCCTTATTACGTTTGATGATGTGAATTTACGTGGGGTGATTATGATAATGAACGTAAACTATTATTTTAACGAAGTGAATGTTTTAAGATAAGGAAAGTGGAACATAATGAACGAATGTAATGTCTTGCAAACAATAAAAGGAGGTTCACAACTCATTGAGTGTTGTTAGCTCAATTGTGTGTTTACACCCTACGATCTTGGCTAACTCTTAAGGGTTCACACATAGGGGGAGTTAGTCTTTGTGACTACTCCATACGTGCGATATGGGATGTGTGTCGCTTAACCCTAGATGATATAGCTCTGTGCTTAGGAGGGGGGTTAAGTACATGACATGACCTAGATAGAAGTGAATAAATAATAAATGTATGAAAAGTTCCATAAGTACAAAATGTGTGAAATGTGCAAAATGTACGAAACGAATGATGATGAAGATAATAATTATTACCTTGACGTACATATGATGTGTGATCACGTGCGATATTAAAGAAAATATTTTAACTAATAAAAGGTAATATAATGTTTTTGTAAAACTAGAACTCACTCAGCAATGCTGACTTTTTTGTGTTTCCAGTTGGTAGTTGATTGTTGCTGAGGATTGCATGGGGCGGCTACTTGTCTCATTCTAGATGGCCTTCTTTTGTATAATGTTTTTGTATTGTAATGCGAACAAACGATATTTTGTAACGAATGTTGTATTATTTTGCAAAAGAGATTATTATAATGAAATGCAATGTTTGTTTTAATGTTTCTGCTGTAATGTTGATTAAGGTTAATGTTAATATATGTTTTATGTGCGATCATTGACCAACTGTGAGCTTCCTGGGAACGTGGCCTTACAGCACTCTACAACCAACTTCGCACATTGTTGCTTTAAAAATCCACTGAATCAATCAAAATGTTAATAGTGGATCAACAAAATACGTTTTGGACTATGTAGGCAAGGTAACCGGGCGTAAAGAAGCGAGAGACTATTCGTGTTAACTAAATAAGAATCGAGACTTAAATTTCACGTGCGGAGTAAAAGTAATGAAACGTTAAACAATGACGGAAAGCATCATTGCTGCGAAAGAAGTCAAATCAATTTAACTTGACCAAGTAAATAAGATTTACTTGTATTTTAATCTAAATTATGAAACTATAATTTGGTGAATCAAAAAATTCACAAAAGCATAACTAATTACATGGGAAAGAAAGTATTTATACCAAGACTCTAAACAACAATAGTTCACGCATGAATACCTTTTTTCCCTTTTGTAACAACGTCCAATGCTATAGAGTTTTGATTAACAAGCCTCTAAACACACGTGTGAACCAATATAACAAAATCTTTATATAAAAATCACTGGAATCACACTAATCTTTCACAATTTGAAAATAGTATCTTTTAAATCAATCAAAACCAAAACTGAACACAAAACCACACGAATGAGCCTTGAAATCATTCCACTTCTCCCCAAAACACTTCAAGAGCACTCCACAACCAACTTCGCACATTCTTGCCTAAAAAATCCACCGAATCTTTATAAATGACAACCGTTGATCAACAGAATAATTCATTGACCGTATAGGGAAGGAAACCAAGCGTAAAGAAGCAAGAAAGTACTCATCTTTAATGAATAAGAATCGACAATTAAATTACACGTGTTGAATGAAAGTAATGAGTCATAAAACAAAGAAGGAAAGTGTGATCAACGAAAAATAAGTCAAATCAATGTAAGATGACCACGTAAAAAAAGATATACTTGTATTTTAGTCAAAATTGTGCAACTATACATTGGTGAATCAAAGAATTCATAAATCATAACTAATTAAATGGCAAAGGAAGTATGTATACCTAAACACTAAACAACAATAGTTCTCGCATGGATACTTTTTTGCTTTTTGTAACAACGTCTATTTCTATAGAGTTTTGATTCACAATGCCTCTAAACACATGTGTGAACCAGTATAATCAAAATCTCATTATAAGAATCTTTGGAATCACACTAGTCGTTCACAAATAGAACATAGTATGTTTTGTATCAATCGAAACCAAAACTGAACACAAAACCACATGAACGAGCTATGAAATCAATCCACGTCTGCCCAAAACACTTAAAGAGCCCTCCAGAACCAACTTCTCACATTCTTGCCTCAAAAATCCAGCGAATCAATCAAAATGACAACAGTGGATCAAAAGAATACTTTATTTACCATCAAGGCAAGGAAACCAGGTGTAAAGAAGAAAGAAAGTACTCGTGTTTAGTGAATAAGTATCGAGTATGTAATTAAATCCGCTAAATGAAAGTAAAGAGACGTCAAACATAGCCGGAAAGCGTGATCAATGAAAAAGAAATCAAATCAATATAACATGACCACGTACATAAAATTTACATGTATTTTAATCAAAATTATGCAACTATAATTTGGTGAAACAAAGAATTCTCAAAAGCTTAAGTAGCTAAAATGGAAAGGAACTAATTATCCCAAAACACTATGCAACAATAGTTCTCGAATGGATATGTTCATGCCTATTTGTAACAACGTCCAATAATATAGAGTTTTGATTCTCAAAGCCTCTAAACAGACGTGTGAACTAATATAATCAAACCTAATATAACAATCATTAGAATCACATTAATCATTCACAAATAGAAAATAGTATGCTTTGTATTAATCAAAAGCAAAACCAAACACGAAACCACATGAAGGAGCTAGAAATCAATCCACTTCTGCACAAAACACTTCAAGAGCACTCCACAACCAACTTCACACATTCTTACCTCAAAAATACACCGTATCTTTATAAATGACAATAGTGGATCAACAGAATACTTTATTGACCAACTAGGGAAAGAAATTAGGTGTAAAGAAGCAAGAAAGTACTCGTGTTTAATGAATAAGAATTAAGAATCAAATTACACGCGCTGAATGAAAATAACGAGACGTCAAACAAAGAAGGAAAGCTTGATTGATTAAAAAGAATTCACAAAAGCTTAACTAATTACATAGGAAAGGAACAATTTATACCAAAACACTAAACAATAATAGTTCACGCTTGGATACTTTTTTTTTTCTTTTTGTAACAACAACCAATGCTATAGATTTTTGGTATCAATCTGATTATAACAATGTGTGAACCTAAATAATCAAAACTGATTATAACAATCATTGTAATCACACTAATCATTCACAAATGGAACATAGTATGTTTGGTATCAATCGGAACTAAACCAACATGAAACCACATGAAAGAGCCTTGAAATCAATCCACTTATGCCCAAAACACTTCGAGAGCACTCCACAACCAACTTCGCACTTCTTGCCAGAAAATTCAATCAAATCTATATAAATGACAATAGTGGATCAAGAAAATACATTATTGACCATCTAGGCAAGCAAACCCGGTGTAAAGAAGCAAGAAGTACTCATTTTTAATGAACAAGAATCGAGAAAGAAATTACACATGATGAATGAAAGTAATGACACGTCAAACAAAAAAGGAAAGCATGATTGATGAAAAAGTAGTCAAATCAATGTAACATGACCGTGTAAATAAGATTTACTTGTATTCTGATCAAAATTAAAAACATATAATTGATGAATGAAAGAATTCATAAAAGCTTAACTAATTACATGGGAAAGGAACTATTTATACCAAAACACTAAACAACTATAGTTCTTGCATGTATACTTTTTTGCTCTTTGTAACAGCGTCGAATGCTCAAGAGTTTTAATTGTCATGGCCTCTGATCTGAACACACGTGTGAACAATATAATCAAATTTGATTATAACAATCATTAGAATCACATTAAATAAATGACAATAAACACGAAATGAAAACTGAGCACAAAACCATATGAACGAGCCTTGAAATCAATCCACTTCTGCCTAAAACACTTTGAGAGCACTTGACAACAAACTTCACACATTCTTGCCTCAAAAATTCATAGAATCAATATAAATGACAATAGTGGGTCAACAAAATACTTTAATGACCATCTAAGCATGGAAACCAGGTGTAAAGAAGCAAAAAACTACTCATGTTAAGTGACTTTGAATCGAGAATTAAATTACACGAGCTGAAAGAAAGTAATCACACATCAAACATAGACGAAAAGCGTGATCGATTAAAAAGAAGTTAACTCAATTTAATATGACCACTTAAATAAGATTTGCTTATACTTTAATCAAAATTATGCAACTATGAATTACTGAATAAAAGAATTCCCAAAAGCATAACTAATTACATAGGTAAGGAACAATTTATACCAAAACACTAAACAACAATAATTCTCACGTGGATACTTTTTTACTTTTTGTAACAACATCCAATGCTCTAGAGTTTTGATTCTCATGGTCGCTGAACACATGTATGAACCAATATAATCAAATCTGATTATAACCATCATTAGAATCACATTAAATATTCATGAATGGAACGTACTATGGTTTGTATCAATCGAAACGAAAACTAAACCCCGAACCACATGAACGAACTTTGAAATCAATACACTTCTGCCCAAAACACATTCAGTGCACTCCACAACCAACTTTGCACATTGTTGCTTCAAAAATCAACTGAATCACTGAAAATGATAATAGTGGATCAACGGAATACTTTATCGACCATCTAGACAAGGAAACCATGCGTAAAGAAGCGAGAGAGTACTCATGCTCACTCTATAAGAATCGAGAATTAAATTACACGCGCAGAATAAAAAGTAATGAAACGTCAAACAAAGAAGGAAAGCGTGATAGATGAAAAAGAAGTCAAATCAATGTAACACAACCACACAAATAATTTTACTTGTTTATGAATCAAAATTATACGACTATAAATTGGTGAATCCAAGAATTCACAAAAGCTTAACTAATTACATGGGAAAGGAAGTATTTATACAAAAAACCAAAACAACAATAGTTCTCGAATGGAAGGGCTTATCTATACTCCTACTACTACTAGGTAATTTAGCACAAAAAGTAGCATAAATAAAACTTTTACTAGCACCTAAATCAAATAACACAGAAGCTAAAGTTTGGTTTACGAGAAAAGTACCTCACACAACATGGGGTCCGTCCTAACCTCCTACTGGGTCATCGTGAATGCTCTGGCGCTTGTTTTCTGTCATTTGCTTCCGGTCATCTACTTTGCTCCAGAACTCTCAGTTCTTGGTTTCTTGTAGTCCCTGCTCATGTGGCCCCTTCCATCATATTATATCACCTTATAATCCTACACTCTTTTGCCATATGCCTTGCCTTCCCACACTTAAGCATAAATTTAATCCTCACCTACGCTCTCTAGTATGCCCCTTTCCAACACACCTCATCGTCTCCACAACGAATGTAACCACACGCCAATCATCTGTCCTGACAACCTTGCTGTTTGGAGTAAAACTCTCACCTTCAACCTGCTTCCTGTTCTAATTCTGGTCGCCACTACCCTTCTCGTTCAATTTAATCACGGTTGTCTCCTTCATCGCTGTAATTACCTCAGTCACCATAGACGGTAGAATCTTCTGCCTGACCGGATGAACTCCCTCAACAATAGCCTCTTTCATTGTGGTCCTCAGGTTAGCACTATCATCACCGACTTCCGGGTAATGGATCTCAGGCTCATCAAGTGCCATTTCAGCAGGCCTACCCATACTTCATGTGACATGCGGTCCAGCACCACGTCCACCACAACCTTCACCTTGCAAAACCATAAAGATCTACATCCAACCATCCTCTAATCCGCTTTAAGATTCACTAACACAGTCATTCAAGGAAATAGCTTAATATATGTCAAGTAAGTCCCTAATAATAGTGGCTAGTTGTGCTTAGCCACTTACTTTACTTGTCATACCCCATGCATTTCCTACCCTGAATACATTAGTATCTAAATCTACTAAAAGCACACAAATTACATAACAGGCGCACATAATACCGGTTAAAGTTAATAAAAATATATATTTAAGTGTACCAAAAACGCAACGGATTAAGTTAAAGTTACTTCATTCATTGCTTTAGCAAAATAATACAACATTCCTAATCGTTACAAAATATTGTTTGTTTGCATTACAGCTCAAAAACATCGTAACTTAAACAAATTGATGCCATTGTAAAATGCCAAGTAGGTGGCCAGTTCCATCCTCAGCAAGATTACATGCAAACTGGAAAATCATAAAAGTCAGTGTTACTGAGTGAGTTCTAGTTTTATAAATAAAATACTTTTCTTTCGTATAAAACCATTCTTTACTTTTATGCGCTATCATACATCATCCGTACACTAGGTAATATCATTATTATCTTCCATTACGATTCATAATCCATCTTCTTTCATTCTCTCCAAATCAGTGTCATCTACCCCAAACCTAAGCACAAAGTGTGCACTGGGTTGAAGTTTATAAAAAGACTTCCATAACCCACATAGCCTGGCGCTAGCATCAGGGTAAGTGACAAATATTCCAACTGTATACTATACCCCTAACATAAGCACAAAACGGGTACTAGTCTAAAGTTTTTCAAACTTCCATAATGCGCATAGCCTGGCACCAGCACCAAGACAAGCAACAAGGATTTCATACATAATTTTACCCTAAACGTAACACAAAGCATGTAATGGGCCAAAACTTATAAGACTTCCATAACACACATAGCCTAGCACCAGTATCGAGGTAAACATCCAAGGTCATATCTTCAGCCTTCTCACTAAACTTCCCAGACAATGTTTTCTTCAACAACGTACATGGTGCACCAAATGGTTTGAGACAATCCAGGTTAGGTTTACGTCGCTGGAGCAACTCATAACATATTTTACCATGATGTTTGACCACCGAGACCCGATTAAGGTGTAGCATGCATTGGCCACTACCGTGTTCCAAACTTGGATAGGCAGTTTCGAGTCAACTAGCATCGTTCTTGCTGTCTCTATCAACCTCTGATTCTTTTGCTCAGCAACTCCATTCATCTGTGCAGTGTAAGCAAACATAAATTGATGTACAATCCTTTTCTATTTATAAAACTCTTCCATCCATTGGTTCTTGAACTCTGTGCCGTTGTCTGATCGAATCTGTCTAACTTTCAGCTTGTAGAGTGGTTCCAATGTAGTTACCAAATGTTTGAATGATTCAAAAGTTTCTGATTTGGCTTTCAGAAATATCACCCAAGAGAATCTTAAGTAATCATCTGTTACTACATAGTAGTACAAATCAGCAGCAGTACTTTTAGTGCTAACGGGACCAAATAGATCCATGTGCAGAAGCTGGAGAGGCAGGTCAATGGAATAAACTTTCTTTGCCTTGTGGGACTTCTTGGACTGTTTGCCTTTCTTACATGCTACGCAAAAATCCAGAAGCTGGAAGTTCTTGACATTTACTCCATTCACTAGATCATTCTCTATCAAGTGATTCATCTTCCTCGGATTAATGTGTCCCATTCTCCTATGCCAGGAGATTGAGTCCCTCTTTGTTGCCTTTGTCAAGAAGCATTGAACTTTATGATTAGGTATGGAGGCTTTTGATAGATCCAAGACATATAAATCATTCTATCTTGAAGTTGACATTAAGACTTGTCCTCCGAGATAACGTAATCCTTTTTGAGCATATAGCTCTTCTTGTTGTCAAGACAACTTTGAAGCCTTTGTCATAGATCTGGGAGACTGAAAGCAAGTTGTTCTGTAGTTGTTGAACGTAGTTGACCTTATCAAACTTGACTTTTTGGTTTCCCACTTCGCCCTAAGAAGTGATATATCCTCTTTTAATCCCAACAAATGATATATGTCCTCCTTTAATTTGTTTGACATTGAAAAGGAGAGACAAGTTCTCGGTCATGTGCGTGGATGCCCCACTATCAACAATCCAGGTATTTGTGATAGCACTATAGCGGACACCCTGCACATTCAAAGGAAGTGATTAGTTTAGGTTTGGGACCCAAGCCTTAACTGGCTTGGATGACCAGAGGTATCACACATCATAAACTCAACCCATTGTTCACTTGAGGATGAGGGCATATCGTTCTTCTTATTATTCTAGACAACTTATTTGACTTATCTTTCCATAAGCCAGTTTTATGTACATCATGTTTATGATGAATAGACGACTGGCTTAGAGTTTGAACTTTAGGTTCATTAGTTCTCTTAGGAGAAGTAATTGAACTCCTTTTAGAAGAAGGTTGTTTTGTATCATTAAGTTCAATTTTCATTCTGGGAGTTTGATAATAAGCAGAATTAGAATAAAATATGTCCTCATTTTCCACAACTGTAGCACGATCTCCCTACTACATGTTGAGGAAACTGTTTATGTGGGGTTGAGTGTGATACAAGTGCAACATGAGTCTGGTGGGTTTAGACACTTCTGATTTAGATGTTTCTGCTTCTTTAACAAAATTAATTGTTTGAACATTTTTAACATCTTTAGCTTTTAGTTTATTTGTACTTGACGTGTAACACAGGTTTGGTTAACTAGTTTAGTCATTTTTGGTTTAGAAGAAGACATGTGTGAACCTGACCTTACATTACCCTTTTCAAAATTTTTATCCAAATTAACAGTAGGCATCTTTCCTTTTGATTCCTTAGTAGACTCCTTCTGTTTAGTGATAGAGTTCACCAGTTTACCCATTGAATCAGGATCACAAACCAAAGGAGTGGACACCACATGATCCTTTACTAGGTTGTTATTTGTAGGTCTACATATAGAATTCAATAAGATCTCATGTGGTGGTGGAACTACCTTGTAACCCAACCTTACCCATTATTTCGTTCTTTCACTAAGTGTTGAACTATGTTAGAAGAACTAGTCCATCTATGTAGTTTTTGTTTTAAAGAATTAACTTCGACTTCTAAAACTGCCTTTCCTTTCTTTGTTTCTTCCAAAGAATTTAAGTAAAACTTTATATCATTTGCTTGATTGAAAGCAACAACCTCGGTTGCTGTTAGTTGTTTACCCAAAAGTTCTATTTTTTCTTTGTAACTGCAGTCATTTTGTTTTAAAATACGATTAGCTTCAGTGCACAGTTGTAAATCATTTACTAAGTTATCATTGTGGTTTAATAACTTAGCAAATTTCAAATCAATGGTTGCTCTAAATTTGTTACATTCATTGGAAGCATGTTTTTCAAACAGTTGGTGTTTAGAGCATACCTGTAAGGAATCGATTGAATCAGCCATCAATGCACATTTAGTCTCTTCAGTTGTTGGAGATTCTGAACTTATTGCTCTCAGCTCTTCCTCAACAAGTGATGTATCACGTTCACAACTTCTTAAGTATCTACATTACTTGCTCAACTGTGATCTCACCTTTACTTGTAGAACCATCATCCAGTCCCTCAGCATAGGCAATGTTTGATTCACCTGGAGACACAAAGCGGATGGTCCAGTCTTACCTTTCATCACCTTGAGCAGTCAAGGCCTTTGTCTCTTTGCTTGAAGAGGTAGCTCTACTCATGGGTTTCGTCCTGACGGTTGAAGGTGGAAAATGGATTTCCTTTTCCTGTTTTCTTAGGCTTTACACATTCATGTTTAAAATGTCCATTTTCACCACAATTAAAGCAAGTGACTTTGCTTTTGTCGAAACCAAAAGTTGTGTCTTTAGTGGCTACTAAATTCTGCCCAGTCTTCTTAGCGAACTTTTTCGCTCGTCTAACTGCACTTGCAAGAGCACAAATGATATCCATCCTCTCCAGCTTGTTCTCGTCAACCTGCTCGTAGTCTTCACCGGCAAGATGACAATTCCCGATCTTCTCAGAAACTAGACCGTTATATGATTGAACAACAGTTGCAAGAAGATCCTTGTGCTCATTGGCAACCTCCACTGTGACATTACTGAGGTTCTCAGTCTCAACTTCATAGTGTTGGCTTTCGGAACTGTACATTGGGTTCCAGATGACCCTCCCTGACGTTTCTTGTCCTGAATCACTAGGTTGGGTAGGGGTTGTGGAACTGGACACAAAAGTAGTTTGTAGTGGTGCTCCTAAACTGGTTGGAGTAGGAAATGAGTTATAAAGTGAAGGATTTTGATCATAGGATCCTTTCTATGTCTTGTACTTCATTTTCACTTCCTCTTCTCTTAATTTGAGGATGAATTCATTTATGTCTAACTTTGCAAGAATATCATTCTATATAAGATTAGACATAAACCAATCACATTTATCTGGCAAACCGTCTGCAAAACTTGACACTTTATCTTCCATAGGTGTTGTTACATAATGAGGGTACAACTCACTCATCAGATGGTAGAACCTATCATAATGTCATCCAAGCTCTCCTTCCTTATCAAAGAGAAGTTATCAAACTCCTTCTTCAGAGCCTTAGCCTTCATAGCCTTTAATGTTGCATTCCCATCATATCTCTTCTCTAATGCTTCCTATAACTTTTTCGCCTGCTTTTTCTCATCGAACTAATGAAAGATGTCTTTCGGTATCGACTGAGTCAACATGGCATACACTTCATTTTCTACATTGTTCTTAACCTTCTGCCTGTCATTCATTCCTCCCAGAGTCAGCTTAACTCCATAGACGTTGTTACATAATGAGGGTACAACTCACTCATCAGATGGTAGAACCTATCAATAATGTCATCCAAGCTCTCCTTCCTTATCAAAGAGAAGTTATCAAACTCCTTCTTCAGAGCCTTAGCCTTCATAGCCTTTAACGTTGCATTCCCATCATATCTCTTCTCTAATGCTTCCCATAACTTTTTCTCCTGCTTTTTCTCATCGAACTAATGAAAGATGTCTTTCGATATCGACTGAGTCAACATGGCATACACTTCATTTTCTACATTGTTCTTAACCTTCTGCCTGTCATTCATTCCTCCCAGAGTCAGCTTAACTCCATAGACGTTGTTACATAATGAGGGTACAACTCACTCATCAGATGGTAGAACCTATCAATAATGTCATCCAAGCTCTCCTTCCTTATCAAAGAGAAGTTATCAAACTCCTTCTTCAGAGCCTTAGCCTTCATAGCCTTTAACGTTGCATTCCCATCATATCTCTTCTCTAATGCTTCCCATAACTTTTTCTCCTGCTTTTTCTCATCGAACTAATGAAAGATGTCTTTCGATATCGACTGAGTCAACATGGCATACACTTCATTTTCTACATTGTTCTTAACCTTCTGCCTGTCATTCATTCCTCCCAGAGTCAGCTTAACTCCATTAGCATCGACTGCCATAGTGTAACCTATCTTAATGAATGCCCAAAGATTGGGATCAACTCCATTTGGATAGATCTCGAACCTCTGCTTCCATTATGGATAATCATCTAACGTTAGTTGGTGGTTTATTATGATTCCCAATTTTTTTTTCCAGAACAAGAAGGTTCTGAATGCGAGAGTCCCTTCTGGTAGAAAGGCAGTGAATTGATCTTCCATTTTAATAAAGTTTGAACTTTAGAACAAACTGGTTCACTCGTGTGAATGGGCAATGTGGATGAGTCAATCATGCGGATGGACAAATGCGGATGAGTCAATCGTGCGGATGAAAAAATGCGGATGAGTCAATCGTACGGATGGACAAATGCGGATGAGTCAATCATGCGAATGAACAATGCGGATGAGTCAATCGTGCAAATGAACAATTCGAATGACTCAATCGTGCGAATGAACAATGTGGATGACTTAATCATGCGTATGAACATTGCGAATGACTCATTCATAAAAATGGACAATACGAATAACTCAATCGTATGAATGAGCTATTTGTGCGACTAAAGGTTGATGTGTTTGAAAATTTTCGAATTTGACACTTTGACATGATTACGATTTACCTAGAAATCCTAATCTCCCGTATGATGAAATCTTCAACTTTGATGCCTGGAAACGTCGAAAAACACCTATGGACTAAAAAAGATGACTTTTTGAATGAAAAACGTGAGTTTAAGACCAAAACAAATCGAATCACACGCAAAATCAAGAGCCAAAGCTCTAATACCACTTGTCAGGACTGTGTACGTACGGAGTACTAACTGATTATCTATGAAACCAAATCAAATAGTGCGAAATCCTATTTGATTGGTGATCCATTAAGTGAGAACGCAAATCCGATCGATCTAATGATTAAAGACACATTAAGATTGAGTACAAAACGATCATATGCGAACTATGAAGTTGGAATATGCGTTATGGATGCTCTGGACGGCTAGGTTATGAGTGTATACGATATAAGTGTCAAAAGTCTCTTTTTCAAAGAATTAAGTGGTATTTATAGGTTTGTAGTCTTCATTTGTGCCACTGAACCATTAGCATGGATCAGTCGTGTGACTGACCCATGCGACTAATTCATATGCATGATTGAAGGTTCAGTTGTGCGACTAAGTCATTCTCATGTCTTAATCGTACAACTGGTCCAGTCTCCTGATCCAGTCATGCGACTAGCTCATTAGCATGATGTCTTCATGCGTATGGTCCATAAGTATTGTCCATTAGCATGAATAATCATACAACAACTTTATACCTATATAATAAGTTTATATATATGAATAAATGATACATCAACATCAAAGCACAAATCATATAGCATTATATTGTTTAATTACACATATGTAAGCCATGACAGACTTTTACATTAAACACATAAACTAGGGACATATGTATCAACAGTTCTAAAACTCACCTTAGTAGCCTTTGGGTATGACTTCCTTCAAACCCGCTTGCAATTGAGTTCAAACACCTTGAATTCGAATTCCCTGTTCTTCTTCTTATTCAGACCCGAAACTCCTTCACTTTCTCTCTTTAAATTTGGTTGAAAAGGTGTTGAGTAAACAACATGGGCGGCCATACTGCCTTTTACACCTACTTTTGAAACCAGTTGTCCTTTTGACTCATATAACCTCTCAACTTGGATTAAATAGTGTTTCCTTCTTTTATTCTCTCTTTTATTCTTTCTTCCTTGCCTTTAAAAATATTGAGGTGTTACAAAATTAATCCATTTCTGCCCAAAACACTACAAGAGCCCTCCATAAGAAACTTCTAACATTCTTGCCTAAAAATCCAAGAAATAAATCGAAATGACAATAGTGGATCAATAGAATACTTTATTGACCATCTAGGCAAGGAAACAAGGTGTAAAGAAGCTTGAAACTACTCGTGTTCAATGATTAAGAATCAAGAATTAAATTACACATGCTGAATGAATGTAATAAGACGTCAAACAATGAATGAAAGCTTGATCGATAAAAAAGAAGTCAAATCAATGTAACATGACCTAATAAATAAGATTTACCTGTATTTTAATCAAAATTATTCAACTATAAACTGGCGAATCAAAGAATTCACAAAAGCTATTATAACAATGTCCAATGATGTAGAATTTTGATTCTCAATACCACTTAACACACATGTGAACCAATATAATCAAATGTTATTATAACAATAATTGAAATCATACTAATCATTCAGAAGTGGAACATAGTATGTTTGGTATCAATCCAAACTAAAACCGAACACGAAACCACACGAACGAGCCTTGAAATCATGTTTTTGATGTTGGATCTTGAATGCCTAAGACACATACAAGATTGATGTGATTAGTACGTTATGATCCAAGTCAGGTCATACCCAATAACAAGCTAAACAAACACCAATAAATATTTATTTGTTGATCAGATCAAACAATAAATATTGACACAAATTTAGAAAATAGGTTTTCTAAAACTTTGCTTTTGAAAAAGAACAACATTATATGGATAATTTGTTCATGACATATTATTTGTTTCATTATTTAAGTGACTTAAATAATAACAAATAAAATGTGTTAATGCTATAAAATTAAAAGAGTAAAAACTGAAATGGGGGGAACCCATTTCAAAAATGTATTTCGACCGCCCTTAGTGGTATTTGGCAATCATTTTGTCTTGGTGTTTGAATGTTAGACATTCTTGCACTCTTCCATCAAGCACACTTTCTCACTCCCAAAAAAAAGCAAGTTCCTTTCCCTTCTTCCAAGCTGAAAATTCGTTGTGCAAAGCTGAAAATCAGGGTTTTGGTTGGGCATTTCGGATTTTCCAAGAAGAAGGTCTTGAGTTTTGGTGTTCTTCTACCTACCAATATTAGGTTTTTGCTAAGGTTTGTGGGTATACAAGCTTGAGGACTCTCATTTTGGAGTCTATACATTCAAGAAGCAACATCTCCTTTCTTCTCATCGTTACAACAACATTTTGTTCTTGAAAGGTAGTTTTAAGAACACCCTATGGTTACATTTTTGTTTTTGATAGCATTTCATTTCACATATATATATGATCCTTGTTCTTGGGTTTTAATTATGGTTTAAAATGGTTCATTTTTCAGATTGTTAACAAAATGTTTAAACCTTATATCCGCTGCGTTTTTATAGTTTAAATGGTTAAACTAGCTTTGACAAACTTGTTACAAAACCCAACAATGGCATCTAAAGCTGGATATGTGGACTATGTGCTTCAAAAGTTCTTGAAAAGTTAGCTTTCATGGACTTTTTTAACCCATTAGAGGCTGTTTTGTTTTGGATGATTGAATCCTTTATGTTTCAAGGTTTTATCTTACATGCTTTAGTATAAACCTTGAAAGATTAACATCAAATGGTTGATTGTATTGTTTGGACAAAACCCTAAAGTTTTGGTTCATGTTGGCTCGAACATTAAGGTTATAAAAGGGGGTTAATTTTTGTTCTTGGATGTTGTATATGATACATATTTTGGTGCATAACATAGCCTTGACCTTATGTGTTTTGGATTTGGTTGATTGTGGTTTGTCATGTTGGTTTTGATTCATGAAAAGGTTGTAATTTTTGCGTTTGTATTTAGGGTTGTCATTTATTTATTCATTTGGTTATGTATTAAGTAGATTAGGTGCATTTCTTTTATTAAAGAAAATTGTATTAGGAAATGTTTTGTAAAAGAAGATGCACAAGATGAAGACCCAAAGAAGGACACAAAAGACATGGACACTTGAAGCATTTGGATGTGGATTCAAGTGGGAGTTCATGGACACATTTTGATGTGTCATTGTTAACCCTTAGGCTTGACCTTATGACAACACTTGTGATGGCAAACAAGTGTAGTCAACTTAGTGGCTATGGTTATGCACTTATGTTTGTATGATTATGCTTATTTGGTTGTTTGTTGTATGGTTACTGTTTGATATTTGGATATGCATAACAAACTCATTAACAAACTTAACAAGCTGCAAATTTATGGTTCTTTACCACAAAGTGATTAATAAAATGATTAAGGATTTTAATAAAAGGGGTTTTATTAAAAAGTGAACCATAGGGTACCTTGTAATTGAAAGCATGCAAATATAAGGTACATAGAGTTTTCTAAACTAGTATTATGAAAATTTAAAAAAAAAATTTTAAACAAGTTAAACACCGTCCTTTTGCATAACACTTGATTCAGTTGGAAACTCTTACTGGGATAAAAATCACCTAACCATTTTGAGGGAACTTATGATTTGAGGTGGGGATACCATATTTGTGGGATAAAGATCACCTAACCACTTTTGTTGGAAAACTCACATGTTGTGCAAGTACCGTAACTTGATTTGCAAACCATGTTAAATGGATCACCTACAATATGGTTTACAAAGGTGTTGATGGGATAAATATACCGACTATACATATGATGTTTTAAAGTCGATACCATACCTCTAGAAGTTGCAAAGGATTGCAATTGTCAAAATGTTGACTACCTTGTTAATTTAAATAATGGGATAAAGGTCACCTAACCACTATTTGAATGTAATGTTGGATTCTAGAATTTTAAAATTGTGTAAGACACTTAAAAGGGGCTTTAATTATTAAAATATGAACAATATCTAAAATACTAAAATTGAACTTTGTTAAATTTTTTAAATGGCCAATAACAACAATGAAAATAATGATATCCCGTCCGCTTAGTCACGATCAGTAAGGACCATTCTCCAAAAGGAGCGTCTAAACCATAATAACTTTATTGATTGGTTTCAAAACATGAGAATTGTTCTCAAGCAAGAGAAACGATCATATATTTTAGACGATCCGATTCCCGATCACCTAATGAGGAGGACTATAATAATTGGGTGAAATACACTGAGGACTCGGTCCAAGTGTGTTGCCTCATTTGGCAAGTATGACTCCGGATCTCCAAAAGGAGTATGAACATCGTGGAGCATACGACATGATAACCCAGTTAAAGGAAACGTTCCAACAACAAGCAAGGGTAGAGCGGTTCGAAATGGTTCTAGCACTCCATGCGTGTCGTCTGGATGACACCCAATCTGTTTCATCGTATGTACTTATGATGAAAAACCACATCGACCGCCTCGAGAGGTTGAATTTTCCCATCTCGAAAGAGTTGGCTACAGATTTGATCCTTAACTCTTTGTCAAAAAGGTTTGACAACAATGTCATAAATTATAACATGAACGGGTGGGACAAAACCATAAGTAAACTTCACTCTATGCTCAAAACTATGATGGCGGCCATGGGTAAAAGGGTTTTACCAGTTCTTACCATCAACGAAGGGGGTATCAATATTCTTACTACTAATAGGAAATTTAGCATAGAAAGAATTAGAAATAAAACTTTTACTAGCACTAGAATCAAATAGCACAAAGGCTAAAGTTTGGTTTACTAGAAACGTACCTCACACAACATCAGAGTCTGTCCTAGCCTCCTCCTGCGTCATCGTGAACACTCTGGCACTCGCCCTCTGCCTTTCTCCTCTAGCCTTCTTCACTCCCAAACCTTCAGCTCTTGGCTTCTTGCAGTCCCCACTAATATGGCCCTCCTCGCCACAAGTATAAAACCTCTTTAGTCTGCTGTTCTTTGCCACATGTCCGCTCCTTCCACAATGGAAACAAACATTGGATCCCACTCTACATTTTTCCCGGTGTGCTCTCGTCCACACTTAACACACCTCCTTGACCCCATACCGGATGTGGCCACATGTCGGTCATCCACCCATGTGCCTTTGTTGCTTGGATCGGATCCGCCTCGTCCAAATTGCTTTTCGTTCAAATTATGGTCACCACCACTCTTCTTGCTAGTTTCTGCCACCACCACAGTCCACTCATCATATAACCTTCCCAAGAAATCAACCACCGACCTAACGTGCTAGGTCCGGCAGTGATCATGTGCCTGCGAACATCCGCTGGCAAGCTCTAAATATACCTATTGATCTTTCATGAAAAAGGCGTCACTTGATTCTACACCAGCCGTGCCATTTCATTGAATTTAATGGTATATTGCTGATGGGTCATCGTTCCCGCCTCCAGCTGGAGGAACTCCCTCTCAACTTTTCCATCTCTCGGGGAGGACAAAACTCTTCAATTACCAACCTCTTCAGCTCTACCCACTTCATCCTTCCAGTTGCCTGACTACCCTCGGCTTGGATGATATTGTCCCAACAGCACAAAGTTGAGTCCACAAACGAGTGGACATCAAACTTCACCTTTTGGTCCTCCGGCACTCGTTGATATTCAGTATGGCCTCCATTTCTCTCACCCATTGGTGAGCAATAGCAATAGTGACATTACCATTGAAGGTCGGGGGTTTGCATCTTTGAATTGCCCCAATGTTGCAACCTCGTGCCACCTCCAGCGTAGGCTCTTCTTCTTCCTCTTCTGCTTCGTCATTAAAGAGAACCGTCTCAGTCTCGGGCTGTCTTCTATCGCCTGTAGGCAACGTATTTTCCTTCCTCTCCCCCTCCCGTACAGCTTTTATCACTTCTGACACTACAGACGGTAAGATTGTCTGCATGACCTGATGCACCTCTTCAATAATAGCCTCCTTCACCGAGGCTTTTAACTTAGCACTCTCATCCCCAGCCTCTAGATGAGGGGTCTCGGCTTCTTCATGAACCATCTCTTCAGCTCCAGGCCTTCCTCTCGTGACACGTGGTTTAGCACCACGTCTACCAAGACCTTCACCACGTGAAGTCTTCGACGATCTACCGTCGGCCATCCTCTAAACACACTATGATATTCAAACACCAACATGGTCATTCAAGGGAATATCTCAGTTTATGTCAAGTATAGTAAGTCCCTAATTATAGTGGCGAGTTGTGATTAACCAATTACTTTACTTTTCATACCCCAAGCATTTCCTATCCTAACTTTATTAGTATCTAAATCAACTAACAACACATAAACCCCATAACAACCTCATATAATGCCGGTTAGCATTAAAGTAAATACCACATTGCATGCAGCTACTTGGACCGGCATCCCTTTCCTTTTCGTCCCATTTTCAGTTTAAGTATAGGTTTATTTTGAAAATTTACCTGTTTCACTTAAACTTTGGCTCTGATACCAACTTGTAAGGCCTCGTTTCCGAGACACTTACAACTGGTCAATCATCACACATAAAACATACAATTACATAAACTTTAATAAATTATTGCAGCGGAAACATTTAAATAACTTTTCAAGTCAATCTAAAAAGCTTTTGCAAAATAATACAACATTCATTACAAAATATTGTTTGTTTGCATTATAATGCAAAAACATTACACAAAAGATTGCCATCCAAAAAAAGCCAAGTAGCTGCCTCATGACATCCTTAGCAACCTTTACCTGCCAACTGGAAACACATCAAAGTCAGCGTTGGTAAGTGAGTTCTAGTTTTAAAACAAAAAATACTTTACTTTTGTTTAAACCTATTCTTTACGTTCTTTCAAATCATACTATACTTTCCTACATGATCACACATCATACGAACACATAGATAATAACATTATTATCTTCCTTTACTGTTCATAACTTTCTTTCTTTATCTCTTTATCTCTTTCCGGATTAGTGTCATCAACTATAACCCGAATGTATGTACAAAGAAGGTACTTGGCCCAGATCATAAATGACTTCCATAACGCACATAGCCTGGCACCAGCACCAGGGCAAGAGAGAAAGATCCCAACTGTATTCTACAGCCCAAACGTAAGCACAATATAGGTACTAGGCCGAAGATCATAAATGACTTCCATAACGCACATAGACTGGCACTAGCACCGGGGTGAGTAGTCATTATAAGCCATGTACTATATCACTGGTCAGTCAAAAAGACTAGAACCCTGCCTGTATCCTTAAGGTTTAGCTAAACCATACATAGTTAGCTTATGACATTTTAAAGTCGTCTACGTCCGTACATTTTGCTTGCAAGCCTTTCTTTACTTTCTCTTTCATTAATAAATGCATTCAATCATTATGTTCCTCTTTTCATTATCTACCACTTTACGTTACATAATACTTTATCATTTGTTTCACAACTATAAAATGTAAAGCACGAGAAAGATAAACATATATAACAAGGAACATCAACACGAACATACAAATATCGCCATACAAGGCACCAACATACATGCATAACACACATCATGCATACCATCATGCATAGTCATAAATCATACATCAAAATAAATTGCCCATCACATCATCTATGACTTCAAAAAGTCAACTTACTTTACCCTGAGGAACATCCCAAGTAAAAGCCTACATGTCACTTTTTCTCCAAAAATCAGAAAAATATTTTAAGTCTTTAGGAGCATGGGCACTATGCAGGTGCATGGCTCTTGAGGCACATGTGGAACACTTAGGAGCATAGACAACTTTCAGGCACATGGGCACAATTGGGGCGCAAGGGCAACACTTAGTCATTTTTGGGCAATTCTAGGCGCATGGGTACTATACAGGCGCATGGGTGCCTAGGCGTATAGGAATCCTAGGAGTCTGGACACTTATAAAATTTCAGCCTATTACAAGTCACATGGGTACTATTCTGACGCATGAGGCTTTTGGCGCATGGGACACTTAGGCAGTTATTTTTGTTGGGCGCATGGGCCACTGTTTAGGCATATGGGCAGTCTATATCACTCTTGAACACCATAATTCAGTCCCCAAACAACACCTATGATGTTCTAAGCTTAAATCATACATCCTAAGCCTTAGAAACATATGCACATCATCATGAAACACATACATAGCCCAAAATCAAACCCCACCTGCAAATACCCACATACGCACATACGGGTATAAAACCCAACTTTATAAAAACATTCATACATGCATTTCCAGCACCAAAGCAGTTAAAAACGAGTAAAAACGGGGTCCTAGAACTCACTTTTGCAGCCTCATAGGTGTGGCTTCTTCCAAACACGTTTGCAATTAAGTTCAACCACCTAGAAACTTACCAAAACACACACTACTAAACACACAAACACACATAAGCATGCACCCGAGGATAAAGCCAGTTAAGAACATCACAAAACCAAGAATTCTTACCATGAATTCAACTCCTGCACTTGTTCTTCAAAATACCCGAGAGTTGCTGCTACTCTTCGCTTTCTCTCTCTAGAAATATCCGAATGATATGACCAAGAGAGGGTGATGGGTGGCCATGCCACCTTTATCACCAACTTTTAAAGATTTTGTCCTTTTGACATATTAAGTCCCTCTACTTGGGATTTATTTCTTTTCTTTTTTTTTTGCTTCACTTTATTCTTTTCTTAATAATCTTTAAAAGAATAACCGGGTGTCACACTTGGGCGGTTCCCCGGGGTAATGTAGGTTGACTTTTTGAAGTCATTGATGATGTGATGGGTGATGTATGATGTGACATGGATGATGATGACGTGTGATTGATGCTATGTGTAAGGGCCCGTTCCCGGAAAGCTTCACAATTGGTTAATCATAGCATAAAATCATTTTAATAACAAAACAACGCAGCGGAAATAATTAGACATCCATTTAAAACATGAAAATCATATTGTACTCATACATTTGTCCTTAATTTGTAAATAAAATATAGTACTTTTTCTTAAATTACAATAAAAGATTTCGTAGACAAGAATTCCATCCATTGTTCCCCAATCAGCTCCCTAGAGCCATCCCCAGCATCAGCCTTTACCAACCAACTATTATGCATAAAAGTTAGGTATGCTGAGTGAATTCTAGTCTTAGTTACTATAAGAATATATAAACTTTATCCATCATATAATGGCCATGCATACATCACAATACATAACATTTGCATCTTAAAAACATGTCCAATCTTTCATTCTTTCATATCTTTCACTTCATCATAAACGAGATTGCACAAAGCAAGAGCTCCATGTTGATCGATAACGAATGTCGATCCCTATGAGGACACATCATCATGGTAGCTAACCCCCAACAGCTCACCCACAGTGCAAGGCACATAGCCCGCTCATGAATACAGGTCAATCATCATACATGAGACGAAGTCTATCATAGTGCTTGCAAGACTTTTCATTTTCAAAAGGGCCTGGGGTAACATTCATTAAGTTTCACTTTTCAATAATATCATCTTCCACTTTAATATATACAGAGCATGCCAAGTACTAGTCAACATAAAACATATCCGACCCTCGCGGGACAACGGGGCTTCGGGGGCGGCAACCCCTGACAGCGGGGTCCTAGGGGCAACAACCCCTAGCCGAGTCCAAGGGGTATTGCCCCGAGCTGGGGCCAGGCTGACCTCAAAGATTTTTTATTTTTATGTATTTATATAACACATTTCCTTATAGAAAAATCCATCTTCCACATAAAACCTCATGAATCTCGGTCTTTTAAAAAATTATATTTACTATGCATAATAACCCCAAAACATGAAAATTAACAAATGAGGGGATTTAGAACTCACCTCGATACTGTGAGTAACCTCTAAACTAAGCTTTCTAGGCTAGGATCACAATACACAGCTTGTAGATAAGTTAACACTTAAAGGGGTTAATTTTGCCTAAATTCGCTGCTAATTTCGCTGCTAGATAAATAGTTTCGCTGCCATTTCCGCTGCCAGTCCTGCCGCCAGTCCTGCCGCCAGTCCCGCCGCCAGTCCCGCCGCCAGTCCCGCCGCCAGTCCCGCCGCCAGTCCCGCCGCCAGTCCCGCCGCCAGTCCCGCCGCCAGTCCCGCCGCCAGTCCCGCCGCCAGTCCCGCCGCCAGTCCCGCCGCCAGTCCCGCCGCCAGTCCCGCCGCCAGTCCCGCCGCCAGTCCCGCCGCCAGTCCCGCCGCCAGTCCCGCCGCCAGTCCCGCCGCCAGTCCCGCCGCCAGTCCCGCCGCCAGTCCCGCCGCCAGTCCCGCCGCCAGTCCCGCCGCCAGTCCCGCCGCCAGTCCCGCCGCCAGTCCCGCCGCCAGTCCGCCGCCAGTCCGCCGCCAGTCCCGCCGCCAGTCCGCCGCCAGTCCCGCCGCCAGTCCCGCCGCCAGTCCCCCGCCAGTCCCGCCGCCAGTCCCGCCGCCAGTCCCGCCGCCAGTCCCGCCGCCAGTCCCGCCGCCAGTCCCGCCGCCAGTCCCGCCGCCAGTCCCGCCGCCAGTCCCGCCGCCAGTCCCGCGCCAGTCCCGCCGCCAGTCCCGCCGCCAGTCCGCCGCCAGTCCCGCCGCCAGTCCCGCCGCCAGTCCCGCCGCCAGTCCCGCCGCCAGTCCCGCCGCCAGTCCCGCCGCCAGTCCCGCCGCCAGTTTCGCATGGCAGTTTCGCCCAACTTTCACTGGAATTCCATGGCTGTGAAATTATCTGCGAAACTATAGTATCGGAGAAAACCCATAGTTTCGTAGCTTGAATATGCAAATTCGCTGGATTCACATACAGTTTCGCAGATCACATATAAATTACAAACCAGCCTGTTTTTAACCAAAAATCGCAACTTTTTATGTCCAATCTCTTATTTTATCATCCATGAGGCAATATCTAAGCTTTTTACATATTTTCATACGTAAAATTGTGACCATTATGCGATTCTTTGCAACTTTTTAAAACCCAAAACCCTAGAATCCGGGTTTGATCTACAAGGGTTTAAAGGCCGAGTATTACCTAGATTTGTTGCTCCTTTCTTTTGGTTTTGATTGTTGGACCTTATATGCCCAAGACACATACAAGATTGATGTGGTTAGTACGTTATGATCCAACTCGGGTCATACCCAATAACAAGCTATGCAAACACCAATAAGTATTTATTTGTTGATAAGATCATACAAATAAATATTAACACCAATTAGAAAATTGGTTTTCTAATACAATACTATTGTAAAAGAACTACATTGTATGTTTGTTTTCTTCATGAGAGATTATTTGTTTTATTATTTATGTTAGTTAATTAATAACAAATAGAAGTGTGTTATTGTTATAAAATTAAAAGAAGTTTTAATTTTATAAAAATCAAGGGCTAGGTGTGTAATTTTATAGAAACTAAATTGGGGGGAAACCCTTTTGAAGGGGATTTTCGGCCGCCCCTGTGTGTGGATGTGTAATGTTTTGTCTTGTCTTATGGAAGACTAGAAAACTCACACCAATATAATTTTTGTAAAAGCACACCTTGCTCTACAACCACATAAGACTCTCTCTCAAAAACAAGCTGAATTTTCGGATTATACAAGCAAAGAAGAGAGCTAAAAATTCGTTATGTCGGCTGCCCTTCAAGAGCAGCTTGTAGATTTCGGGTTGTACAAGAGGGTTTGTTCTTGGTGTTTTTACTTCCTTACAAGTAAGGTGTTTGCTAAGCTTGTGGGTATACAAGCTTGAGGTCTTCTCCTTTGAAGGCTAGACATTCAAGGTCATCACCATCTTCATTCTTTTCATCTACAACATCTAGTGCAAGAAAGGTTGTTTCTTGTTCCCCCTTTTTGGTTGATTGTTTTGTTTGATAGCATAGTGTTTCACATATATTGTTGATCCTTGTTTTGGGTTTTGTTTATGCTTCAAATGTTGAAAAATTTTCAGAATGTTATAACATGTTTAACTCATTCTTCTGCTGCTTTTTATAAGTTTAAAATGGTTAAACTAGCTTTGTTTATCTTGTTACAAAACCCATCAATGGCATCTAGACCCGGATATGTGGAATATATGCTTCAAAAGGTCATGAAAAATTAGTTTTCATGGACCTTTTCAACCCGTTAGGGGCTTTTTGGTTGTGGATATATGAATCCCTTATGTTTCAAGGTCTATTCTTGCATGCTTTAGTATAGACCTTAAAGATTTAGATCAAATGGTTGATTGTGCTGTTTGGAAAAACCATAAAGTTTTAGTTTATGTTGGCTGAAACTTTAGGGCTGGAATAAGGGGTTCATTGTGGTTCTTGGATGTTGAATATGTTTCTCATTATGGTGCATAACATAGCCTTGGCCTCTTGTGTTTGGTTTTGGTTGATTATGTTTTGTCATATTGGTTTTGTCTCTTGCAAGGGTTGTAATTTTGTGTTTTATTGTGTTTGGGTTGTAATTTATTTATTCATTTGGCTATGTAATAAATAGATTAGGTGCATTTATTTTATTAGAAAAATTGTATTAGGATATTATTTTGTAAAAGTAATGCATAAGATGAAGACTCAAAGAAGGACACAAAAGACATGGACACTTGAAGCTTTGGATGTGATTTCAAGTGGGAGTTCATGGACACATTTTGATGTGTCATCTCTACCCTTAGGAAAGACCTTATGACAACACTTGTGATGGCAAACAAGTGTGGTCAACTTAGTGGCTATGGTTATGCACCCATGTTTGTATATTTATGCTTGTTTAGATGTTTGTTGTTTGATTGCTTGGTTGATATTTGGATATGCATTACAACTCATTAACAAGCTTAACAAGCTGAAAATTTGATAATTCTTTTCATCAAGTAGTTAATAAAAGGTTATTAAAAGGATTAATGGTTTTAATAAAAGAGGTTTTATTAAAAGTGAACCATAGGGTACCTTGTATTTGAAAGCATGCAAACATAAGGTACATAGAGTTTTCTAAACTAAGATTATGAAAACTTAAATTCTTTTTTAAACAAGTTTAACACCATCCTTTTGCATAATAGTTGAGTCATTTGGAAACTCTTAATGTTATAAAGGTCACCTAACCATTTTGAGGGAACTTGTGATTTGAGGTGGGGATAACATATTTGTGGGATAAAGGTCACCCAACCACTTATGTGGAAAACTCACATGTGTGTGCAAGTAGGGTAACTTGATTTGCAAACCATATTAAATGGATCACCTACAATATGGTTTACAAAAGTGTTGATCGGATAAACATGTCGACTATACATATGATGTTTTAAAGTCGATCCCATACCCTAGAAGTTGCAAAGGGTTGCAATTGTCAAAACGTTGACTACCTTGTTAATTTAAATAATGGGATAAAGGTCACCTAACCACTATTTAAATGTAACATTGGATTCTAGATTTTAAAATTGAGTTAGACACTTAAAAGGGTTTTAATTATTAAACATGAACAATATCGAAATACTAAAATTGAACTTTGTTATATTTTGTAGATGGCCACCAACAATAATGATAACAATGAAATCCCATCCGCTCACTCACTATCACTAAGGACCATTCTCCAAAAGGAGCGTCTAAACCATAATAACTTTATTGATTGTTTTGAAACTTAAGAATTGTTCTCAAGCAAGAGAAACCATCATACATATTAGACGATCCAATTCCCGATCAACCTAGTGAGGATGATGAGGAGGCCTACAATAATTGGTGAAATACATTGAGGACTCGGTCCAAGTGTCTCGCCTCATGTTGGCAAGTATGACTCCAGATCTCAAAAGGAGTATGAACATCATGGAGCATACGACATGATAACCCAGTTGAAGGAAACATTCCAACAACAAGCATGGGTTGAGCGCTTCGAAACGGTTCGAGCACTCCATGCGTGTCGTATGGACGACACCCAATCTGTTTCATCTTTTGTACTTAAGATGAAAAGCCACATCAACCGCCTCGAAAGGCTAAATTGTCCCGTCTCGAAAGAGTTGGCAACGGATTTGATCCTCAACTCTTTGTCAAAAAGGTTTGACAACTTTGTCATGAACTATGACATGAACGGGTGGGACAAGAACATAAGTGAGCTTCACTCTATGCTCAAAACTGCCGAGGCGGCCATGGGTAAAAGGGTTTTACCCATTATCACCATCAATGAATGTGGGAACAAGAAGAGCCTTGCCCCGAACCCAAGGCAAATGTTGCCAAGGGTAAAGGGCATGTTAGGGGAAAGGAAAGGGAGTGGTAAGAGCGCCACCACCAAAACTAGCGGGGAAGAAGCAAGAGGTTGCTTCAAATGACCCATGCTTTAGTGTGGGGAGATGGACATTAGGCAAGAAATTGCCCAGTCCATCTCAAAAATTTGCAAGCAAAGAGGGATGCCGGGCAAACCTCAGGTACAATTTTCATGATTCATATTGATCTTAATATAATATCCTCTAACACATGGGCATTGGATACCGAATGTGGAACTCACATTTGCAACTCATTGCAGGGGTTCAAAAGTAGTAAGGACTTCAAGAAAGGGGATGTAAGCCTATACATGGGGAATGGGGCAATGGTTCAAGTTGAAGGACGAGGGGACTACATCTTGAAGCTGCCAAATGGTTTGGAAGCAATTTTGAACAATATTTTGTATGCTCCTAGTTTGACTAGGAACATTATTTCTGTTGCCTAATTAAGACAATATGGTTATGTTTTGTCATTTATTGAGAATGAAATTCATGTTTCTTTAAATGGCACGTTTTATTTTAAAGCTATTCCTGTTAATGGTATTTATGAATTGGTTTGTCAAAACACATTATATGATAGCTCGTTGTACCAAATCACCACTAAGAAACTCAAATTGGATTTGAGTGATACCTATCTTTGGCATTTCCGTCTTGTTCATATAAACAAGAAGCACATTCAAACATTTCAAAAGAATGGTCTTTTAAAACAATGAATATGATTCATTCGATGTATGTGAATCTTGTTTACAAGGTAAAATGACTAAGGCACCGTTTAGTGGCAAGTCCGAACGGGCAAAAGATTTATTTGGCATCATACATTCGGATGTATGTGGTCCTTTTAAGCCAATGACAAGGTACCATGAAAGATACATCATCACCTTTATCGATGACTATAGTGATATAATTATGTGTACTTGTTAAGACACAAAGATGAAGCTTTTGAAATCTTCAATATCTTCCAAAATGAAGTTGAAAATCAACTCAACGAGAAAATAAAAATTCTCCGCACCGATAGAGGAGGTGAATACCTGAGTGACCCTTTTAGAGACCATCTTAGAAGCTGTGGTATTGTCTCACAACTATCTCCACCTAGAACACCACAACATAGTGGTGTGTCTGAGAGGAGAAATGGAACTCTATTAGATATGGTTCGATCTATGATGGCTACAAGCTCACTGCCTCTATCATTTTGGGGTTTCGCTTTGCTCTATGCGGCCCGTATTTTGAATATGGCCCCAACCAAGAAAGTGGAAACGACACCTTCTGAAATATGGCATGGAAGGGTTCTATCGCTGTCATATTTAAAGGTATGGGGTTGTGAGGCTTGTGTTAAGACTCCCACCTCTAACAAGCTAGAAAGCCGTTCCACTATGTGTATCATCATTGGATATCCTAGAGATTCTATGGGATATTATTTCTATGATCCATTAGAACAAAAGGATTTTGTTGCCAAGAAGGCTGAGTTCTTAGACACTAAGTTCCTTACGGAAGGAACTAGCAATAGAATTGTGGATCTTGAGGAGGATCAAGAACCACAAACCGATACATGTTTGGTTGATACTAGCACTCAACACGAGGATGTTGAGAATGATCAAGTGGTTGATCAAAGTACACAGAACGTTCGCAGTTCTGCTAGAATTAGTAATCCACCTGAAAGATATGGATTTTTCATTGATGGATGCTATGTGGTAGATTCCAAGAACCAAATACCTATCATGATGCAATGTCCAATTTGGTTTGTGACAAATGGCTTGAAGCCATGAACGTTGAGATGCAATCCATGTATGACAACCAAGTGTGGGACTTGGTTGAACCACCTCTTAACTCCAAAATAGTTGGAAGTAAGTGGGTTTTCAAGAAGAAAACCAATATGCATGGAAACTTGGATACTTCTAAAGCTAGACTTGTAGCAAAAGGTTTCATTCAAACTCAAGGGGTTGATTATGACGAGACTTTCTCACCAGTTGCAATGCTAGAGTCTATTAGGATATTGTTTGCCATAGCTGCTCATTATGATTATGAGATTTGGCAAATGGATGTCAAAACCGCTTTTCTAAATAGATATCTTGAGGAAGATGTCTATATGGTTCAACATGAAGGTTTTGTCAACTCAAAACATCCTAACAAAGTGTGCAAGTTAAAGAAATCAATCTATGGACTGAAGTAAGCATCAAAGAGTTGGAATCACCGTTTTGATGAAGAAATTATCAAATTTGGATTCATCAAAAACGCCGATGAAGCATGTGTATATAAGAAGGCTAGTGGGAGCATCACCATTTTCTTAGTATTGTATGTCGATGGCATCCTACTATTTGGAAATGACATTCTAACCATGGAAGGTGTAAAAGCCTGGCTTGGAAGCTGTTTCTCCATTAAGGATCTTGGTGAAGCCGCCTATGTTTTAATAAAGATCTATAGGGATAGATCAAGCCGGTTGATAGGTTTGAATCAAAGTGCATACATTTAAAAGATCTTGAAAAGGTTCAAGATGGAAAACTCTAAGAAAGGTACCGTACCTATTCAAAGAGGAACAATATTGAGTAAGACTCAATGTCCAAGCTCAAAGAATGAGCAAGACAAAATGAAGGGTATCACATATGCATCTGCTATAGGATCCATTATCTATGCAATGATATGCACTAGACCGGACGTGTCATGTGCTTTGAGCATGACAAGCCGATACGAACAAAATCCTGGAAACAGTCATTGGATAGCTGTTAAGAACATACTCAAGTACCTAAGGAGGACCAAAGATATGTTCCTAGTCTATGGGTCTCGTGAGGAGGAACTCGTAGCAAAGGGTTACATGGATGCGAGTATCCAAACTAATCGAGATGATTCACAATCACAATCGGGGTACATTTTCATCTTGAATGGAGGAGCAATCTCTTGGAAGAGCTCTAAGCAAGATGTGGTGGCATTGTCAACTACAGAGTCAGAATACATTGCCGCTTCATTAGCAGCTCAGGAAGCTGCATGGTTAAAGAAGTTCATTGCCAATCTAGGGGTGGTCCCTTCCATTGAGGACCCCCTAGAAATTCTTTGTGATAACGAGGGTGTGATTGCTCAAATCAAGGAAGCCCGTGCACATGAGAAGACTAGGCACATTGAACGAAGATTCAACTACATAAGAGATGAAGTTGAAAAGGGGAAGATATGTATTTGCAAAGTTTACACGGATCAAAACATTGCGGATCCACTCACGAAGCTTCTTGAAAAGGCGAAGCATGAAAGTCATGCTTGTGCCGTGGGACTTCGATATTCAAGTGACTGGATTTGATCTTTAATTTCTTTGTTGAGATATTGTAACCCTTCATTACTTGAATGTATTATTCTGTTATAATGATTCAACTAGTATTCCAATTTTGCATGTTTAGAATCCATGAGTAAATTGTTTACTCAGAATGTTTGTAGCTGTTCATGCTTGTGGGAACAAGTATGAAGGTAATGCTATTATAAACATGGATTGGTAGATATTCATATGGATGAATATAGAGCAAAAGGTTGTTGCCAAAGTTTATAGGTATTTGTGGGATGCAAATATTGGACTGACCTGCATCTCAAATATTACTACATGGAATCTTCCTGATTGATCATAAGTAATTTTGAGTAAAGGTGAATATCATTTGGTATCCTCTAACCTAAGATACATATTAGGTTTTGATATTTACCAAATATTATATTTTGACTTAGCTCTTTGCTGTCCTGAAACATGGCAGTACATAAGTCTGAGTTCAAGTATGATATAAGGTAATTGTGAGAGACGTATGTTGTCAAGATGGGATTTGTCCCTCTTATTCGTTGAGAGTAAGATGTCTAAGGCCTGATAAAGTTAAATCAATAGAGAATGATCATTCTATGTCTCTAGGATTGAACATGATATCTATGACAAAAGGATAGATGATTGGTTCACCTAAAGCCTTTCAAGTATGGTACTTGAAGGGGATGATGTTATTGAATGGCACTTAGTCATACGTATTAAGGGTAGTAAACCATTGTTAGGCGGTACTTACTGCTTGCATCAATCTTCTATGAATCTTGTGCAAGTGGGAGATTGTTGGACCTTATATTCCCAAGACACATACAAGATTGATGTGGTTAGTACGTTATGATCCAACTCGGGTCATACCCAATAACAAGCTATGCAAACACCAATAAGTATTTATTTATTGATAAGATCATACAAATAAATATTAACACCAATTAGAAAATTGGTTTTCTAATACAATACTTTTGTAAAAGAACAACATTGTATGTTTGTTTTGTTCATGAGAGATTATTTGTTTTATTATTTATGTTAGTTAAATAATAACAAATAGAAGTGTGTTATTGTTATAAAACTAAAAGAAGTTTTAATTTTATAAAAATCAAGGGCTAGGTGTGTAATTTTATAGAAACTAAATTGGGGGAAACCCTTTTGAAGGGGATTTTCGGCCGCCCTTGTGTGTGGATGTGTAATGTTTTGTCTTGTCTTACGGAAGACTAGAAGACTACCACCAATATACTTTCTCTAAAAACACACCTTGCTCTACAACACATAAGACTCTCTCTCAAAAACAAGCTGAATTTTCGGATTATACAACCAAAGAAGAGAGCTGAAAATTTCGTTTTGTTGGCTGCCCTTCAAGAGCTGCTTGTAGATTTCGGGTTGTACAAGAGGGTTTGTTCTTGGTGTTTTTACTTCCTAACAAGTAAGGTGTTTGCTAAGCTTGTGGGTATACAAGCTTGAGGTCTTCTCCTTTGAAGGCTAGACATTCAAGGTCATCACCATCTTCATTCTTTTCATCTACAACATCTAGTGCAAGAAAGGTTGTTTCTTATTCCCCCTTCTTGGTTGATTGTTTTGTTTGATAGCATAGTGTTTCACATATATTGTTGATCCTTGTTTTGGGTTTTGTTTATGCTTCAAATGTTGAAAAATTTTCAGAATGTTATGACATGTTTAACTCATTCTTCCGCTGCATTTTATAAGTTAAAATGGTTAAACTAGCTTTGATTATCTTGTTACAAAACCCATCAGATTAGATGAGTTAAAGGGCTGATTATAGGCCCTAAATCTCTTAGGCTCTTGCATATAAGTCTTATCTAGCCCATAACACATTTCCTTGCATTATTAAATACCACTAATTAAGCCCATTATCATTGATAACTTGTTTTGACTTTTTGGGGTGTTACACTATGCTTATAGATACTGATGATGTATAATGAATATGTATGATATGTATGATACGTTCCTTATTACGTTTGATGATGTGAATTTACGTGGGGTGATTATGATAATGAACGTAAACTATTATTTTAACGAAGTGAATGTTTTAAGATAAGGAAAGTGGAACATAATGAACGAATGTAATGTCTTGCAAACAATAAAAGGAGGTTCACAACTCATTGAGTGTTGTTAGCTCAATTGTGTGTTACACCCTACGATCTTGGCTAACTCTTAAGGGTTCACACATAGGGGGAGTTAGTCTTTGTGACTACTCCATACGTGCGATATGGGATGTGTGTCGCTTAACCCTAGATGATATAGCTCTGTGCTTAGGAGGGGGGTTAAGTACATGACATGACCTAGATAGAAGTGAATAAATAATAAATGTATGAAAAGTTCCATAAGTACAAAATGTGTGAAATGTGCAAATGTACGAAACGAATGATGATGAAGATAATAATTATTACCTTGACGTACATATGATGTGTGATCACGTGCGATATTAAAGAAAATATTTTAACTAATAAAAGGTAATATAATGTTTTTGTAAAACTAGAACTCACTCAGCAATGCTGACTTTTTTGTGTTTCCAGTTGGTAGTTGATTGTTGCTGAGGATTGCATGGGGCGGCTACTTGTCTCATTCTAGATGGCCTTCTTTTGTATAATGTTTTTGTATTGTAATGCGAACAAACGATATTTTGTAACGAATGTTGTATTATTTTGCAAAAGAGATTATTATAATGAAATGAAATGTTTGTTTTAATGTTTCTGCTGTAATGTTGATTAAGGTTAATGTAAATATATGTTTTATGTTCGATGATTGACCAACTATGAGCGTCCTGGGAATGTGGCCTTACAGCACTCCACAATCAACTTCGCACATTATTGCTTTAAAAATCCACTGAATCAATCAAAATGTTAATAGTGGATCAACAAAATACGTTTTGGACTATGTAGGCAAGGTAACCGGGCGTAAAGAAGCGAGAGAGTACTCGTATTAACTAAATAAGAATCGAGAATTAAATTTCACGTGCGGAGTAGAAGTAATGAAACGTCAAACAATGACGAAAAGCATGATTGCTGAGAAAGAAGTCAAATCAGTTTAACTTGACCACGTAAATAAGATTTACTTGTTTTTTAATCTAAATTATGCAACTATAAATTGGTGAATCAAAGAATCCACAAAAGCATAACTAAATACATGGGAAAGAAAGTATTTATACCAAGACTCTAAACAACAATAGTTCACGCATGAATACCTTTTTTCCCTTTTGTAACAACGTCCAATGCTATAGAGTTTTGATTAACAAGGCCTCTAAACACACGTGTGAACCAATATAACAAAATCTTTATATAAAAGTCATTGGAATCACACTAATCATTCACAAATTGAAAATAGTATGTTTTGAATCAATCAAAACCAAAATTGAACACAAAACCACACGAATGAGCCTTGAAATCATTCCACTTCTCCCCAAAACACTTCAAGAGCACTCCACAACCAACTTCGCACATTCTTGCCTCAAAAATCCACCGAATCTTTATAAATGACAACCGTTGATCAACAGAATAATTCATTGACCGTATAGGGAAGGAAACCAAGCGTAAAGAAGCAAGAAAGTACTCGTCTTAATTGAATAAGAATCGACAATTAAATTACACGTGTTGAATGAAAGTAATGAGTCATAAAACAAAGAAGGAAAGTGTGATCAACGAAAAATAAGTCAAATCAATGTAAGATGACCACGTAAAAAATATTTACTTGTATTTTAGTCAATATTATGCAACTATAAATTGGTGAATCAAAGAATTCATAAAATCATAACTAATTAAATGGCAAAGGAAGTATGTATACCTAAACACTAAACAACAATAGTTCTCGCATGGATACTTTTTTGCTTTTTGTAACAACGTCTATTTCTATAGAGTTTTGATTCACAATGCCTCTAAACACATGTGTGAACCAGTATAATCAAAATCTCATTATAAGAATCTTTGGAATCACACTAGTCGTTCACAAATAGAACATAGTATGTTTTGTATCAATCGAAACCAAAACTGAACACAAAACCACATGAACGAGCTATGAAATCAATCCACTTCTGCCTAAAACACTTAAAGAGCACTCCACAACCAACTTCTCACATTCTTGCGTCAAAAATCCAGCAAATCAATCAAAATGACAACAGTGGATCAAAAGAATACTTTATTACCATCAAGGCAAGGAAACCAGGTGTAAAGAAGAAAGAAATTACTCGTGTTTAGTGAATAAGAATTGAGTATGAAATTAAACCCGCTAAATGAAAGTAAAGAGATGTCAAACATAGACGGAAAGTGTGATCAATGAAAAAGAAATCAAATCAATATAACATGACCACGTAGATAAAATTTACATGTATTTTAAACAAATTATGCAATTATAAATTGGTGAAACAAATAATTCTCAAAAGCTTAAGTAACTAAAATGAAAGGAACTAATTATATCAAAACACTATGCAACAATAGTTCTCGAATGGGTACGTTTATGCCTATTTGTAACAACGTCCAATAATATAAAGTTTTGATTCTCAAAGCCTCTAAACAGACGTGTGAACTAATATAATCAAACCTAATATAACAATCATTAGAATCACATTGATCATTCACAAATAGAAAATAGAATGCTTTGTATTAATCAAAAGCAAAACCAAACACGAAACCACACGAACAAGCCTTGAAATCAACCCACTTCTGCCCAAAACACTTCAAGAGCACTCCACAACCAACTTCACATATTCTTACCTCAAAAATCCACCGAATCTTCATAAATGAAAATAGTGGATCAACAGAATACTTTATTGACCAACTAGGGAAAGAAATTAGGTGTAAAGACGCAAGAAAGTACTCGTGTTTAATGAATAAGAATTGAGAATCAAATTACACGCGCTGAATGAAAGTAATGAGACGTCAAACAAAGAAGGAAGGCGTGATTGATTAAAAAGAAGTCAAATCAATGTAACATGACCACGTAAATAAGATTTATTTGTATTTTGATCAGAATTATGCAACTATAAATTGATGAATCAAAGAATTCACAAAAGCTTAACTAATTACATGGGAAAGGAAAAATTTATACCAAAATACTAAACAATAATAGTTCACGCTTGGATACATTTTTTCTTATTGTAACAACAACCAATGCTATACATTTTTGATTCTCAAGCCCTCTTAACACATGGGTGAACCTATATAATCAAATTTGATTATAACAATCATTGTAATCACACTAATTATCACAAATGGAACATAGTATGTTTGGTATCAATCGAAACTAAAACCAAACATGAAACCACATGAAAGAGCCTTGAAATCAATCCACTTCTGCCTAAAACACTTGGAGAGCACTCCACAACCAACTTCGTACATTCTTGCCAGAAAATTCAATCAAATCTATATAAATGACAATAGTGGATCAACAAAATACTTTATTGACCATCTAGGCAAGGAAACCCGGTGTAAGGAAGCAAGAAAGTACTCTTTTTTAATGAATAAGATTCGAGAAACAAATTACACATGCCGAATGAAAGTAATGACACGTCAAACAAAAAAAGGAAGCGTGATTGATGAAAAAGTAGTCAAATCAATGTAACATGACCGTGTCAATAAGATTTACTTGTATTCTGATCAAAATTATGAAACTATAATTGATGAATCAATGAATTCATAAAAGCTTAACTAATTACATGGGAAACGAACTATTTATAGCAAAACACTAAACAACAATAGTTCTCGCAAGTATACTTTTTTGCTCTTTGTAACACCGTCGAATGCTCAAGAGTTTTGATTGTCATGGCCTCTGATCTGAACACACATGTGAACCAATTTAATCAAATTGATTATTACAATCATTAGAATCACATTAAATAAATGACAATAAACACGAAATGAAAACTGAACAAAAAACCACATGAACGAGCCTTGAAATCAATCCACTTCTGCCTAAAACACTTTGAGAGCACTCGACAACAAACTTCGCACATTCTTTCCTCAAAAATTCATAGAATCAATATAAATGTGCAGGATCGTTTAAGGGTTTGAACACAAATACAACACAACAACACAATGAGGAGATTATCTAAACTCTAATCAAACAGTAAACTGGGTTAACCAAAAGTGATACAAATAACACAAGTAAAGCAAGAGACAGAACAGGAGAATATGGTTTTCAAGGATGCAGTATATTGCTTTCTCAAGTTCTTTTACAAGTGTTACAAAGTATATTTAAATATACAAGAAACTTGAAATACTTATACTACAACCTACAGCCGGCTATACTATGAAAGCCAGCTGGATACAATTGACTAGACACTAACAAAATCAATTGTAGAATCAAAAGGCATATCTGCCTTTTGACCTTGTGACTATGACATGCCATAGCTCACATCCTTATACATTACAAAAAGGATAAAGTACATAAAGTGGAAAGTTTCAGACTCAAGACCTCAATGTAGAGTTACCAAAAGCATGGACCTTTTCACCAACTCTTGTAAGTTGGTGACTTATCAGAGACGTAGCGGAAAAGGTGCTTTATGGAACAGTACATCAGATAAAGCATGTGTACTAAAAGTCTTCGGAAGAAATCTGTCTTCATAGGGTGAAACTTCGGAAGACTTTGTCTCTTGAAGTTTTGGAAGACTTCATGTTTGGCTTCGGAAGATATTGGTCTTGGCTTCGGAAGATTTTACACTTAGAATGTTTTCTAATGTATTGTGTAAAACTTCCAAAGCATTCTTCACTTCAGTACTTAGTGCATGTTGCTGAGACACTTTGGATGTTTTGGGTTGCATCAGACTTAAGGAATCCTTACAAACTCCCCCTAGGCTGATGCTACCAAAACACTTAGAAGATCTTCAGATGTTGGTAGTCTTCAGTACAATCAAGACTATTCCTTTCTTCATTTGGTGGTCAGGATCATCAAGACTCTCATAGTATCTTCTCATTTCAAAGAGATCATGCGGAGGTAAGTTGAGTATGTCTTGCCAGGAGTAGACATTCTCAACACCTTGATCTGTGACAACATGCCATCTTTCTGGATTGGTAGAATAAGTCTAGGACAAGATAGGTGTCTCAGTTGCTAGAGGAGCCACTTGCATAGGAGTTGATTGGGTTGCCTCATCATGCACTTCCTTAGGTTGATCTGATTCAGCCTGGGGTGCAGAGGTAGATGACTTTGGCTTCTTCTTTTTAGTCTTTGGTTTAGAAGCCATTTTCTTCTTCCTCTTTAAAGTCTTTAACTGAGAAGACTGGTTTGCAGCACCATGTTGATCATCAGTGTCTTTCTCAGTTGGGTGTTCCTCCCTCACAGGTTCAGAAGGAGAGGGAGTTTGACCCTGTCTTGGATCAGAAGATGAAGTTTGCTGAGGCTCAGCTGGAGGTTCTGGTTCAGGTGTCTCTGGTTGTTCAAACTTGACCTCCACTTGAGGTGGGACTTGACTTGGAAGAGAGTGCAAGTCAATCAATTCACCACTTTTAATCTTCTGCTTGATCACCCTTATATGCTCATCCATATAGATAGAGACAGGGACCAAGTCTCCTTCCGGAGAATCCATATGACTTCAAGAAGCTCATCATTCTTTGTCTGTCAGCAGACTTCTTTGCATTCTTTTGTGACAGGATCAGCGATCACAAGTTTGATGTATTAGGATTCAAAGCAGCGGAATACAAGCAGAAATTAGACAAATCGTAGCAAGCAATCGATACTTGTATGCATTAAGGGCGCATACGGTTATAGGGAGAGAATATATATTTCTGATTTCAAGGAATTTTTATAGATGTAGAATATTTCTAATCAAATCATTCGTTCATTCCATCATTCATCATAGTTACAATAAGTTGTCACTCCTTATATAGAGTGCAACAATCACTGCTGTTATCACGGAAAGTGACAACTGGCAGATCTAATACAAAAGTAACTAATTCTTAACAAACTACTGAAATGTTCACAACTACTGAGAACATATCAGCATGTTAAGTACAAAATATAAAACTACTGAAACTACAACGACTGAAGAACAAGCTCTTCAGTCGTTTTACAAAACTACTGAAACACAAAAATATAAAACTACTGATATCACAACTACTGAAGAAGTACTCTTCAGCAGTTGTGACAAACTACTGAGGCTTCAGTACTTGATCTTCAGACTTTGACCTTCAGGTGTTTCATCAGCTGATGACTTCA